>CM035785.1:13737355-14022355 GCA_020466265.1 Siphamia tubifer
CGCTAAGTGCATACTGTAAGCTCGGAGGTAGTGGAGATTTTATCGCGCCGAGCCATGACTCGCCTCCTTTCTCACTCTCACTGATGCCGCCACTGACCTCAGACATGCAGAGCTGACCCTATTAGCATTGTTTATGACATGTTTAGGACTAGTAAACATAGTAGTAAATACTCCATTAGGCTTCTGGAGTAAAAAAGAAAAAAACAAAACACCTTAGTATCTCTACCTTTGAAGGTGTGTGACCATATATTCCCATGTGGAGCCTGTTTGCACAACATGGAAATGACTAGATTATGTCTTCCTTCCCAGTCCATCCCATTCTGGTTGGGCCAATTTGTCTGCACGGCCATCTGTGATTTAGTATAGGCAATAACAGCTTCACATGGAGGTTTTTTTCTTTCTTTTTTTTTTTTTTTTTTAACAAGCCATAGCGTAGAAATGTGAAATATGCATTTGATATTTCAAGGTGCTGTAGAATGCAGGAATGGAGCCATAGGTGCGTAGGTCAGAGGCCGGGGTTTTTATGTTGCAGGCCACATGACAATGTTGAATGAATGGTCCAATAAGGCTGCATGATTACATGTCTCAAGTTCAGAACCGGAGGAAATATGGAGTCTATATTCAGAGCAGGTTATGGACTGTTTATCAGCGCTCACACAAATTTCATCGAACTATTTTCCACAGCCTTAAGAGGAGAAAATACACAAGATTTTGCACTGAATACACACATAATAATACTAATACTAATAAATAATAAATAATACATAATAAATAATAAATACTACTACTAATAATAATAATAATGGATTATATTTCTATAGCACAGAGATGGTCAAAGTACTCACATTCTGTACTTAAGAAGGAGTACAGCTACTTGTGTGGAAAAAAATACTGTGGTAATACTGATTCAACTATTCAAATACAACTTCTCAATTGTAATAAAGTACAAAGTAAAACTGCATTTTTTTTTACCCATTAATGAAATAATACATATTTAATTAGGAAAGGAAGTTTCAAAAGTATTTAAAAAATCAAGCTTTTAAAAGTGAGTTAGTATTTAGATAATGTGTTTGTTATGGTATGGTATGGGAAAAAATAAGTCATAATTGAGATAAAAAAAAAAAAATCATCATTATGAGAAAAAAAACATAATTATGAGATTAAAAAAAATTTAAATTGTGAGATAAAATGGGACAACTGAGATAAAAAGTCATAGTTATGAGATAAATGTCATAATATATAAAGTCAAAGTTTCTCTAGTAACAAGTCTAGTCTGAGAATGTAAGGAGTATAAAGTACAGATTTATGAACAAATGTAGGGAGGAAAAGTAAAAAGTTGGCAGAAAAGATACCTAAAAAAAAATCTACTTTCACTTAGTTACTTCCCACCTCTGCTATAGTGCTTTTCAAGGCACCCAAACAACTTTACATTTTTTAATCTATTATTCATTCACTTTCACATGCTCCCTCTGGTGGTGGTAAACTACATTTTTAGCCACAGTTGCCATGTAAAGCTAAATTTAGGACGTGAGGTAAAAACTTAACTCTAGCCAAAGTGGTTTTAGTTTATTTCCCTGCGATGCCGACCAAAGTAACCACACAATTACGTAACAGAATTAAATCCAACTTCAGTATTTTTTTTAAGCGAGTAACCACTGAAGATTTACAAGCTTTCAAACTACTGATGATTAGCTTCTACTGGAAACATGTAATTAAATTATAGCATGAGGTAAGCTGCATTTATGTGTTATTTATTTATTATGATGGGGTTTTTTTCTAGCAGGGAAACAGCTGACATAAAGTATAACCAGCTGTGGGCTTTGATTTTGTTTTGTCCCAAAGAGTGGAAACAAAGATGAATGAAACAGCATGAAAGCACGAGAAGAAAGTAATAAAAGTAACAGGTAAAACAGAAGGATTCTTCATATAGTGTAAAGGAAAAAAACAACCAAACTAGCTTTAAATTTCATTTAAAAGAAAACTATCTCTATAAACAACAAGGAAGGAGAACATTTCGATATATTTTGTCTGGTTTTGATGGACAATGAAACTTTTGGATAAACACAAGATACTGTAAATATGAAAACATCAAACTCTTCAGAAATGTTAAGATTGAATTGAAAGTTTTATCGCTTAAAAAAACTTCAGATTTAAATTTTTGTTTCGAACGTCTTTTATTGTTTTGACTGAATTTCAACTTTTATGTTATATCTTATAAACCGCCTGGAGTTTTAGATGTATTTCAGCAGGATTTCTCTTCAAGTCCAAAACTTTTTCTTTCTTGGTGCATGCTTAGCATTTTTATTATTTTTTTATACGATATATATATATATATATATATATATATATATATATATATATATATATATATATATATATATATATATATATATATATGTATATATATATATATTTTTTTTTAATTTTTATTGATTTACTATATGTTGAATGTTGCAGCGTTACACCGAGACAAATTCCTAGTTGTATACTACATGTGTACAATATGAACAATGGCAATAAAACTCTTTCTGATTCTGATTATTTTTTAACTGATTTAATGAATACTGAAAGCAACTAAAGAGCTACAACAATATAATCAATGAAAATCTAAGACAAGGTAAAAAATATACTTTGCAGAATTTGAAATGTACATCAGGCTTATGCTTCATCCTAGTCCTTTTCGGACATGTCATTGTTATTATTATTATTGTTGTATTGATTATTGTTGCACTTTGCACATGTTCGAAATAAATCATTCAAATCAATCAAATCAAATCCAGACAAAAAGTGTTAAATACAATAGAAACGATGATAAAATCTTCATCTTCCAGTATCTGGTTGAGCCGGTCCAGTATCTGGTTGAGCCGGTTGAGGGTGGATGGGACATAAACAGTGAACGCAACAAAAGAAAGGATTTATGGAAATCTGACTTCTATATCAGACAAACTAAAGCGCTATCAACTCCAGAGCAGAAAACAAAGTTATATCCTCCTTGCTGCTTTTGGAACTTACAAAAAAAAAACCAGAAATAATATTCAGACTTCAAAAAAGAGCAATAAGGATTGTAATCAAAAGCACCTATAGAGAACCATCAAACCACCTCTTTATCAAATTAAAGGCATTAAAATTTAAGGATTTGGTCGACCTCAAAACAATTCAAATAATGCAGAGAGCAAATTAAAACCAGTTACCACAAAGTGTCCAATGGTTGTTTTAAGTGAGGAAAAAAAAAACACAATCTGAGGGGAATTTATATGTTTAAAAAAAACGCCTGTACGTACTAACTTAAAAATGCATTGTATATCAGTTAAAGGTGTTAATCTGTGGAATAACTGTAGTGAAGAATTGAAAACCTGTAAATCAGTGCAAAAGTTTAAACAGGTTTTTATAAAGGATACAGGAAACAAATGGAAATATGAATTTCTAGCAAAGAACAGGTTTCCCTTTTTCTGATGCGCTTTCTTTTCTTTATATATATATATATATATATATATATATATATATATATATATATATATATATATATATATATATACATGCTCTGACTGACAAATAGAAAGGGTTAGGACTAGATACATTTTGTTAACTTCATCCTACACCCTTTCGAACAAGGTATAATTATCTAGGATGTTAAAGAGGTGTCGTTTTAATTTCTGCTTAAATACTTTGTATGTTTTACTTATTTTGTTTTACCTGTTCAAATAAACATATAAATTAAATTAAATGAACCAAAAGCTCCCAATTCGCTTAAACAGACAGACTGCTCTCTCGACCAAGGACACCAGACAAGAGAGACTAAAACAACAGATAACACCACAGCCAGCTACCTCCGTCAGAGAAGATCTCCCTTCGTTACATCATCCCGCACCCCGGTCACCCCTGCCCCCAACCTACACTCAGGCCACCCCTCCACCTCCCCCTCATATCTACAAACGAAGGCCACCAGCAAATATTCAGGTCACACCAAATCCAAATCTACTAGTTCCACCAGAGATAGGGCAATCAGCCCTGAACTCCTTCCTCCTTTTGTCTCCTCAGTCGGACGTTTAACGCATGTACAACCTGGGCTGAAATCACCACTATTTGTGTACCTAGTACAGACCAGGAACCTACACATAGGGGTAAGGTAACTAAACAAAAACCAAAGTCATTTTTAAGACCTGATATTCCTGTTTTGACTAGCATCAGGAAAAACAATGTGCAGCACAAAGAAAGAAATAGGTTAGTGACAAATCTAATCTACATTCCATGTCAGCCACAGTCTACACCACAACCTGGGAAAAATATGGATTTTAGCATGTTAAATTTAGCTCTCTTAAATATTAGATCTTTGATAGGTAAATCCTTCTTAATCAATGATTTTATTGAAAACCATAACCTTGATTTTATGTTTTTAAATGAAACATGGCTGGGACAAGATAACAGTGCAGCAGTTCTTATTGAATCAACCCCCCCTAACTACACTTTCATTAGTGAATCCAGATTACACAAGAAAGGAGGGGGCGTTGCCATTCTACTTAAGGATACCTTCCAAGTTAAGAAGGTAACATATGGACAGTTCGACTCTTTTGAATATGTAGCTCTCCAACTAAAATCTTCCTGTAGATCAACCTTTGCAACTATCTACAGACCTCCGAAATACAATGCAAAGTTTTTTGATGAGTTTGCCAAATGTCTGTCTATGTTATGCATCGACTTTGACTGTATTGTTTTAGCAGGTGATTTTAACATTCATGTTGACAACTGTAATGATGGAAGTGTTAAAGAATTTTTGAATATTCTGGATAATTTTGGGCTTTCTCAGCATGTAAAGGATCCAACACATAACAAAGGGCACATATTAGATTTAATTGTTACCAAAGGTATTAATATTTCTGAGGTAATGGTGACTGATGTGGCTCTCTCTGATCACTATTGTGTCCTCTTTAAAGCTACTGCCCCCACTAATCCTGACAAAAAGGAGAGTGAGATGATCAGAAAACGTTATATTAATGACAACACCTGTACGTTATTCACCGAAGCGTTCATACCATCACCACTACTGCCTTCAGCTCCTGTCGATGACCTAGTCAATAGTTTTAGCTCCAAAGTTCAAACGGTCATTGATTCCATCGCCCCAATAAAGACCAAAGTCCTTTCACGAAAACCAAGGCCAACCTGGTTGCGTGCTACTTCAGTGAAGCTAAAAAAAAGGCTGTGCAGACAGGCAGAACGAAAGTGGCGAAAAAACAAACTACAGGTTAACTATGACACCTATAAAGAAAGTCTGCAGGCCTATAACCAGGAAGTCAAACATTCAAGGCAGTCCTTTTTCTCTGAGATGATCAACAGACACAGTAATAATGCACGCACATTGTTTTGTGTTGTGGACAGACTAACAAATCCAATAGCTTCAATTCCATCTGACCTGGTGTCCGAAAAGTCATGCAATGACTTTGCTGTTTTCTTTACAGATAAAATATTAAAGATAAGACAGACAGTCTGTAGCTCCAGCTCAGGAAAGATGTTTTTATCACGTGTACCTTCTTGTCATCTGGAACACTTTGTCCTTGTCGATTACACATCACTGACGGAAATTCTTAAACAGTTAAAGTCATCAACCTGCTGCCTTGACCATCTGCCTACCAAATTTTTTAAAAGTGTTTTTAACTGTATAGCTTCAGATATAATGCAGATAGTAAACAGTTCTCTTCAGTCAGGACAGTTTCCTCAGGCCTTGAAAACTGCAGTAATTAAACCTCTCCTAAAAAAGCCTAATCTGGATGCTTCAGTAATAGGTAACTACAGGCCCATATCAAACACACCATTTTTGGGAAAAATCATTGAAAGAGTTGTTTTTCAGCAAATTCATGCCTTCTTGGTGCAAAACAGTCTTTATAGTGACTTTCAGTCTGGATTCCGAGCACACCACAGCACTGAGACTGCACTGATCAAAGTGTTAAATGACATTCATCTGAATAATGATTCATCCAGAACCTCTGTCCTAGTACTATTGGACCTCAGTGCTGCATTTGATACAGTTGACCACAACATACTGCTTGACAGACTGGAAAAGTGGGTGGGGCTTACGGGCACTGTGTTAAACTGGTTCAAATCTTATTTACAAGATAGGAACTACTTCGTTTCAGTTGGCAATCATAGGTCAGTGAGTACAAATATGTTGTGTGGGGTTCCCCAAGGGTCAATTTTGGGACCGCTTCTGTTCAACATCTATATGCTGCCCCTGGCTCAGATCATAGAGCATTTCAACATTTCTTACCACACATACGCAGATGACACACAACTTTATATTTCCGTGTCAACACTCGATTACAGTCCCTTACTGACACTGAGTAAATGCATTCATCGAATCACTGAGTGGATGTGCCAGAACTTCCTCCAGCTTAATGCGGACAAAACAGAAGTGATTGTTTTTGGCCCCAAAAAAGAAAGGTCAAAGGTCAGTGCACACCTTGAGTCCATGTCACTAAACCCCACAAACCAAGCCAGAAATCTGGGTATAATTATTGACTCTGACCTGAAACTTAACAAACATTTAAAAGCCATTACCAAATCTGCCTATTACCACCTAAAGAACATTGCTAAAATCAAGGGTCTTCTGTCCAAACCAGATACAGAAAAACTAATTCATTCATTCATTTTCAGTAAATTAGATTATTGCAATGGTGTCTTCACTGGTCTAAACAAAAAATCAATCAGGCAGCTACAGCTGATCCAAAACGCTGCTGCCAGAGTCCTGACCAGTACCAGGAAACTGGACCACATCACACCCATCCTCAAATCCTTACATTGGCTTCCTGTGGGTCAAAGGATAGAATTCAAAATCTTACTCCTAGTCTATAAAGCACTAAATGGCCTTGGACCCAAATACATCCTAGACCTACTGGTTCCGTATGAAGCATCCAGAGCCCTGAGGTCATCAGGAACAGGTTTACTGTGTGTTCCAAAGATAAGGACGAAACAAAGTGAGGCATCATTCAGTTACTCTGCTCCTCACCTGTGGAACAAACTACCTGGATACCTGAGGTCTGCTCAAACTGTCAGTTCATTTAAATCAGGCCTGAAAACATTATTGTTCACTGGAGCTTTTACTTAGATTATTATTTGCTTTAAAATGTTTTTATGTCTTGATTTTAATTGTCTTTTAATGCATCTTTATGATTTTAATTTTCTTCTGTTTCTGTTTTTGTGTAAAGCACCTTGAGTTGTCCTGTACATGAAATGTGCTATACAAATAAACTTGCCTTGCCTTGCCTTGCCTTGCCTTACCCACAAATGCTATCTAGTGACTCGGGCATTGAAATAAGTGAACTAAACCAGGTCATGAGAGACTGAACATACAGTTCAGCCATACAGGCAGGATGCCGAAGAAAAATAATTAAAAAACACATTTGTTAGTCACTAAATGGCGTAAATATTCATACTAAGAGTAAATAAAGTGAATGACTTCATTTACTGTCTATTTTTCTATAAAAGGGGGCAATGAATATGATGCAAATATTAAGGAGTAGGTTTCTATGAAGTTACTGTCAGTAGTGTTGCACTGATCGATCAGCTGCCGATCATAAATGGCCGACATTGCCTAAAAATAGCCTGATCGGTGATCGACAAAACATGCCGATCAAAAAGCCGATCACGTAAGGTAAATTACTAGTGACCATTTTCAAACTTGCAAACACACTACAGAACAAGTGCATCTGGTCTAGTCTGTTTCTGTACTTTTTAAAATATATTTAGTTAATTAATAGTAGAAGTTTGGGACCCTTTTACCTTGCGTAAGGCAGACAACAGTGTGTCCACAGCTAAATAGCATTAGCATTAGCCTAGCACTGCTTTATTTACTACAACACCTGAACCGAATGCATCCACACTATACACACTTTAACACTTCGTCAAAGCAGACTCAGAGCTTGTTTTGCTAACTGGTGAGTATTAGCATTTGTTAGCATGTAGCCTCACATGTTGTAATTAATTTTAGCAAATGTTCCAAGGTAGTGTAATTATTAGGCTAGTTTAACATTAACTCTTGGAACTGTAAACCATAGTAAAAACAAACAAATGCCAAAGTGTTTATTTTTAGTCTCACTCACTACTTTGTTCTGTTCCATTGTATGAATATTTAGAATAACTCACACTCACTAATGATGCATCAGAAGTGAAAGGGTTTTAAAAAATGGAATTCATCTGATTACTCGATTAATGGATGAAAAAAAAATCAACAGAATACTCGATTACAAAAAATATTTGATAGTCACAGCCCTAGATGCAACTATCCATACCTAGATGAAAGGTTTGAACATTTAAAAGTTTTTCGGTGATTGGGTCAAAAATAGCTGTCACTAAAGTTAAGTAACAATTATGTTCCCGGATAAAATGAAAATTTCAATAAATGAAGCAGAAATCCTGTCAATGTATTGATTAGTAACAGTGAAACGAGTATTTCCATGCACATGTTTATACAATATGTCTTAAATAGGTCCTAAATAAACAAATAGACCTGGAATAAAGATGCTGTTCATCTAAATTTTTTTTTTTTTTTTTTATATTTGATCTCTTCCCTTTCAGTCCATAGTTATAGAAAAATACTATAATTTATGACTCGATGTTGTTGTTGAAATTTTCATTTATTCATTTAGTCATTTTATTTTAAATGTGTCAAGCACAAAAATATTTGATCTTTCAAAAGCCAATAATTGATAAAATAACAAGACAAACAAAATATAGAATAAATAAAAAAAATAAAAATAAGAAGGCAAGTAACATATTTGAAAGGGAGTTGGAAGAAATAATAAAAAAACGTATTATCTCCCACCCCTATTGTACCAAACAATAATACAAATGCCAAAAATGTATATAAATCTATTCCGTTTGGTTTATCAAAATGATACAAAAAAAAATCTCATATACATGTGAAATGAAACAACAAAATGTAATTTTCTGATATTTTTTTCCTTTGCACTGTTTGGGTTCTAATGCAGAATGAAAATACTCACAGTTACACATCAGTTTATTCTAGAGTGACTTTTTTCTGCTTTCTTTGGTTTGTGTCACTTATAGGTTTACGTGTTAGGTAACACACAGAATGAACCAATGCTGATTTGTTTTCACATTGTTCCTCCCGTACACCAGCCAATCACAGTACAGCACATATCCACAGATCAAACGTTCACACCCAAAGTAAAACCAGAGGAAGTTGAGGAAAATAATATAATAAATGAACGCGGAGGTCCAGGTCTCTGTCTATAAATACATCACCACACATGATCAACAGTGATGATTTGATTGCATTGATTTGATCGTACGAGTCTGTACTGTACGTTGGTAAAAACACTTGGGATTACATACCATAATACTAGCTGCATTCGCACTTTAACTCTGTTTTTAAAAAGAATAAAACCTGTAAATATGTAAAGGCAGCAGCTCTGAATGTCACCCAGGTAATAATACAGACAAATTGGCCTGAACCAAATCAGTCTGGAGATTCAGCCCTGCTGCTAATTAGAAGCAGGGTTATTGCTGACTGGAAGAACAGTTAGAGACAGAGAGAGAGAGAGAGAGAGAGAGAGAGAGAGAGAGAGAGAGAGAGAGTGTGATAGAGAGAGATTCTTTTAATTCAATCTTTAGCTTTAATAGTAATGTTTAATTTGTCACGAGCAAGGTGATGTTTCATAAAGGGCAGCCAGAGCTCATGTTTAATTGGGGTGAACCAGAAGGCTGGTAATAAGTGGGAGGAACTGCAATGGTGTGGCAAAATTCGATTTTTATTTACCATGAAATAGGATGACATCAGGTGTGTTCAAGCCAGACATAAAGAAATTCATACGCTCGATAGATATAAGAGGAAGAACAACTGGATCACTGATTGGGTTTTCATTCATGAAGCAGTTTTTTTGGCAAATGATGACTTTACTTTGTAGATGATTAGACCAGGTGAGTATCTATCTATCTATCTATCTATCTATCTATCTATCTATCTATCTATCTATCTATCTATCTATCTATCTATCTATCTATCTATCTATCTATCTATCTATCTATCTATCTGCCATTAGATGTCAGTATTTATATATAACATGTTGAATCTTTAATATTCCTTTAAAAAATCCCATCCTTAAGTGGTTAAATACATGGATGGATGGATGGATGGATGGATGGATGGATGGATGGATGGATGGATGGATGGATGGATTTTAATCACTGACACCACAACTGACAGTGGGTAAAATTCACCCAAGGCTATTTTTCAATGGTACATGTTTTTCATATTTGTGTCATCATGGATCTTCCTCTTCCATTACATGTGCTTCCTGTTTGTTGTTATGGTTCATTATGGGTTCTATGCATTGTCCGACTACTTCCTGAATTTAAGGCAGCTCCATTATTTCCTGTCTTTCCTTATTGGACACACTGATTAACACTGATTAATCCAATTGTCTCGGTCTTGACCACAGTGGACGCAACAAGAAGTCACAGACACACCTGAATTTATCTGCGTGTCCAAAAAGGAAAGGCAGGAAATAAAGGAGCAATGTTAAATGTAGGAAGTAGTCGATTTGTGCATAGAGTCCATGTGGGATATTAAAAATAGTTTTTGAATATTGAGTGTGATCATTTCGCTACCACTCAAATTTTTTCTTCAAATTTTTTTTTTTAATCACTTTATAATTGATTAAACCTGGTGGTGTATTATACTACAGCAAGAACACAACACCAGTGATTAAAAAAAGCTTTTTAAAATTATTACTTTAGAAATAAGTTCCTGTGATCTATGCATTAAACACAGTGAATGTCGATACAGCAGGTGAATATTACTTGTAGGATAATTTTCATCGCACAGTCACTTCAACCTGATCTCTTGTAAAAATAATAAACAAATAAATAAACAAATATCAATATGCTGATACCCACATTTAATTGGCAGTGACATTGAAATGTAACATATACCGAAATAAAAGTCCTTTTTGCCACTGAATATATGTGAAAAATAATCAGCGGCAGAAAATTCCACTATAGCGGTTCTAACTAAAGCTGAATTTGTTTAATGTAATGATGACTTTTCCCACTTTTCATTGACAGATATGAGGAAAAAAAAACTGATCTGATCTCATCATAAAGCCATGCAGTTCAGATGAACAATGAACACAGCCATGCTTAGTCTTTTTATATGTATATCCACACTGATGGAGTCACGACTCATTTGTGTGATTAACAGGGAATATGTTGGCCTAGATTCCAAACAAACACACAAACATGTCCATACACATCTGTAAAGCACTCGACAAGGCAGCAGAATTGGGATCTTGTGTTTATATAGTGCTGAGGGTGTGTGTACTGTACTGTATGTGGGTGTGTGTTTTGAAGTTGGGGGGGGGGTGGTTGGGCGAGCTGCCTGAGGCTACAGCTCTAAAGTGTGTGAAATGAGGGAGTAGCCAACGGTGGGCCTTTGGCTATGAAGGAACACTGCGGCGTATGTGTGTGTGTGTGTGTGTGTGTGTGTGTGCGTTTATGGATGTGAGTGCGTTGTGTGTGCGTCACATACATATCAGGCGCATGTCAAATTCACTGACACATCTGTGGATGTGAATGACACTGAGCCTGCAGGCTCTCTTCATATGCCCCCCCACCCACCCACCCACCCCCGTATTCCCTCTGACATGGAACAGTCCTCCATTTGGTCTGCTGGGTAATGAGGCAAACCGATTAGACAGAGGGGGTGTCAGGGTCCAATCATGTGTCAAACTTACTGAAGGGTCTCAGCCACTGTTCATCTGATCATCTAATACAAACACATCATGTACTGCCTTTATTTAATACAACTCAATGTTTGACCCTGAGTGTTAAAAAAAAACAAACAACCACAGTTTCTCACATTTTATTATTTCACTTTTTGTCCTAATCAAGATATTCCCGCGTATCGCTTGTCTCTCAATTCTTCGTTCTTTTCTGCCCTTGTTTCCTCACCTCAATAATATTCCTCTTCCTTCTTCTATTGACAACATGACCAGACACATTTCCATATTTTTCTTCCTCCTCGTCTCCTTTTATTTGTCTTATTTGACTGATTTCTTTGTCTTAATCAACATATTCCATGTACAGTATTTATCTTTTATGTCCTTGTTTCCTTACCTCCTCCTTCCTTCTCTTCATTTCCTTTCCTTGTTCCTCTTCCTTCTTCTATGACACCATATGACCAGACACATTTCCATATTTTCCATCCTCATCATGCATCCTCATCTCCTTTTATTTTCTTTTATTTGTCTTATTTCACCGATGTTTCAGTTTCTTTGCCTTAATCAGGATATTCCATGCACAGTGTTTATCTTATCTGTCCTTGTTTCCTCACCTCCTCCTTCACACTATTTATTCCCTTTCCTTGTTTCTCTCTCTTCCTTCTTCCTCATTACACGGTGATGACACCATTTCTATATTTTCCATCCTCTTCATTTTTTAATTTTCTTTTATTTTGTCTTATTTCACTCACGCTTCAGTGTTTTTTTTTGTCTTAATCAACATATTCCATGTACAGTATTTATCTTTTCTGCGCTTGTTTCCTCACCTCCTCCTTCCTTCTCTTCATTTCCTTTCCTTGTTCCTCTTCCTTCTTCTATGACACCATATGACCAAACACATTTCCATATTTTCCATCCTCACCATGCATCCTCATCTCCTTTTATTTTCTGTTTTTTCTTTGCCTTAATCAACATATTCTGTGTACAGTATTTATCTTTTCTGTCCTTGTTTCCTTACCTCCTCTTTCCTTTCCTTGTTCCTCTCTTCCCTCTTTTATGACACAATGATCACACATATTTCTATATTTTCCATCCTTGTCGCACCTCCTCATCTCCTTTTATTTTATTTTATATTATCTTATTTCATTTCCCCTTTTCATCCTCCATCTTATCTCTGACTCCATCTTTCCTCTGCTTCCTCCACTACACAATTCTCTCCTTTTTTTTAATGATCCAGAAAAGTATCTTTTTAATTCATGTTCCATTTGTTACTTCTTTAAATATCCTATAGATGGTGCTGTTACCCATGACTAAACCACCTTGTAAACCTTTCCAGTCTGCCTTTTCATTGGTAAGGAGAGAAAGTCACTCTTGCTTTAGTCCAGATTAGTGATTTACCTAAAAATAAATAAACAAATAAAACAATCTACTGTTGATAATGCTGTCCTCAGTTGAACATTTGCGAATCTTCTGTGTTCAGAAGTGAATATTTGAACCAATAACATCTTTTTGAGTCAGGAAGGAGCAAATTTATCTCCTGTTCAACAGAAACACAGGTACTTTTAAATACAACAGAGACATCTGGGGATATACAGTTAAATAATTAGCATTATTTAAGTAATATTCCATATGTATTGATCAGTCTTTGACAGTGTAACATGGGATACTGTGACCAAGACAAAAAGTAAAAAGAAGAAACCCACAAAAGGTATATACATATTCAGAATATATTGAATTTTAAAAAAAATATATTTTCATTCCTTAGTGAGCTTTGATTGTATTGTAGCTGCTGTATACAGTAATAATCCATTTCCATTTGTAAAATAACAAAAAAAAAAACAGCAGTTTGTACTATATAAACTTGAACAACATACAGTATATAATATGACTAGTTTTGCCTGTTAAATGTAACATGCAGGTGGAATATCAACAATTCAGAAGGAAGACACAGACGTGGCTACAGGAAAGTCTCCTGCTCTCCTTCCTCCAGAACCGTGAGATGAGAATGTACAGACTACTGTAGGTACTGTAGGACTGCTGTGGTGCACAAATGAAACGATGAAATGAATCGAAGGTATTTCCTGTTCAGATCTGGCCACCGCCCCAACTCCAAACACAAAGTCATTTCTATGCAGCTCGTGGAGCTCCAGTAACCGTTTTACCTGCTGCTTAGTGAAAGGATAAGAGCCGTTGCATATTCATAAGAGCAGATAAGAGCAACCCATCCGGCTCCCTTTAATTGAGAATGATGGAGAGGGATGGAAGGATGGAAGGACAGAGGGATGGTGGGTGGAGGAGGATGGGGAACGATAACCTGGTGCTTGCCTTGATGCATTAATTGAGGGTATTAGAAGGAGGGATGGATGGACTGGGAGGTGGCGGAGGGCGGGTGGTGGCGACATACCACGGAAATGCCAGCAGTGCCAATAAATCACTCCTCGCCGGTGATTGACTCTGCAAATGTAGTCTGGAAAAGGCCGGGGAAGTTGGAAGGAATCAATCAAGGCCAACTCCCAAAACTTTCCAACGCCCTCTCGAACAGTGAGTCAGTCCAGGAGATAAAGGTTATCATCATCACCGAGCGGGACGGGCTACAACCTGGTGATGCTTGGGCTTAATATAACCTTCCATGATGGCTTATTTGTGCAGGTAAAGCACATGGAAGGAGTCCATTTTGAGGAGGCTTCAAAGGGTGAATGTGTCGGAGTTTCACTTTGTCACAGTATCAGAGCAGATGAGCATGTTCATCTTCATTATTTCTAATAGAAATATATCATACAATAATGGAATACAGTATTAATATCATTGGTTCTTCAAAAGTTCTTATGCAAATATTTGTTTTTGCTATTTTTGTTTCTTACAGGTACACTTTGTCTTAACCCTTTGATGCATACTGGTCACTACAGTGGACAGTTATTCTACAGTTGTTCTCTTATATATTTATAGGTTTTGTTGTTTTAGTTCCATATCAGTCAGTTTATATCATTACTGTAACTTGCCCTGTTCTTAATACCTGATCTGCACTAACATGTTTATGTGTAAATCAGGGGTCTCAAACTCATTTTCTTCAAGGGCCACCACATTCAGACTGATTTGATCTCCAATGGGCTGGTCCAGTAAAATAAAAAAACATAATAACCTATGTATAATGACAAGTGTAAAGTTTTGTCTTTGTATGAAAATATGAAAACTATCCAAATAAAAAAAGGTTTTAAAAAAAAAAAAACTTGTAAAAGCTGAAATTTCTTAAGAAAAATAAGTGGAATTTCAACAATAGTATGCCTCAGTTGATCATTTAGACACTTAAAAAGCAGAAAATTGTTAAAATTGTGCTTAATTTTCTTTAGGTTGTTCATTTTTGTTCAGGTTTTTCATATTTTATTGTTACAGAGTAGTTTATACATGTAAATATTTTTAGAATTTAATGTTATTTTTTTGCTCTAAATTTGTCATTATTTATTGGCAAAATGTAATATTATTTCTTTCACATCAAACTGAGAAGAAAATGTAGTTATCATTTTTGTAGGTTTTTATGCTGTTATTTGACATTAGATCATATTGGCCTTTATGTGGAACCTGAACTAAAATGAGTTCCACAGCCTTGTCTGTGGAATTATTACACTTTGTAATTTCATCCCAGGGGCCGCACTGGAACCTTTGGTGGGCCGCATTTGGCCCCCGGGCCGCATGTTTGAGACCCCTGGTGTAAATCAATTGCTTGTTGTTATTAAACAAAAACTACATTAAAATCCTTTATTTTATAGTGTTTTGATATTATGTTTTAAATACACGTCTCTTTGGCTCAAATCTTAAACGCATGTTGTCCAGCTGAGTGGACATTTTTTGTAACTCCATAAAAAAAATTGGGACATTAAAAGGATTTCAACCACACTGCTTTTTTTTCATGCCTAAAGAGGAATAAAAAAATACTTGAAAAATCTTGACTAATATTCTCAGAATTCATCCATCGAAGGGTTAAATCATAATTATACAACAACTGACTGTGATGAAATACATAAAGATACTAGTGTTGCATGCTGGGACATTTTTGTAACTCCATTAAAATATAGGTTCATTAAAAAGATTTCAACCACACTACTTTTTTCATGAGTAAAGAGGAATAAAAAAATTGGGGAAAAATGTCAACAAATGGTTACAGTTGGAGTTTCTTTGTTAGACATATTACTCTTTTTCATTTTATTTTTTACACATCACTAATCACTTATTACCTGGTTCAAAGGTTATACTTTATTGATCAATCATTTCATTGGAAGAGGTGAAAATATCCAACACAGTGCAATAATTTGTATTAATGTGTATATTGTGGATATATTTCTATGTATATATAAAAAAAAAATTAACAACTGTATATTGTATATAGAATTATTTATTCATAGAAGTGATTACTCTTGTGTGCTATAATGTTGCTGCTGTAAACCTGGAATTTCCCCTAGTGGGAATAATAAAGGAATATCTTATGTTATTCCATGGGCAACAGTGTACATGAAAACTGGTTCTTATAGCATGTGTGTGTTTGCATGTTTAAAATGATGTTATTTTTGTATATATATTTTTTTACATGCTTTATCCATATTGTTTGCTTATTTTCCTTGGCTGCAAGGCAAATAAAAAAAAAACACTGTTTGATTTAGTGTAATTTTGTACATCTTGGCATACAGTACACCTGCAAAAACATTTTCCTTAAGGTTATTATTGTTCTGGCAGTTAAATTCAGATTTATTACAAATAATCCTAACATTATTTCACATAGTTTTACTGATATTGTTCACGGTATGACATTTGGAAGTTTAATACATGTCATTTCAATACTTTTTTTGAGAATTGGGTAATTTAATTTTGGATTTTCCTGAATTGTCTGTTTTTTTTTTTTTTATCCAAAATAGTTTGAATTCGGATAATTTTTCTGTGCGTAAAAAAGTTTGGTATAAAAAAAATTACAACATTTTGCTAATATTTCTTGACTTTAACTGGTCACTACAGTGGACAGTTATTCTACAGTTTTGTTGTTTTAGTTCCATATCAGTCAGTTTATATCTTTACTGTAACTGGTCTATTCCTAATACCTGATCATGTTTACCTGTAAATCAATTGCATGTTGTTATTAGACTGTAATTAAAAGTCTTCTGCATTACAAATGTTTCTTCTGATATTATATTTTAAATACACGTTTCTTTGGTTGAAAGCTTCCAGCTGAGTGGACATTTTTGTAACTCCATAAAAAATAAGTTCATTAAAAAAGATTTCAGTTCCATTGCTTTTTTCATGCCTAAAGAGAAATAAAAGTACTTGAAAAATCTTGACTAATGTTCTCAGGATCGAAGGGTTAAATCATAATTCTGACACTGGAAATGACAGTGGTACCATCTTAGAATTGAAGCCATGTTTTAGACTCTCATCATTTCTTGCTGTTGCATGTTTCTGACAGAAAAAATACTGCACATGAGTTTGTTTTTATCGTTTTCCCCACACGGTTGATAAACTAGTACTGGTTCTTAACTGGAACTAGTTGTTTTTCTCTCCCTAACTCAGTGCTTCTCAAATCCAATTCTCGTGGCCCAGTTGCCTGCATGTTTTGGATATTTCCCTCCCTTTTAAAATAAAATAATAATTTAGAAAAATAAATGAAATATAAAATAAAAAATGAATTAAAAAATTCTATTTTTTTTAAATATAAAAACAAATTCAAAATTAGGATTTTTTTTTTAAATCTAAAAAGTGTAAATAAAAAAATAAATAATAAAATATGAAATAAATACATACCTCTTCTTGTTTCAAATAAAAATAATGTAGAAAAATAAAGAAAATAAACTAAAAGAACTTAAAAAAAAGTTAAATAAAAAAATAATAAATTAATTAATAATAAATTAATTAATAATAAATATCTTCATTTTATATCTTAAAAAATATCTTCACTTTTTAAACAAATAAATAAAAGAGAAATTAAAAGAAAGAAATTTAAATTATTATTTAATAAAATAGTAAAAAAAAATATTTGAAAAGTAAAAAAAAGAAGTTAAAATTCAAAATAAAATAAAAAAAATATAGTATATCTCCCTCTTCCATAACACCTGGAAGCCATTACAACATTATCAAACTTCAGAAGAGCTGATCAATAATTGAACTAGATGTGATAGAAGAAAGAAACAGCTAAAACATGCAGGACACCGGGACACGAGGACCGGATTTGACAAATACTGCCTTTACTGGCACCATATCTATCAGACTATAAATGAAATAAGATTACACTAGCAACCCCTGAATATGTTGAGGTATTTTTCAGGTTGCAGACAAGCTTTAGTTCCTGTTCCAGTCTGTGGCAGAGGGTCAGAGTGTCACATCTACAGTGCTATTATGGGATGTTGGGTTGCTAAGGGAGCTCAGTCTCTTTGACCTGCTTTACCAGAGCTGGCCTCCGTGTCTGCGACTGTTCCTCCACCACCACCCCTGCCTGTTTTCACACACTGTGGATGGACACACAACCAGAGAGAGCATATAATTGCAGTGTGTTTTGTTTGTGTGCATGTCTGGTTGTGTTATCCATAATAGTGTGTTTGATAAGGTGTGTGTGTGTGTGTGTGTGTGTACATGCGACTCTCTTTCCACAACTGTGTGTCTACCTTTTGTTTGAACACTAGTTCGTGTGCATGTTATGCTTACATTCTCCAGTGTGTGTCCATCTCTGCGACTGTTTGCCCACTAGTGTGCATGTGAGTGCACCTATGTATGTACGCTATCTGTTTGTGTTTGTGTGTGTGTGTGTGTGTGTGTGTGTGTGTTTGTGTGTGTGTCAGAGTTGCCATTGTTTGGCCTCTGGAGGTTTCATTAAGGCCCAGTGTCCAGAGGTAAAAAGTCATTCATCTCCCCTGTTGTGAAGTGGCAGCTCTGGGCTCTGTCCCCCCCCACCCCCCACTCCTGTGCACCCCCCCCCCCCCTCCTCCCCCTGCCCTCCTCCTCCACTACCTCCTCTTCCTTTTTTTTTTTTTCTATCCTTCCATCTCTGTTTTGTCTCCACTCCTTTCATTCTTCTCATATCGTCAGCTTTTTTCATCTCTTCTATTTTCACTTTCTTCTATTTCTTCTTTGCAAAAATCATCAAACCTTATGAGTCTTGGAGAAAGAGGCGGGAGCGAGAGGGGTGTTTGATGTGTTTCAGACGGACCAGCCTGTCTAATGAATCCTTCACCAGTCCGCTATGAGATCAGCTCATCTTCTGCTGTTTTTTGGTCTTTTTTTTTTTTTTTTTTTTTTTTTTTTTTGCTTCTATGCACATTAATTAGAGCTGTCAAAACTTAACTCTCTCTCTTTCTCTCGTTCCTTTTTTTATTTTGTTCCTTCAAGTGGCTGAATAGGATACCGTTAATTAAAAAGATATCAGATCATGGAGGCCCCCTGAGCGCTGGAACCGTCTGGGCCCTTGCTTCCAGACAAGTCGAGACGTCATGTTTTTTTTTTTTTCTTCTTCTTTTTTTTTTTTTTTGTCCATACACACTCTAAAGAAATTAGGGTCCCTTTTGTCCGCAAGTTAGAGCGATGGATTGAAGTTCACAGGGAAGGAGACAGGAGTGAGTGTGTATGTGTGTTGAAAGGCTCTGTTCTTTTTTTTTTTTTTTTTTTCATTTAATTGTGTTTCAGCTTTATGGAAGTATGGACTCCTTCTGATGAGCACTTCAGAAGGTTCAGTGTTTTAAGTGGCGTATCGCTACTGACGGAGCAAAGTACTGAATGAAAGACACTAACGGCGCTACTGTCTTTGTGTTTCCATGTACAGTTAGATCAAGCGTGCGAACTGTAGAACAAAAGAGATACACAGAAATATGGATAGTCCATGTCACTGACTTGTGGTGTTAGGTTTCCATCCAAATGAGTGAGAAATTGGACAAAATTTGGGGTGAATTTGGAAAAACTACACACAAATGTTGTGTTATAGGAACTAGGGCATTAACGACTTTAGTTTTTTTCAAGTCGACTTATCCGTCAATAAAGTCTAAGTCGAGTCGACTTGTCGTGATGACGTCATCACATTGTAAACGGAGAAACAACACAGACACACGGTGAAACAAAACAAAACAAAAAAAAACATGGACACTCATCTGTCCAGCAATGAGCAACTTGTATTAAAGTCCACTGACAAGACACAAGAATCAACATTTTAACCCAAACAAAACAAAGGCTAACGTTAGCAAAGAGTTTTCTGTTCAATTTAACTGCACATCAGTAAGTGAACATACCCATGGGTCTAAAACCGGACTGTCCAGACGTCTGTCACACGTCCTCACTTTTTATATTAAATGTCAAAAGTTCAAGGCAGCGGCCGACAAGAAGAACCCCACACTGTCCACATCATGTTTGGGGGGAAAAATAGCGTGTTGTCTTAATGCAGGTTGTCTGCGCTGGTTATCACACAGGTTAGCTAGCTAATGCTACTCATATCACTCAGGTTAACAGATAACTTTTCAGATGGACGTGCCAGTTTTTTTGTCATCTAAAATGAAGTATTTCCACACATGTGATGTGTGTTTTGTTAGCCCACCACAACTGTTTTACCTGCAGGTGGTTTGTTTACATCTGGTCTGTGTTTATGCGCTGAGAGAGTGAGAAAGCGAGAGAGAACGAATAAGAGAGAGAGAGAGAGAGAGAGAGACAGAGAGAGAGAGAGAGAGAGAGAGAGAGAGAGAGAGAGAGAGAGAGAGAGAGAGAGAGAGAGAGAGAGGGGCAGGTAGAGAAAGAATAACATGCGACTTGTCGACTCCTCCAAATTTAAGTCGACTTCTGCTACGGAAGTCGACATGTCAACTAGTCGACCTTTTAGTTAATGCCCTAATAGGAACTGTGTGGTATTTCAACTATGAAATATTAGAAAATACCCTAAGCCAAGGGTGCTGAATTCTGGTCCTCAAAAGCTACTATCCTGCATGTTTTAGATGTATCCCTGTTGAGCCGCACGGTGCATTTTGTAATAAACGTCCAAAATGTAATAACTTTTTCATTTTGTTTTGTAATAAACTGCCCCAACGCATTTTGTAATACATGTTGCCGCATTTGTATTTCCAAAATATATTCGTAATTTCAAATTGTCCATGTCTAATATGTATAATTACCAGCCAAGCCATAAACGACTTGGAATATTTCCCAAACAGCTCCTTGAGTTTTAATACCACACCACCAAAGCACCCTGCTGCTGAAATATGTAAAAACTTATGACATAATGCGGCAAAATGTATTACAAAATGTGGTTTTATAACAGAATAAAATGAAAAAGTTATAACATTTTGGACGTTGATTACAAAATGCGGCTGAACAATCCCTCTTCCAACACAGTCATTATCAGACTTCTGCAGAGCTTGATGAGAGGTTTATCATTTGAATCAGGTGTGTTTGAAGGAGGATGCATCTAAAACATGCAGGATAGTAGCTCTGACCTAAGTAATCTTAGTGTGTTGAACAAACTGAGCTCTGAAGTTCTGCTGAAGATCACAATGTATTGGATATAGAAGTAGAAAAGTGCTTGGAGAGTGCAGACTCCACCGAGACGAACCCCCCCCCCCCCTTACACTGATCACCACCAAATTGTTATCACTTATTCCTTGTGCCACGATCAACATTTCCTCACAGTTTCATCCAAATCCGTCCATAACTTTGCTACAAATCACACACATACCACCACCGATCACCACCAAAATGGTGATTTTCCATCCATAACTTTTTGAGTTATGGAGTTTTTGTTGCTAACTATCAAACACATAAATACCAGCAGAAACGTAATAAAAAAACAAAACAAAGTCAAACAACACACCTGGAACAAGGAATTTTTGGAAGTGACCATGTAGCGATGAATGACACTTTTTCGTTATATAGGAAACAAAGGTAAATACTTAATTACCATAGTTTTTTTGTTATACTTACCATATTATGTTCTTTACCCATAAGTCTAAAAAACCCCCCCAGAAATATGTGTAAAAATATGTATTTTAGAACATTAGCCAAACATAAGGGGTGGTTAGCACTCGTGCCTCACAGACAGAAGGACCCTGGTTCGATTCCCACACCAGACCTTTCTGTTTGGAGTTTGCATGTTCTCCTTGTGTCTGTGTGGGTTCTTTTCTTCCCACCATCCAAACACATGCTCTGATAGATTAATTGGTTAATCTAAATGTGAGAGTGATTGTTTGTCTATATATGTTCAGCCCTGAGATGAACTGGAGACTCATACAGGGTGTACCCCACCTTCATCCATTGTAGCTGGATTAGGCCCCCAGTGACCCCTGTGACCCTAGTGAGGATAAAGCAGGTTCAGATGACGACAGACGAGATGAGGCTAACATAAGGCGTGTTTCCACTATCGGAACTTCCGGACCATTTTACAGGAACTTCACGGCGCTTCCACTAACTGGGCCGTTTCCGACACCAACATGGTTCCTGCTCGAGTGTAGGTACTGGAAAGCGGCAGGGCAGAAGTCAGGCAGATTGGTTGTCGCAAATGACATAATCAGATCGCTACAAACAACTCAAGCATAGTTGCTGGAGGAAGTTTACCACAAAACGCTTTTCCAGCTGTGTTTCGTTCATCTTTATGGAATTCTTCTTCTTCTTCTTCTTCTTCGATAGCAACTCTTCTTTCAATCTCTGATACCATTACTGTGTAAAGCAACAGCACAAACACAACAAACATCCCAACTTCATCGGTGTGCACGTCTAGTCTTGTTGTGATTTCCTCTTCTGCTGCTGCTTTGTTTTGGCACTATTTGTTAGTGATGTTACCATAGAAACTAATGCGATATGATGATGTTATGGCAAGGTTCTTACAGGGCCAAAAGTGTACGGAGACACAACACCTGAGAGGACCAGTCAAAAGTACAGCCCCCAAAAACTAGTGGAAACATACCTACATTATAAGTGGTGAATGAGACCCCTGTCCACATGCACACACACACACACACACACACACACACATACACACCTCCACTGATCACCACCAAAATATAATAATTTGTTCCTTGATCCTATAAAATTTCTGGACAAATTGTTTGATTCACTCAGTTTTTATCCAATGTACCAAGCACAAATAGATTTCTCCTATAAAATCAGGGAAAATCACGACAGAAGTTACCTTAACTTCTGTTGCCTGAGCAACAATGAGGCAATTGTGCATTTGAAAAGAAGACGGCAGAATTCTTCAGTTCCATTTTCTTTACTAAACGTGAATAGAAAATACAACAAAGTGTAATATTCTGTCCAAGTTCATGCATGTGCAGCATAAACAGTCAGTTCAGGAGAAAAAATACATACAAAAAAGAAATGGAAAAAAGGGACTGGAGCTGTGTTAGAAATATCAGCCCATACTGTTTGTAAGACATTTCGATGCAAAAAGAAATAAGAGTGGATTTGGATTTTTTACATCTAGTTTTGGATTTTGCAATGTTTTTAAACTGAGCGAAAACAACACTATTACTTCTACACTGGAACAATCTAAATCTTACCAAGTGTATTTTTCTTGTTTCTAGCCAAAATATCTAGCCAAAATATCTCATCGCACTTAAATTAAGTCAAAATCACCTAAAGACTAACTTTTCATTGACAGATAATTTTTAGACAACAAATCTTAATTCAAGAAATCTTACCAGGATCACTTGTTGCAATTTAATATTTAGTTTTCTTATATATATATATATATATATATATATATATATATATATATATATATATATATATATATATATATATATATATATATATATATAATATATATATATGCTTGAATTAAGCAAAAAAAAAATCCTGAATTAACCACAACATTTTGAATTAAAGCAAAAAAAAATAATAATAAAAAAAAAAATCTGCCAATGGAACAACTGAAGATGGTTCAGTTGATAAGATTTCTTGAAATAAGATTTTCCAGATGCATTGTTAAAAATAAGTTCTTAAGTTTTTGATTTCTTTATTTCGAGCATTTACATAATACATACTTTAATAAATAAATAAATAATTTACACCCAAAAAGGAGTGGGAAGAAGAAAAGATGTTTTTAATTCCATCCTCATTCTCATCTCAACTGCTAAACATTCACTCCTGTCCCTCAACCACAACCCAACACTAGAAAAGCACTCTGGGAGGGGAGACCTCCGCCAAGGTAGACCCCCCCACACACACACACACATACACACAGATCACCACCAGAATCGTACAATTCCCAGATATCCCCATTACCAACCTACCCTGAAAATTTCATCAAAATCTGTCCATAGGTTTTTGAGTTATCTTGTACACAAACAAACAAACAAACAAACCAACAAACCAACCAACCAACAAACAAACCAACCAATGAACAAACGCCCACAAAAGTACAGTATAACCTCCTTGGCAGAGGTAATAAATGGACAAAACAGGTCCGAACTCACTCAACAGACTCTACACCATGGAGCCAAAATGTGAATGGGACACAGAAACAAAACACATTCACACATTCAACAGCTAAACTCACATCACAATAACCACAGACCAACAATGCATTTCCATTCCCCTTAGAAATAACACTATCAATAACTCATAATAGAAACACCTGAACTTTGGAAAAAAAAAAAGCTCAAATATTGATAAAAAGTTTTCAATATTATAATATATCACAAAAGCACAATACAAACACTTTTACCACAATTATACGTCACAGTACATGGTCACATGATCACTTCTCTTGGAGTGAAAATGGCACGATACACACGGACAGAGGAGGAGACGGAGACTTTTCTTGAAATATTTCATGAGAAAACACAACTGCTGTTTTAGACAACAAACAGTCGAGCGTCTGTAAACTGAAACAGAGGCGTCTGTTTCAGTTAAAAACAGAATTTTTTTTCTTCTGTCACTGCTTAATTAAAATAAGAATTAAAAAAGAATGAACAGTCGGTCCAGTGGCATATATATATATATATATATATATATATATATATATATATATATATATATATATATATATATTTTTTTTTTTTTTTTTTTTTACACAACATTTTTTGTATTTCTTAATGTATTTCTTTGGTATATTTTTAGTCAACTAAAATAAAACATTTTGATCATGATTAATGGACCCTGTGATTAATCTGATTGGCATTTTTAATCTTTTAACAGCCATAGAAATAACAAAAAATAGATTTTTTTCAATATTGTACTACTTTCATTCCATATTCCTCCTCAGATAGAATCAATTCCTTACTTCCAAAACTGTGACCCTTTGAAATAAATTACTTTCCTTGTTAGAAATTGTGGTGTGACTGAGGCCTCAGCCTGCATCTGTGTATTTGTAGTTATTTGCATCTGAGTTTGACCGGTCCATGTGAGTAACTTGTCAGTGGTTGCCACTATTATTGATATTGATGTATGACTCTCATAGTCATTCACACACGCTCACAAACACACACTGTGCTGTGGGATCAGTAATTTGTAGTTAATCATTTGGGCTGAAGAGGGATGAGGCGGGGGTGATAGAAAGGGCTGTTCCCCCTTCCCTCGCTGCCTCCTCAACGACGTGGCGGTAGTGGTGAAGCACGGAGACAAATGACACACACGTACACATCCGCACACACTGGCACTCATTCACACACCCTTCATGCAAAAACCTAATTAATTTTGTGCAGTGTTTCAGAATTGATTGTGGTCATTCTTTGGAGTCATTTTTCATCAGGTTTTAAAGTGCTTCCGTCTTTCTGTCATTCTAACTGTTCTGTCAACCTCTTTAGTATTTATGTGTGTCTGTCCACGTCTGAGTGCTTTACTGTTCACTGTTCACTGTCCTGGTTCCTGTTTAAAGCAATTTAATCTACTGAGAAAAATGTTGTAAAGAACCAATTGTTTGTATGTGTCTGTAGATATTCAACAGTAGACCTACAGCTGTAGACCTTCAACAGTAAACCTTCAACTGTACGTTCAACTGCAGATATTCAACAGTAGACCTTCAGCTGTAGACTTTCAACTGTAGACCTTCAACTGTGCACCTTCAACTGTAGAACTTCAACTGTAAACCTTCAACTGTAGAACTTCAACTGTAAACCTTCAACTATAGACCTTCAACTGTAAACCTTCAACTGTAGACCTTCAACTGTAAACCTTCAACTGTAGACCTTCAACTGTGGACCTTCAACTGTAGAACTTCAACTGTAAACCTTCAACTATAGACCTTCAACTGTAAACCTTCAACTATAGACCTTCAACAGTAAACCTTCAACTGTACGTTCAACTGCAGATATTCAACAGTAGACCTTCAGCTGTAGACTTTCAACTGTAGACCTTCAACTGTGCACCTTCAACTGTAGAACTTCAACTGTAAACCTTCAACTATACGCTTAACTGTAGACCTTCAACTGTAGAACTTCAACTGTAAACCTTCAACTATACGCTTAACTGTAGACCTTCAACTGTAAACATTCAACTGTAAACCTTCAACTATAGACCTTTAACTGTAGACCTTCAACTGTAAAGCTTCGACTGTAGACATTCAACTGTAGACCTTCAACTGTAAACCTTCAACTGTAGACCTTCAAATGTAAACCTTCAACTGTAGACCTTCAACTGTAAACCTTCAACTGTAGACTTTCAACTGTAGACCTTCAACTGTAGACCTTCAAATGTAGATCTTCAACTGTAGACCTTCAACTGTAAACCTTCAACTGTAGACCTTCAAATGTAGACCTTCAACTCTAAACCTTCAACTGTAGACCTTCAAATGTAGACCTTCAACTGTAGACCTTCAACTGTAGACTTTCAACTGTAGACCTTCAACTGTAAACCTTCAACTGTAAACCTTCAACTGTATAGATCTCAAATGATGAGAGGAGACGACGAGACAAAAATACTTGTCACTTCCTCGTCTACAGCAGGAACATCAGCTACAGCTAGTTTAGAAATGCTATTGGCTAATGTCAACAAATGCCCAAATCTTACAAATCCTACATTTAGGGGAAAGTGTGCTTTTTAGGTGAAAATAACGGTCATTCCAATTTCAAATAAAGTTGAAATCTGCATCTCCAGGTGTTGGAAAGTGACTGGACATGATAGTTCCATGATCTATGACACCATCCAAAGACATGCACTCATAAGTTCATCAATTGATCTAAAATTTACATCAGTGTGAATGTGACAGTGATTGTCACTACATGTTAGTCCTGTGATGAACTAGTGACATGACCAGGTTCTATTCCGCCTTCACCCATAAGTAGCTGGGATAAGCTCCAGCGACCCCTGTGACCCTAATGAATTCAGAAAATGAATGAATGAATGAACTGGGAAAACACTCAGAAAGCGCAGACCTCCACCGGTACTATATATAGACCCTCCAGGATTTTGCGATGTTGCATCTTCAATTGAAAATCAGCCAATCCCTGTGAACTCAGCGCGATGTTGCAATTTTAAACCAATCACCCCAACTTTTCCGAAAAATGTGACCAATCATTTGCGACCTTTTGAGCTGCTCCTTCCACCTTTTCCTGTTTACCTTACAGTACGAAGCCACGTGTGTGCAGCCAACAGTTCACATTTGACGACTAAAATAATGCACTAGTACCAACAGGTGCATTTGGAAAGGTACTTTTTTTGCTATATTTTTGTCATCGAGGTAATATTTTATTTGCCATATTTGAAAGGTTGTGTTAATATCTCAGTGTCTTTGTTCTATTTTTGTCAGAGAAACTGCCTCAACTACACAATGGTAATAATGGTTTGGGTTTTTTTTGACTAGCTGAGACATTTATATTATGTTTTACAACTTCATGTCGTGCTGTGAGGTCATATGGTTAAACTTTGAACCAACGGGTACATTTAGAGAAAAAAAATGTGTTGCATTTTTGAAATTCTCATCCTCATTTATTTGCCATCTTGGTAAGGTAGTTTTGAGGACCATATCACAATTTTCCAGTAACTAAATATTTGAAATATTACTTAATTTTCATTACAACTAAAACCTAAAATCTGTATATATAGAGTTAAAACCATTTCTCTCGAAACTGGCCCTATCTCCCAATAGCAAATAATCCTTCAAAAAAATTCCTAGATCCAGATGGTGATCCCTATCACCCCCAAAATCTAATCACTTATTACTTTTGCCATTCGGGACAGTCTGAAAATTTTGTTGAAACCCATCTGTTGAAATAACTTTTTTGAGTTATGTTCTAGCAGTCAGACAAACTAACAAACCCTGATGATTATATACAGTAACGTCCTGCTGGTGGAGGTAATGAATGAATGAGTGAATGAGTGAATGAATGAAGGACGGAAGGAAGGATGGAAGGAAGGATGGAAGGAAGGATGGAAGGAAGGACGGAAGGAAGGAAGGAAAGGAAGGTAGGATGGAAAGAAGGAAGGAAGGAAGGAAGGACGGAAGGAAGGATGGAAGGAAGGAAGGACGGAAGGAAGGAAGGAAGGAAGGCAGGACGGAAGGAAGGAAGGAAAGAAGGCAGGATGGAAGGAATGAAGGAAGGATGGAAGGAACGAAGGAAGGAAGGACGGAAGGAAGGATGGAAGGATGGAAGGATGGAAGGACGGAAGGAAGGACGGAAGGAAGGACGGAAGGACGGACGGAAGGACGGAAGGACGGACGGAAGGCCGGACGGAAGGACGGACGGAAGGACGGACGGAACCCAATGAAGCAAGGAAGGACGGAAGGAAGGAAGGAAGGAAGGAAGGATCTATGGAATGAAAAAACATGAGCATTAAAAAAAAGGCACACCACACTCTGCCCTTTACAAACAATTTTCCTGATTTGCCCCATCTCTTATCATTGCAAAAACACATTTCTGGTGATCTTGACCTTTGACCTACATTCATCAAAATGTAATGGAATGTATTCTGGACCATCTCGTACCTTTCCTGAAAATTTCATTGAAAAGGGTGCAGTAGTTTTTGGATAAAGTTGCTGCCAAATGGACAAAACAAACAAACAGACCAACCAACCATACCTCATACCTCCTCTTCAGGGGGAGGGGGGGGGGGGTCATGAACTGTGTGTAGTATACATGACCAAACAAAAATCACCTGGTAACAATACTGACCTGAGTTAAAAACTGCTTTCCTTTTTGTGCTATCAATGCATGATCAAAAATGATAAAACAGGATTTTTCTCTGCATAGGTTTGTGTTACTGCTGCTCATTTGCTCATTTCTAGAAACATCTCTATTGTAAAGGCTGTGTCACTTTAAGAAAACCCGTTAGCCCTTAGAAATGAAGGAAATTAATGAATCTGATTACGGCTTTGTCTAATAGCTTATGCATCACAATTTCCTGTTTTTAATCACTACAGTAGGACTGGCAGCCTAAGGGCACTGTTTTAATTCTTTTGTGTTACCAGCAAATGCGGGGGGAAAAAAAATTATAATACAAATAATTGTTTTGCTAGGATCTAATAACAAGCAATAAAAACCATCCAACCAGAATGCAGCCACTATACTCAATCTAGGTGCTATTATTAGGAAGCTTCTTTTCACATGAGTTTCCTTTCCAGTCCTTCTTTTTTTACATTTTTTTTTTCTCCCTTCTTCATTTTTTTTGGACCATTTCATATGGAAACTGATAATATTGAATGGTTTTTCACACCTGATAAATATTTGAGTTGAGCTCATGAAAATGTTGTCACATGAATAGAGAATGATCTTTCCCCTCATACTTCATTATGATTTCTCACTTCTGGCCAATGACGGTCAGGCTGATAGAATATTTACAGCCTCTTGAGAAGACATTTAGCAGGAACACATCACAGATGATGTGCACCTGCTCTTTAAAGCCTTACGCACGAGAATATGAGCAAGACTGTGGGTGTGTGTTGACAGGTCTGACCTACCTGAGTGTGCCTAAGTGTGATCTCTCTGCGTGGAACAGAAGGAACCGAACGGCCTCACTCATCTGGTACCATATTGAAGCTGACATCTTATCCAGTAACACACCCGTAAATGCTCTCACTACCTTTTTACTACAGCCGCATCTACTCTCTCTATCATTTTCTCTTTTATCTTGCTTCAGATGGTTGGAAAATTTAAAAAAATAAAACAAAAAATACATAAATAAAACTAGACTGGCTTTTCCAGGATGACAACGTTGCCATTGAATGTTTGGTGCAATTAATGTGGATCATGTCACATGGCCTTTGGAGTCACCTCTTCTGGAATCATTTAAAGCTTAAAGGGTATCTGACTTTATTATCCTCGAAGGGAAATTCAGTCCCTATAATTTTCCCATCTTAATACACACACTGTACTTAGCACTAGCATTAGTCTGTAGCATTAACACTGCTATTGAAAGCAATAGCAGTGTTAATGTAATAGTCTAACTACTCCCAACTTTTTCTTTGATGGTTTCTTTGACTGATGGTTCAAACACTTTTATGACAGGAATTTTCTGTCTTGAACACTGAAATATTATTAGTATAGTATTCAGAGAATGCCTAATCTCTCCCCTATGTTGTGCCAAGATTCTATGACAACCTGTTCTTGAATTAGAGCCAATAATGTGATTTTGACCTTTCTGCTGGATGGGACCTTGACCTTTGACCTTTTGCAACATTGATAATTTTATTATATGTATATATATGCATCAGTGTGTGTAATATTATGATAATATATCCAGTATTGATTAAGTTATAGTGTGATATGTCTATGCTTGACACACACAAACATTTTTAATTTTGCGACATGTCACCTTTGACCTCCAGAGATCTCAAAAACTATTGGTCATAGGTGTCAACACCAATTATAAGAATTGTAAAAATCTTTATTCTGCATTGTTTGGTACCAATCTGAAAGTTTGTTGACCCTAGTTATACCCGATAATGTGATTTTGACCTTTTAGTTAACCTTGACCTTTGACCTGTACTCAATATATGCATATGCCCATGTCATTTCATGGTGATATCTGAAGTATTCATTGAGTTATAGTATGATATGTCTCTGCAGACCCACACACACACACACACAGTCAGACACATACGGTGATTACAATAATCTCTCCCAATCAATGTTGGGCAAGATTAAAAAAATAAAACATGGTGGCAAACACATCAGTGAAAAAATTGTGAGATAAAGTCAAAATTCCAAGATTTTTCCAGAATTCATCCATATATAAGGCGTCATTTGGGAGAAAATCCAAGTCTTTTAAGTGCACCTTATAGTCAGGAAATATGGTAAGAACAGAATGTGAGTACATTGACCACGTCTATTTAACTCTTTTCAACCCAACAACATGACATTTAACCTCAGTGGCACCATGACCGCCAACGCCATCCAGCCAATCACCACGCTCTTGCTTCTATTTGTCCTTAACCTGTAATTGGTAATAGCAAGTAAAGGTGTTGTTGTGAATTGTCACCTGTTTCAGTGTCATAAAAGCTGCTGTGAGTAAAAAAAAAAAAAAAACTACTACTAATTATAAAACTACTCCTATTTTTATCCATGGCCAGGCACTGTTATTGATAACACATTGTCCTTTGAGGTGACCACTGATACTTTTTACACAAAGACTCACCAGCGTATGTATTTTTTATAGGAAATTGAGAAGTTTTAAATGTTGACACTTTTTTATGAGAATGTTTTTATTCTTGTTTTATTAAATCTGTTTTAACCTTCTCTTTTATTTCTTTTTTTTTTTAATTATTATTCTCTTTAACTGTTAAGGACAAAAATCGTTTAAATAATATTGTTAGGAGATGTGGGAAAACTGCAGGGGCCAGCCTCCATGAGCTCCTCTGTTTTATACAGAACTAGGGTAATTAAAAAAAGCCCAAACCCATTCTGGCTGACCCCAAACACCCTCTGTATGAGGAGTTCAGGTTGCTCCCCTACGCAACACTGAGGTGCAGGACAAATAGATTAAAAATGTGTTCCTTCCCACCTCGATTGGATGGGTCAACAGCCTGTGTTGATCGGCCCCATGTTGGACTTACTATTGTGCGCTTGTGTTTTTTTGTGTTTGTTGTGTGTGTTGTTGTTTCTGCTGGAGAAATGATCCCTCACAGGGATAATACAGTTTTTCTACTTTTGAATTGTATTTGCATAGTTTTAATAAACTTTCTATTTTGTGCCAGCTGTAGCTTCAACACTATATTCCATCCATCCATCCATCCATCCATCCATCCATCCATCCATCCATCCGCCCACCCACCAAAGCTAGACCCTAGTCCAGTGGTCCCCAAACTGCGGCCCACCTCCACATTTGGTCAGGCCCCCTGAACAATACCAGAGAGCATTTCTATATTTTTTTTTATCATATATGTGTATTTGTATTTGATAATAAAGTTGGACTTTTGCAATAAAATGTTCCTTAGTTTTGAAGTATTTTCATTATTAACTATTAGTTAGTGACTAGTTTAACACCTGACCTTTGACAGACGCTCATATGAGTCATTTAAGTCAGAGATTCTGCTCTGACAACTAAGCTGAACTTGGACCTGTTAAGATGAAGACGTTTATGTTCAATGGCCTTTTTTTTCTATGAAGAACCCAAAGAGGGATATTTGATTGTGGCTTTCTGGTAAACAATACATTTTCACATTTAGGCACTCCTGCAATTGTCACACTGTTTCTGTTACAAACTGACCCCGTTATGTGGCCCTCATAGGAAAAAGTGTGGGGACCCCTGCCCTAGTCTAAAAGCTGCCAACTCCCTCCACATGTTTAAAAAGAATTTAAAAAATAATATATTTGTATGTAGTATGTATCCATGAATGTATTCATGTACTTATCTATATTTTTGTATTCATGTATGTATATATGCATGTATGTATATGTTTAGTTTTGTAGTTTAAATATTTTGTCCTGGGCCCCCTCCTAATAAGCTTACAATAGCTTCCATGGGTCACCTTTTTTGCACTCTTTGCAAATAAATAGAGAAGCAACAGCTGTTCAATGTTCCGCAAGTAAAGTTATTTTGTTCATATGAAGACAAAAAAATAAAAAAATAAATGAATTAAACATAACAACTTCACTGAATTACGGTGTCATGGCTCGATATGAAACAGTTTTAAACGCATTTTTATGGTTTTTATCTTTTGCCTGCAACGTTTTACACAGGCTGTAGTGCTCATTTCACAGATATGACTTCCTGAGAAAATGTCTTCCAGAGGGAGTGAATACCTGAAAAGCCTCTGTTCTGTACGTGCACAGTGTGGTGGGTGTTCTGAGCTGTTGGTGGTGAGGTCCATCTGGAAATGCTCAGAGCGTCCTGTCTCTTAGCTGCTGCCATCACCTTTCACAGTATTTCACTGTTTTATGGACACAACCGACTCTGGAGCTCTCTGTCTCCCTTTGGAGCTTCTTTGGAAACATCAGCCAGCGTTTTATTTACAACCTCAGAGCCAGGACTGTTCCCCACTGTGGGAGGTGTGTGCATAGTGAATGTGCTCTGTATCAGGCATATCGACTGAAAAGCAGGGAAGAAAAGTGGAATCCATGTGTAACTCCAGTGTTCACGGCTCTGTGTGGAGAGTCGACATGTGTCAAAATTCCCACCGTGGCTACAATCGAAATCACTATAGTTTCAAGTCAGTGTGTCATGAGCAAAATATTTGACTCTTCTTCATTTGTCTTGTAATTTATCATACCGTGGTGATATATTTGACTTCATTGGTATTGCATACGTTTCTTTAGAAAGATAATGTGTGTATATTTTGGTATTTGGATTTTCCATTTATGAATGGGAATTTAAACCCCCCCCCCCCCCAAAAAAAAACAGTGGTTTATTTGACTTTCTTTTTGAAGCACAATTGGATTATGCCGCATTTTCCTTTCATTTTCTTTTTTTTTAAATTTCACTGAAACATAAAGAAATTTAAAGACAACAGAAATGAAAAAAATGGATCAAAAACAAATATTATTCATATTCTCGCATTGGAAGTCAGGCAAAACTGACCCGGCTATGGCTTTTCAATTTTTCTATGTTTTCAGTGAAGAATTTTCACACATTTTGAGTTGAAAATCCTCTCCCGCCTCCACTTTCCACTGAAATGCACGCAGAGATTTTATTGTTTTGGCCATTCTAAAACAATTCCCCAGTACGACTCCAAATTTTTCTTGCATTATTCATGCTTTATTACAGTCTGAATGGCAGCTTCCGGTGCAAGAATATGAATATTGCTTGTTTTGGGTCAGTTTTTTGTTTTTTTAATTTTATTTCTGTTGACTTTGAACTTCTTTTTGTAAAGTGAAATAAACAAAAGGAAAATGCTGTGTAATTCAATTATCACAATTATACAAACACAAAGAGTTAATACATCTACTTTGAACCAAGTCACAAATTATGTTGGTAAGATTGGTGAAGGAGTAATGATTGAGTTTTAATACTTTATTTAAATTTAGGGTCAGTAAAATAAATAAATAAATCTATGTTATAATAGTCCCTGTGAGGTGGAAAAAGCAAAAACAAATATCTTTATTATTGTGATTTTTGTTGTGTGACCAACAAAGAGTTAAAATATATGACCCTTTACATGCAAATAACATGTGGTAAAAAACACATTTAATTCATAAATGACCCGCACAGATTTAAACTAGTACTTTCTCTCTTTCTGTATCTCTCTCCTGCTCTAATTGTATGACTTTATGAGGTTTGGATGATGTTGAATAATATAAAGCATGAAATCTTATGCCAGGTATTGGAGGGTTCACACTGGTGTACATGTTATCTCTGTATTTCAGGTACTTAAGCATAACTGCCTCACTATGAACATTTCATGTGTCAGTGTAGCTGCAGTGCATACAATAATACTGACCTTCACATGCAGAATACACTGTGCATAAAAAACACAACCTCTTTTGGAATTCACAGACACCTTGACCCAGCTATGACTATATAAAGAAGGTATGCAATTTATATTTATTTATTTATTCATTTACTTGTATCAGTATCAGGATGTTCCGTTCTTTTCTCTGAAATTATTTACAGTACTGACAGGTGAAGTTATCATTGTTCTTGGAGATGTTGTTGTCCACACATAATAAATAAATAAATAAATAAATAAATCACAAAAAGAGCTTTTTTTATGTCGTAATATTAATTTGATTAACTGTCAACATTTTTATTTTCTAATAATACTGGTTTACAAATAAAATGCTTCTGGAAAAAAAAAAAACTAATGACATTTTACCATGTCTGTTACTGATAAAAAAAAAAAAAAAAAAAAAAAAAATCAAGTCGTAAATGCTGGTTGGCTCAAGTTTCCAAGATAAGTCCTGGGTCAAAATGTGAAATTCTTATAATTAACAAGACAAATAGGTTTTAGTTCAAAGGAATATTGGTCTCAGATCTACTTCAAAACACTGTCTGCACATAATGATCCATTCACTTTACAGGTTCTTTCTAGTGGAATATTTATAAATCCACTGTATACATGTACATAAACCACCATATATGTGGAATAACACACCATCATATATATTAACTAGACAAGCAGTAGCAGAGCACAGACTCCACCAAGGCAGATTGACCACCCCACCACATACACACACACACACACACACACACACACACACACACACACTGCTATCAACATTTCCTGAAAATTTCTGCCAAATCTGTCCAAAACTTTTTGAGTTATCTTGCTAACTAACAAACACATAAATGCCAGTGAAAACGTAACTCTGCCAGTTTCTTGACAAACATGAACGAACCAACACTTTTGTCATTTGTTTTCTGATTCATACTTATTAAACTATATAAGATTTAGCACATTTAATGTCTGAAGCACTCACTCACTCACTCACTCACTCACTCACTCACTCACTCACTCACTCACTCACTCACTCACTCACTCACTCACTCACTCACTCACTAACTCACCTAATCCATCTACAATGGGTACACCCTTTATGAGTCTCCAGTTCATCTCAGGACTGAACATATATAGACAAACAATCACTCTCACATTCACACCTATGGGTAATTTAGATTAATCAATTAACCTATCAGTGCATGTGTTTGGATGGTGGGAGGAAACCGGAGACACGGGGAGGACATGCAAACTCCACACAGAAAGGTCTGCTGTGGGATTTGAACCAGGGTCCTTCTTGCTGTGAGGTACAAGTGCTAAACATGGAATCACCGTGCCGCCATCTGGAGTAGATACTTTCTAAAAAAAAAATTGTAGACCAGTGTTATCAGTGAGGAAGGTTTTCTGAATGTACTGTGCTTTGACAAAGAAAAACAAAATTAGTATTGGCTACAAATATTGGCTTATAAATATTATATCAGCCTATATTAGCCATAAGCTAACACTAATGTAAAAAAAAAAATGGTATCACCTCCATAAAAGTCATATCAGTCCATCACTATTTTTGAGAATAGTTCTTTAAAAGCAAACATTTAAATCCAAAGACAAATATTTTAGATTATGATTTTACTTTTAATAATGCGTGTATTTTTACTACTTCTTTGTTGAAATCCAATGATGTAGTTAATATGTTGTGATATAACTGGTTCTTGCACCTGTGGCTATTGTCTGTGTTGAATTATTTGTGGCAAAATATGCTCATTTTTCTACAGTTTTGCAAACAGAAACACATTGTACAACATTGTGAACTGTTTCCAACTATATTGGAATATGTTTAGTGAGTTGCCCATGCTGTGCAAACGCCAAAGAAAAATAATGACCATCGACCTGTAGGATTCTAATAGAGTTAACAGTATTTACTATATGAGTGTCTGAATGCATTATATGAGAACATTAAAGCCTGCACTAAAATATACCTTTGTGCATTAACTCTGGTCTAGTATGTACTTGTGTATGTATAAGCCTGTATGCTGGATGGATGCAAATGGATGGTTATATTTGAGTGTATCTAAGCCACCAACACTTCATCGTGTGTGTGTGTGTGTTATGTGTGTGTGTGTGACATGCTAGCAGCCCCACTTGGCCAGCTGACAGGCCACTGTCTGATTATAAAGGCACTTTACTGGTATTAATATTAATGCCACTCCATTTTATTCAGGATGTCTGCCTGCCACTCCGATGAGACTGCACTTTACTGCTTTAAATGGTGTGTGTGTTTGACAGGAGGTGTGAGTTTGAGTGTGGTTGCATATGTGTGTGTGCATGCATACTGATTCATGTGTGTTTGGCTGTGTCTCTCTGGCATAAATGCAGCTGTCAGAAAGGAAGAATCCTTCTAGTCCATTAGCACCAGGGCAGTTTTAAACTTGACCCCCTTCATAAAATTATCTTAATTTCTCCACTGCATGTTTTCCTCAGTGGCGTAATGGGGAGTGGTTAATTTTAGAATACCAGGTGGTGGCAGTGTAACATCTCCAGATAAAAAAAAGGAAGTACAGAAAGTAAAATGATGAGTAAACCTGATGTACTTTACTAGCCCAGGTTTCAAACGTAGGATGTGATTCTTTTGCTCTTACAAATACAGACTGGCTATATACGTTTCTATATCAACTAACGCATTTATCTCATGGAAAACAATTTATAAGATGAGATTCTGTTTATTGAACAAAACATTTTTTTTACAGGCAACTATAATGTAGTTGGGGAGGCCATGGCTCAGTTGGTAGAGCGGTAGAGAGTATTAACCAAAGTGTATCACTCACACTGGTGTATGAATGTGTATGAATGGTGGTAATCAGAGGGACAGTAGGCACAGAATGGCTGCTACACTGCCCCAGGACAACTGTGGATACATATGTAGTTCACCACCACCAGAGCGAACATGTGAGAGTGAATGAATAATGGATCAATAATGTAAAGAGCTTTGGGTGACTTGATCCATTATTGTTGTATCTGAGTAATTACACTAATTCTAACTTTGAATAACTCACATTAATGTACAACTCATCATCTTTTAGAGAACTTCAACTCAATTAGCTAATGTTAGCATTAGTTTGTGCAAGCTAATCTGCTCATTTGTGTATTTATACATGTAAGACGACCATTCATTATCATCAAATACAAATGTATGTATGAACAATTATGAAGCAGCCAAATATATATTTTCATTCTGTGTAATGAATGAAAATACAATATTTGTCAATATGTAGAGCTGTACAAATAAATATATGTATACAATTCTATAATTTCCATAATGTGTATGGAATATAGTAGGCTGAAGGAAAAGCTTAATCATTCCTATCCCAGATTCAACTCATTCATACATACATAATGTATTAATTTATAAATAGATGTATATACATTATATACATGATAAATATAAACCAGTATTATTGTAGTATACAATCTGCTATAATTCCAGACTCTATACAACCCTCCTTATAATGTATACTCTGCATGACTACCTCACTTATGTTTGTCACAGAACACACACACACACTATATTTATATAAATATAGTACATAAAATATTAAAATGTTAGATATCAGTATGGTTGGTCTTTGAAAAAAGTTGCCATGAGTTTGGTGAAGTCCACCCTTTCCATTCAAAGCAACACTTGACTTGTCAAAATGACAAAAACTGTTGATAACCTCACAAAGTCCTCATCCACTATTTATATACAGTTTATGGCGCAGCTCTACTCTTTCTGAAAATGATGAAAAACATATCACTGCGGCCTGCCATTGCTCTGCCTGACATATTTATTCCCTATGAAACAACTCCACAGTCTAATTACAGACATTTTTTACAACAGAAACTAGAGAGAATGATGAGTTGAATGTGAATCTTCTAAAATCCAGAATTTTGTTTACACTGGAATTATATTAGTCAAGAATGTTGCACTTTGAAGCTGAGATGGAACATAATTAGAAACCTTTACTCACACATTGGTTATATTTTTAGGTATTTCCATTTACTGCAATCTTATATTTCTACTGCACTACATTTTAAACAAATCATTTTAATGATGAAACATTTGCATCTGTTTAAAGCCACATATTTTATACCTCCGCCAAAGACGTTATGTTTTTGTCTGTTAGTTAGCAAGATAACTCAAAAGGTTATGGACGGATCTTGATGAAATTTACAGGGTAGGTTGGTAATGGGGAGATCTGGAAATGATTAGAATTTGGTTTTGATCTGGGGGGGGGGGGGTCCAAGATCACTTAAAAAGTTATGGACGGATCTTGATGAAATTCAGGACACATTACAATGTGTAAATTATTTTTTTCCCCAATTAAACAAATTCCTCACTTAATAATGAGACAAATAAATCATTACAATAATCACATTATTGATAAGTATGAATAATTTTACATTTTAAAGATTTATTTTTTTACCTTTGCCAGAATATTTATTAACATGAATTCATCACTAAGATCATTCCATAATTTTACCTTTGACGAATAAAACACATCTTTGTTTGACATTGTTTTTTTTTTTTTTTTACTTATTTCAATTTGAAGTAGTTGTCTTAAATTATAACATCCTCTATTTAACCTGAAGAGGGATTGAATACTCATGGGTAAATCCTATGCACAACGTGAAACAGAATTTCCAGTAGTTTCAGCATATATTTTAATAGTTAGGAATTTATGATGAGACAGTTGGTTGATTCCCTATTACCCAGCATTATTTATTATCCTTATCAGCCTTTTTTGTAGTGTAACTATTGGGTCTCGGAATGTTTGTTATTGTGGTTTTTGCAACATTCAAACCATTCTTTGTCATGTAATAAAATATGTCATCTCAAATGTTTGTCGTTTTGGAGAAAATTGGTGGGTGATTGTACAGTAACTGCCAAAAGTATTAGTAAAACAAAACAAAAAGGCAGTAAAGACCATTACTGTGTTCTTAATAATGTCCATTTAGGACCCTGCCCCAATAGTTTATACAGTGAGTCACTGTTTTAAACTGAAACAGATAATGTAATTAACGTATTTTCTCCACTATAAGGTGCACTGTCAATGAATGTTTTTATGAAGGTTTTTGATATATAGGCTAAGGCACATTAAGTGGAATCAAACTGATTAGATAAAAAGTCAAACTCTTGACATAAAAAGTCAGAATTATGATGTAAAATGCCAAAATTATTAGATAAAAAGTCAAAATTATGATATAAAAAGTCAAAATGCTGAGATTAAAAAGTCAAAATTATGAGATAAAAACTCAAATTTATGAGATAAAAAGTCAAAATTATTAGATAAAAAGTCAAATTTATGAGATAAAAAGTCAAAATTATGAGATAAAAAGTCACAATTCCCAGTCACTAAGCATTACCAGAATGAATCCACATATAAGGTGCTCTGTGTTTTTTGTAGAACAATAATCTACCTACAACAAGAGAACATTAAGGTCATTTTTCTCAGTTACTTCCTTTTTACTTTGTAGCACAGAATATATGCAGAAACGTTGTATTCAGTAAAGGTTTTATATCGTATACCATTGGTTTTTGAAGAACTACTCTCGATGTAATGTATGTGTGTGAGGACATTTAATCCTCATAAGGGGGGGGGGGGGTCAGAATTCAACACTAATATTCACACCACACACACAACACATTCACACAAGCAAAACACTGATCCATACTTTACCTGCTTAGTGACACATTTTGTTGCTTTTGTAAATGACAAGACAATTTCAGTGGTTTCATGTGGACCCTATTTTGAAACCAACAAAGAAAAATGATTGGATAGGAAAAGATGCAATTTCATATGAATATGATCTGAGTGTACTTTTACGTGGTGGGAAAACTCACCTCCTTCTTAAACTAAATAAACTCTTTATAAACATCTTGTATGAACTGGAAAACGCATTAACTCACAGCTGAAAACAGGTTTGTTTTCAGAGATACTTGGCTCTACCTACAAACATATGATGATCTCATTGAATGTGATTCATTGCTGTAGATGAAACTACTCAACAGTTTATAAAATAGTTCAAATGAGCTCAACCTTTAACTTGTACAGCGGCAGAATTCAACACACACATGAACACAGCGGTAAAGTGAACCCAGAAATAGCAAAGATATGATAATAGCTCTGTTTATATGGGAGTTTTTAATTCCTTTTTAGTTCTGAATAAAGGTTAATTCCTCTTTAATATAATCATGTAAACACCTAATTCAAGTTGAAAATGATAATTCTGAATTAACCTTAATTCCATAAAAGTCACTGGTTTATTCTGATCTTAATTAAAAAGGTGATAATTCCTCTGCCATGTAAACAGTTAATTTCACTTTAATATTATTCCTGTCGTTCTGCACATGCTCATTCCAGTCGACATCCAGACATTAAGGGCTAATTCCAATTCCTCCGTTAACGCTCAATCTCAAAAATGCACGCTTCTGCAAAGTGTAAGTTCTGTCCCAATTTTAAGAACATTAAGTTAAGGGGTGTAGCCCTTAATACTGAGACAGGACCCTTGGGAGCAAGGGTTACCCAGACTGCATTGCATATGTTCAGCAACAGACATGGCTTCAAAGAAGTCGAGCTACAAATGTATTTTCTTTGTTAATGAAGATATAAAAATAATGAAAATCATTGTATTATCTTAGTTTAGGTACATTTTATGGATTATGTTGCTCACGGTTGCATAACATGTATTTTTTTATTTTACGATCTTATAGAGGCTATAAGCTAGCTATTGCTTAAGTTAGCTAATGTTACAAAAACTGTCATTTTTTGTGATGGTAATGTAGTTGTTTTATCATGATAACAGCCTATATGACATGCTTGTGCCGATAATGGTATAAAATGACCGGGCTAATGTCATCTTCCGTAGCCACAAAGTTATCTAACAATAGTTATAGCTGGTGTTTACCTTTCATTGAGCCGTGGTATGCGGTGACAGCTGACTATGTCTTTGTTTTTGTTTGTTTATTGGCTATAAAAGTACATGAAAACAGTACAAATGTGGCAGGGATGACACAAAAAAGGTGATTATTTGTTTCATAGCTCTAACTGAAGGACTAACTTGGAACAATTTCAAAAACCTGGACCTGATGGACCAGTGGATGATAGCTGTGTTTGTGGCTTATGATTAAACAGGCAGGGTTAACAGTGCAAATATATTTAAAAAAAATAATAATAAAGTTGTGTTTAAGGCACATTTAAGGCAGGGGTGTCAAACTGTGGTCCTCGAGGGCCAGTGTCCTGCATGTTTTAGATGTTTCCCTTTTCCATCACACCTGGAAACTATTCCATCATTATCAATCTTCTGCACAGATGATGATAAGGAGCTGATTATTAACTCTGATGCCTTCTGAATGGATGGTTTAGTGTAAATATTCAGAAAAATGTAACCGTGCTCCTTTGTTTTAACTGTTTTTACTGAGTTTTGTTCATGTTCATGTTTGTTCAGGTGTCAAAAGGCAAGTGATTTAGACTTTTTCTAAATTTAAATTAAAACGGCTGGGACAAAATTTCAATACTCTTTTTTTAAAGTGATTTTTTTTTGCAAATGTCCCCATGTTATTTATAATTTTGTAAATATTTTAGTTTTTGTTGATTTTGTTGCTCATTGTTTATTTTTCTACATTTTGCTTTTTATTTTTTTTTATTTTTTTTATTTAATTTTGCTCCATTTGTGTCTCAATAATTATTTTGTCAGTTTATTATTCAATTTTGTTCATTTTATTGATGACTTTGGCCATTTTTGTTCATTTTGTTGATTATTTTAATTCTGTTTTACTGTGGAACTGCTAAAGTTTCAGGAGTGAAAGGGTTAAACTGAATCATGTGAAAGAATCAAGAATCAAGAAGCTTTATTTGTCATTTTGCAATTCCAAGAAACACAAAACGAAATTTCAGTTTGACCAAACCATCCCAGGCTGATCGGGAGGGGTTGGTCCCGGGTCAGCCGAGGATACTGGGATTTTAGGGAAATATTTAAAACATGTAGGACACCGGCCCTCGAGGACCAGAGTTCGACACCTATGATTTAAGGGGTGTCCCATTTCTAAGTCGCAAATAACGCTTAACACATAGTTTTGAGTGTTACTGATTGATCCAATCAGAACCCTCTGTACCTCCAGTTCTTAAAAGACCAATTAACTAGAGGAGAATACACCCGTTTCTCATGTAAACCTTTATTTGGAATTAACATGTCCATGTAAACACGAAGGAAATAAATTTAATGAAGAATTATTTTTTTCCGTTAATTAATAAATCATTTGGAATTTTAAAAAAGAGTAAATGTAGCAAATTAAATATTGACATGGACCATTTAAGGTGCACTGTCCCTTCCAAAAAATAGTCGCACATGCAGTATTTCACTGCACCACCTTTGGTTTTGATTATAGGAGACTGACACTCAATTTAACTAAGCTAATAGTTCAGATCCTTCCATGGGTAAATGCTTCAGTGGTTAATGTTTCAGCTGGAACAAGTTATTTAAACTAACTAATGCAGTAAGTGTCCTCTCATGTCTGTAATGTTTAACAGGTTGGACACCACCAGGGTCATCTGACTTTTGAAAGAATAGTTCAGGGGAAAACAAGACATGATTATCAAACAATAATTGGCCTTCAGAAAGTCCAGAATCTAAATTGGGATGAAGAGTTGAAGCAGAGGTCTGATTCTCCATCATCATCAATAATCCAAAATTAATTCAACTATGGATGGAAAAAAAATACTATAAACTTTATTGGCAGAATCAGAATTAGAATCAGAATCAGAATTAGAATTAGAATCAGAATAGCCTTTATTATCATTGCAACAAAATGCAACAAAACTGAACCATCTCCCTTCTCATGAATAAGTTAAAAAATCAGGTATAAAATAAAGACTTCAAGTGTAAAATAAGGATTTAAGTATAAAATAAGACAATGATACTATAGGCTAATAATTAACAATCATAATATTGTGCTACTACATAAGCATTATGTGGCAAAAAAAGTCATAATAAATGTCTCCTGTAATCAAACCAAAGGTGGTGCAGTCAAATACAAATGAGCATTGTATTTAAAGTGTATTTTAACAGTGTTGAATTAATACTTTAACTTCTTCCACCACTATTTAAATGTTACAGAGCTGTTAAAATGAGTTATAAGTAACCCATGTTACAAAAAATGCATGCAGTGATACACACCTGAGAGTGGTAAATGATGAGACGACAAAGACCTGGGGGTGGATTGTGGGACTGGTAACCCCTCTCAGAACACCCACACTGCCCCATGTGTGTCTCTGCTGTTTTCCTCTTGTTGTTTTTCTCTTGTTGTGGGTTGTTGTGTAGGTCGTCCTCTCCTCTGTCTGCCATCTGGGAAGTTTCTCTCTCTCTCTCTCCATCCATTATGGCTGTCCGGGGACAGAAACCCTTCAACACCAGCATGCCCTGTGCTTCCCAACACGCAGCGGAACACGGACACACAAGCAATGCACACACACACACACACACACACACAGTTAACACACATTGTACAGTTAAACCCATGCAAACATTAACTAATGCACACACACCACACTCGATCATGCATGCACATGTACAAATAATGTTCACTGCCCACTCCTGAGAAAAATGACTACCACACACTAACAGAAACACCACGAAATCGACTTTTCCCTGCATTCATGTGGTAATTCACTTAATTTCTAAGTTGCTTTATGAGTTAAACTACAATGGTACCTCTACTTATGAAAGTAATTAGTTACAGAAGTGTTTTTGTACTGTGATTTTTTTGTAAATAGAATCGCATTTTACATGTAAAAGACCTGATTCGTTCCAAGGCCCCAAATACAACCCCTTAAATCAGGGGTGTCAAACTGCGGTCCTCAAGGGTTGGGGTCCTGCATGTTTTAGATGTTTCCCTCTTCCATTCCACCTGGAGGCCATTGCATCATTGTCAGTCTGATGAAGAGCTGATTATTAACTCTTTAAGTGTCAGCGCTGATGCATTCTGAATGGATGATTTTGTTTAAATATTTAGAAAAATTCAAGTTTTACTTTATTTTGTGCATGGAAAAGGTGCCAAAAAGCAAGAGGTGTTTTTTAAATTACATTTTATTTTACCATTGTTTTTTTAATTCCTGTGACCAAATGTCAATACTAGTTTTGTTGTTTAGTAATTTTTTTCCCCCAAATTTTCCACATTATTTGTCATTTTGTAAATATTTATTAGTTTTTGTTAATTTTGTTTATTTTTCTACATTTTGGTTCTTTTATTATTATTTATTTTTCTTTAATTTTCTGCCATCTGTGTCTTACTTTGCTCATGTTACCAGTTACTTTGTTAGTTCTCAGGAGTTAAAGGGTTAAACTGAATCACATGGAAGAGGGAAATATCAAAAACATGCAGGACACCGGCCCTCAAGGACTGGAGTTTGACATCTGTGCGCTTAAACACTTTAAAAATGATTTAAAAAATACAGATTTTGTATGAAATATGTGTTCAAATAAAATGTAGATTTAGATTTTAGATGTAATTTAGTGTAGAAATGTGTCTTCACTGACTGAACATGAAACATTAAACCATTAAAATCAACAAGACAATGCAAATCATTTACAAACCATTGTGATTGGTCAACTTCAACAATGTTTGTTGACGGACGTTTGGTGAAATATCGATCCAAAGACGATTGCCTTTGTCCACTTTTCATAATCTTCCTAAATTGCACAAGGCATACGACGTCAAAGTGGGTGTTCATATGTTCTGGTCCTGCATGGAGCTAGCACAGTTTTGGTCATCAATCTTTAACATAATATCAGGATATGTGGGACAACACCTCACACCTTGTCCTTTGATTGGGATATTTGGGTTGGTAGCTGATCATTTGGGTCTAACTAGGGCACAATCACATAGTGTTGCCTTCCTAACACTGTAGATCACCAACAGTAACCCATTGGATCCAGGACGTTCTCTATTTCCTCAGGTTGGAAAAATTAAGATATTCTCTGAAGTATAAAAAATATGTCCATCAAGACTTGGGGACATTTTCTGGACTATATAAAGATACACATTACATTCACTGTGGATTGAGGTAGAGCATGTAATTTGTCATTAACATATTGTGTTGTGGCCTTGGTGTGTTTGTTTTGTTTGTTTTGTTTCTATTTATTTTCTTTGTTGTTTTGTTTTGTGTGTTTGTTGGTCTGCTTCTACTTCTTGTTATTGTTGTATGTCTTGTAAAATAAATAAAAATATATTGTTTCACTTCTGTTTCACTTCTATTGATAACGCAGCCCGCTTCTTCTTTTCATTCGCACTGGAATCATTTACTTTGGGCTCATGATGAATAACGAATACGTACTGTAATAAAGTTTAAATGAGCACACTGGGAAAAACTCACACTCTCACAAAACAACAGTAACTCTGTGATGAGAATGAGGGTCAAAGGGTAATGAAAAGCATCATGGGTAACTCCCTCTTAGCTAATGGGATGCTACGTACAGTACATATTTACAGTATGTACATTACGTAGTTACCAGTGATGTGCGGGTCGATGTATAAACGACTTGCAACTGACCGCTTTTTTAACTAACCCACCCGCTTCTCGACCCGCATTTTTAAAAAGTAGTCAATGGTCTTTATGAACATCAAATGACCGTACTCACATACCTGCATTTATTTCTGTGTTAAAATCCTATGTCATTGCTTGCGCGCAGCATCTAAACCAGTGGTGGACAACCTGTAACACCCAAAGAGACATTTGAACCCAGTTTCCACAGAAAAGAAAACACCAGGAGCTGCTCATCATCAATAAAAATATCAGCGAATGTGTCCCAAACCTTACTTTTTTGTTTGTATGTTTCCAGAGCTTCCACTCTACTAACTTGACTTTCTGTTTTGCTTCCTCTATACTGTAGGATACTGACGACATGGTATGTCACCTTCACGGAAATTCAGTTAATAAAGCGTATTTACCAGGTTATTTTAACGTTTATCTTAAATGATTAAAAATATTATTCAATGACCCACAACTGATATCTGATATAGTGCAGTAATATACACAAAGCACTATATTTATGTCATCGACCTTTCCGTTTCCTTTCGTAAATAGAATTTTCTTTCATATTCAAAGACGAAAAATTTACGTACTGTAAAGTTTTTTCATTACTTGGATTATTCATTAGCTGGGTCTTTCATAAGTAAAGGTACCACTGTATATAACACAAACCCATCTTGGAAAACTTTTGATATTGTTGTGTAACATTTGCTGACTTTATGATGCTTCTCTTCACAACAGGACAGTGTTCTTCTTTAGCAGAAACTCTTGACGTGCATGAATACCTCCAAATCTCCAAACTGTCATAATTTTGTGCCTAGTCCATCAAAATGTTGTGTTACCAAGCCAGACAACACTTGTTTTATACTAGGAAATGCTGGTAAAACTTCCTCTGCTGCCTCTTCAGCTGACAGCCCACAGTTCCATTCTGTTTAAAGAAAGAATAGATTTTGGCCGAGGCATTTCAGGATGTGTCCAGGGGTAAAAATGCAACTCGCATAGAATGATCTATGAAAGGACTTCAGTGTGGGGAACCTGCACTATATATACTGAGCTGTACTGTAACACAGGCATGAGTGATGTGAAGAGTGTTTTTCTTGTAGTTGTATGGGCAGTACTGAAAAGAAAACGTCATCTGGAAGCTATATTTAGAAAGGAAAAAAACAACAACAAAAACCCAAGGTGGATTTAGAATAAGCCACAGCCCTGTTTGTTGGGTTTGCTGACTCACACATAGAATTATTGAAAACACAAAGGCTTTCCTCTAAATTTTGGTATTCATAGTTTGGAATTTAAGACTAGTCAGTTGTGGCGAACACAATGCTGGAGTCAACATCATGTTATTAGTGATAGAAAACCATCCATCTGCTATACATAGGAGTGCAGAGGGAACACATCCTGGAGCCCTTACGCCAGGATTGTCCAAATCCAGTCCTCGAGGTCCAGTATCCTACATGTTTTAGATATTTCCCTCTTCCACATGATTCAGTTTAACCGTTTAACTCCTGACATTTTAGCAGTTACATTGTAAAAAGAATTAAAATAAGCAACAAAATGAACAAAAATGGCCAAAGTCGTCAACAAAAATGAATAATAAACTGGCAAAATAATTAGTAACATGAAGAAACTATGAAGAAAACAAAGAATAAAAAAATAAAAAATAAACAATGAGCAACAAAATGAACAAAAACTTTGTGTCTTACTTTCTGCATGTTATTAGTTATTTTGTTATTTTTGTTCATTTTATTGATGACTTTGGCCAATTTTGTTCATTTTGTTGCTTGTTTTTTTTTTTTATTATTTTTTTACTGTGGAACTGCTAGTTACGTAAAGGGTTAAACTGAATCATGTCGAAGAGGGAAATATCCAAAATATGTAGGACACCGGCCCTCGAGGACTGGATTTGGACACCTCTGCCTTACGCCATTAATGCCTGGAATTATGGTTTTCTGTCACTGCTGCTGTTTTCATTGGGGTTTGTTTGTATGTATGTATTTGTGTATTTGTATTTGTATAAGCAAAATACACTGCCCACCCCCCAAAAATTAAGCCGCACATACAATATTTCACTACACAACCTTTGGTTTTGATTACAGGAGACTAACACTCAATTTAACTAAGCTAATAGTTCACATCCTTCCATGGGGAAATACTTCAGTGGTTATTAAGAATGTTATTTAATCTAACTGATGCAGTAAGTGTCCTGGTGAGTATCTATCTATCTATCTATCTATCTATCTATCTATCTATCTATCTATCTATCTATCTATCTATCTATCTATCTATCTATCTATCTATCTATCTATCTATCTATCTATCTATCTATCTATCTATCTATCTATCTATCTATCTATCTATCTATCTATCTATCTATCTATCTATCTATCTATCTATCTATCATCCATAACTTTTTGAGTAATGTTGCTGACAGACAGACAGACAGACAGACAAACAAACTCCAGCAAAAATATAACCTCCTTGGCAGAGGTAATAAACAGAACACACACCATCCTTTGTCCAGGAGGATACATAACATACAATATAAAAAAAATGACCAGGGTGTTTTCTTTTGTCTTGTCTGTTTTACAATTCAACTTAAAACTTTTATGTAAATTGTCACATTAAATAGACTGAGAGTAGAGTGACACTCCCCCCCCCACCCACCCATTTGTCATGATAAAACAACCAACAGGTGGATGAAAAAGTTAAGGAACTGGTCCAATGAAATGCAGTCAAACTGATTCTTAACTTACTTAACTTACTTCTTCCTTACTCCCTGATGAAGGCCATTTGTGCCGAAACGCGTTGGGGTTTTTTATATGTTTTTATATGATTTTATAGGTTTTGTTAACCAAGCCAGTTTAATAAAGGCTTTTTATCTTTCACTTTTAAGAGAGTGCCTTGGAATTTTTCTTTGTTTTATGCTGTTCTCTCCTATCCAATAGAGCACCTCTAATTTTTATTACTTATTTTGAGTCCAGGTAGCGCTCCTTAAGCAAACTTTTTTTTGATTCTTAACTACTTAGAAGCAGGGGCACTTAGCTTTAGGTGACCAATGAAATCTTTAATTTTATATCATGATACTGAAATGAATGGAAGTTATCAAGTATCGTATTTTCTGGACGATACTTTTTTAAATATGTTTTGAACCATGAGGCTTATACAAAGGTGTAGCTATTCTGTGGATTTTTCTTCCACCACTAGGGGCCCTCTAACCAGAATTAGAATCAAAACTACTAAGTACAATCAATGCAAAGAAGAATACGCTACTTTTCTTTAGCAGATAAAACATGGATGACAAGTTAGCAACTGTTTATTATTTTGAAACCCTCATGTTTTCATCAAAGAACCCACACCAAGAAGTTCGTATGATGCAAGTTTTAAGTTGAAGGCTATTGATCTTTCTATCCAGTGTTTTAAATTTGTGATTTAAAACACAGGAGAAATTAAGATAAATACTGTTTATTGTTCTCTTGGTTCTGTTCCATTTTAATCAGCAATGTTGCTACTGTGTTAAATGACAATGTTAGGAAAAATCTGTTCAGGTACAAACATGTAAGTACATTTACAGTTCAAAATCCTTCTGTACATGAAGTACATATGCAGTATATTCTTATTTTATGATATTTTAAAAAATACAACAGATGTGGTTTATATACAGGTGCGGGTTATAGTCCAGATTATTTATGTTTATGTGTTACATGAATTTTTACTAATAGCCATGATTTCACTGCTGCCTATCATGGTCAGTTCATATATATATATATATATATATATATATATATATATATATATATATATATATATATATATATATATATATATATATATTGTCTTTTTTTTTTTTTTTTTTTTATCTTGCACTGCTTTTTTATTTCTATTTCTATTCCTGCTCTGGAGCTGTTGTAACAGTGTACTTTCCCCATTGTGGGATTAATAAAGGTATCTTATCTTATCTTATCTTATCTTATTAACAAAGAGTTTTAATTAGCCTAAGCTAGTTTTTACTGGTTAACCCATGAACACCTGAATACCAACTTGTAACCAAAATCATTCACTGATATAAAAAGGTAAATCATTGTTAATCCACTAATCCTCTCAATACATGTAAATAATTGTTATAAAATGCAGTTTATCATCTTTTCATGGTCATCAATTATGAAATATTTGGATGTTCAGAGGCTCCATAATGAATGTGTAAAAGCATGTTCTGCAAAACTGACTCACCAGTAAAACCCATGGAGTTTGATAAATGATAGTGGATGGAAACACTTGATTTATGTTCATTTAATGATATACTTTACTGAAAACATTTTCTCAATTTTCAGTATAATAACCTTCAAATGTAATGTCAACATGATGATTAAACTACCTGATGAGTAAATTAAATGTGGGAAAATACCTGATTTTCACTGAAAAAAGGGAAAGTGGAGAAGATGATGTTATAATGAATGGAGATAAATCACTTAAGAAAAGTTAAATCTAGAGAAAAAAAAAGGATTTGAGAGACGCCACAAAAGAAGCACTGAGTCTTTATGTGTTAAGAGAAGAAAATGTCAGGGTGAATAGTATTGAGAAAAAGAGCAGAGGCTGGAAAATTGTACATATTTATTAAAGTCTGACACAGAGGACAGATGTGGTGAATGACACCAAAAATTAGTTATCCACCAGCATGGAGAACTGCTTACTCAGATTTATTTACCAAACCCACATTTGACACTTGTCGGGTGTTAATTTTGGACCATGGCTACTGATACCAGTTCTTACTTTAGGTTTTCCCATCATTCTGAAGTTTTAAATGTAAGTCACAAAATTGATTCACTTTAGTTCTTACTCATTTTGTAAGAATTCACTGGAAAATAACATGGTTCAAGTCTTTGTTGCTTTGAAATAATACTGGAAAAAATAAAAAAGCAAAAACACAACTGGATGAAATTATAACAATAAAAACAAACAATGACTTTACTCAATATTCAGCATAAAATCAGATGATATTGGATCATGTGAAACCTTGAATTGGATAAACGGATATTTCCTCATGTATTTTATTTAATTCTGGGTTACGTCCATGAAAAACTTTGACCAAAGTAGAGATTTTGCAAAACTATTTATTTTACCTGCAACCTGATGTCATGAACTGTCAAATGATTACAAATTTTAATCAGATTAAATACAAGGTTGCTTTTGATTCATTTCAATTAATCATGATCAAAACACTTTATGTTAGTGAATTGTTCTGTCTCTGTTTTGTTTTTGGTTTTTTTACTCAAATTTCCCACAAAAACACGAAAAAATCTATGAAAAATCCAGAACATATTCAAAAAAGTCTTCTAAAATACAGAAAAAAAAACACCTAAAATGTGAGAAAATATCTAAAACATATGCAAAAACATATATACAATTAACATATTTATTCAACACTTTCTACAGTTTCAACAAAACAACTTGAAACAAAACAACTGTACACAACTGTTCCATTAAACTGCATTAAAAAAAAATTTAACAGATTATTATTATATTATTATAATATAATATTCACATTAATTTTGATAATTAGTTGTTTAGGGTCAGTAGTTGTGGTATAATTGGAGTAGAGTTAAATATGCTTACTTAATAATTATTTAAAAAGTATTCCTTAATTTTTTTTCCCCCAGTAAAGTATCAAATAAAACCCTTTCAATACCCAACCCTACACAGTAAATTTTGCAGTTTTAAATCAACACTTAGAGAGTTTATTTAACTTCTTCTAGAGTGTATTTGGTCCCATTGTCTCCAAATTAACTCTCTAAGTGTTGATTTAACACTGCAAAATTTACTGTGTAGTGGTGGTAAAACATTCATTTGTATAAATACCTGGGTATGTGCATACGTGACCTTAGTCAACCTGTTGCGGAGGTGAAGAGCGGCTACACGTCTCACCTGTCTGCTCTTGTCATTGTACACTTCTGCTGATGACCACCTCTCTGTTGTGTTTTTGTCCCCATCAGCACTAGCAAGCAAAAGGGAAAGCGAAAGCAAGGAGAGAGGATGACGACGACGGCAGGCTGGAAGCTCAGTGCAAAGCTTCGGGTTATCAAACTCATTAATCTACATGCCATAGTCCCCGGATGAATAATTGTGCGTTGAATTTATCTGCCAGTGTGATAGCTACAGCTCGGCTCTCCCAGCACCACAACCAACACCGCATTGTGTCTGTGCCTTGTAATTATTACACGCTTTGTCTTTGCTTGGGGTTGGAGGGGTTGGGGAAGGTGGGTGGAATGGGTGGAAAACAGAAACATACTCCCACCTCTTCTTTTGTGGCTTTTCAAAAGGCATCATCTTAAAACCCTTCACCATGACATGTAATATTGTAGAGAATCCCACATCTCCTCCTCCATGCCCTCACCAGTACTGTTGCCTCAAATAAACACAACAGGAAATAACACTCAGGCCAAGCAAACATGTTACATTTGGTGTCTCAAATGCATTTTTCTTTAGTTTTTAATATCGTTTTGGATTTAAATTAAATATGTCTTCACCTTTTTAAAGTAGATTTTTATTTATTTTTGGAGAAAGCTTGGGTTTAGTTTAGGTTTTTTCTTGCTTTTCTATGGCCGACCTTCAGACAAGATAGACAAATTATTCTCTAATATTCAAAGTTCAAATGGGATTCTAGTTCTTCCTTACGTTTTTATTACAGGGATAAAAGATATAGATCAGAGGTGTCAAACCCATTTTCATTCAGGGGCCACATTTAGCCCAATATATTCTAAACTGAGCCGAACCAGTCAAATAATATTAATAATAGGATAAGAACTTATAAATGATATCAACTCCTAAGTTTTCTCTCTTTTTGAGGAAAAAACATCGAATTCCATCATGAAAATGTTTTCATCTATGAACTGTACTCAAACACAAAAATGAATAAATATGAACAACCTGAACATTCTTAAGAAAAACAAATGCAATGAAAACTGTATTACACCTTATTTTACCATTCATACATGTGCAACATGATTTACAGATCACAGCAGAGCTACAAATACACACGTTAAATTATTAAATAAAGCAGAATATTGATACAATTCCACATATTTCTCTTAAAACATTTCACTTTTTTTGTCATAAATGTCTTTTGTTTTACCTTTTTTTACACTAAAACAAAGAGAAAAATTCCCTTTTTATATTATTTTCTAGGTTATTATGATAGTATTTTACTGGTCTGATCCACTTTAGATTGAACTGACATAAAATGAATTAAACATCTTTGTTAATATTTTCAGTGTCACTAATCCATCACAGGGGCCGGAATGAATCCTTTGGCGAGCCAGTTTTGGTCCCCGGGCCGCATGTTTGACACCCCTGATGTAAATACTATGTGTAGACAATGCAACAGTGGGGGGGTATATCCCTAAAGACCCCCAGTCCTTAATGATGTCATGATGTGAGGCATCCTCAGGTCATGACCTTTCAGTCGCACTTGATTTGATGTTCCATTGATATGAACAAAGGGGTGTTTAATGATCTAAAAAATGTTGTGTGGCAATCTAGAAATTATCCAAAACCAAATCAATTCTTCAATTGTCCATGATATTTATTGATATGGAAAATATGGTATTTCTAAAATAATGTTTTTTTCAAATGATCACGTTCATATGAAGGTGACGATGGTCAGACCCAAAACATAACACTTGGGGTTTATCATCTATATATCATACACCCCCACCCCCCTTATATATGCACTACCTCACTTTAACAGCTGTGTTTATACATACTTATACAATACTACTGTATGTCTTGTTGTTTTTTTCGTTACTGTATTCTGTCTTGTCTGTAATTTCATCTTGTTTTGTCATACTTGAGTTTTTGTTATTTTGCACAATTAGATTTGATCTTTTATGTTACATATTACTTTGTTACCTAGTCGGTTTTTTTTATTCTGTTTTTAATTATTGCGCATTTGCACAAGAGGTTAGAGGATGCAATTTCACCTGTGATGTATGTTATGCATATGGCATATTTAACAATAAAGTTGACTTTGACTTTATAATAAATTGACATCTAAACAATATTTTCCTTTAATTGCTTTTCAGGCCTGATGTTTGTCTTTTTTCTAGTGATAATATTGGTGATTTGCATCCATTTGCGGTTACAATTCTGACACATTAACACTGAAGCCAAGGTAACTAGGTAGATTTGTTCAGTAAAACAAAACCCAGACACAAAGGACAATACAAATACACGTAGAGTCTCACTGACCTGAGGCAGATAAAAAAACAAAACAAAGCACAACATAAATAAATGAAGCTACCAGGACAAAGAAAATGTCAATGTGTAGTCACTAAAAGACTAAAAGGGTAAGAAAAAGACCAGCATCAAAATGAAGACAAAACTGCAAGACAGTCAGGTTTGAAGGGGCCATTCTTCTAATTTAAGTAACATAAATAAATACTAGAACCAAAATAAATAAGCAATTGCTTTTAATTCAGAAGTAGAACCATCCAACATGAAGTACAACACCTGGTCTGTGAGTAGCCGACAGAGATAAGGAGGTGTTGGGAGGACACTCTGGGCCAGTGGGCACAGTCACTGTTAAAGCATCTGTGACCACCACAAGCATCCCAGTGGGACCTCCTTATGTGGCTGTGGAAAATCCCTCTTCTTTTCCTTCACATCACACAGAATTACCACTTATTATTAATCGTTTAACGCTTTAATTCCCCCTAAAGACAGGAAGGAAAGTTTAGGAAGGTTGTTCACATCAGTCACTAACTCCTATGCTAACCTTGACTTGTTTTAGTTCCTAACCTGTGTGTTACAGTACAGTTGAAAATGTCCATACAATTGTACCGAGGTGACTGTAACCTTTCCCGTTTTCTGGGCATGTATGTTTAACTCTCCGGCAGTCGGATCACTGTCATTACTCCTCATGACCTGTTCACTCAGACCAGATGAACCCTGAAGGCCTCCTTTGGGATCCACTCGGTCAGTCAGCCCCTCGACCTACTCATGTTGTTCAGGATATATTTATAGCAGGGGTGTCAAACTGCGGTCCTCGAGGGCCGGGGTCCTGCATGTTTTAGATGTTTCCCTCTTCCATTACACCTGGAGACCATTGCATCATTATCAGTCTGATGAGGAGCTAATTATTAACTCTTTAAGTGTCAGGGATGATGCATTCTGAATGGATGATTTTGTTTAAATAATCAGAAAAATTCAACAGTTTTACTTTATTTTGTGCATGGAAAAGGTGGCAAAAAGCAAGAGGTGTTTTTTTTTAATTTAAGTTTATTTCACCATTTTTTAAAAAAAAAATTGCTGTGACCAAATGTCAATACTAGTTTTGTTCTTTAGTAATTTTTTTCCTCCAAAATATTCCACATTATTTGTCATTTTGTAAATATTTATTAGTTTTTGTTCATTTTGTTTATTTTTCTACATTTTGGTTCTTTGAATTTTTTAAATTTTCTTAGATTTTCTGCCATTTGTGTCTTACTTTGCTCATGTTACCAGTTACTTTCTTAGTTCTCATGAATTAAAGTGTTAAAGTGAATCACATGGAAGAGGGAAATATCTAAAACATGCAGGACACCGGCACTCAAGGACTGGAGTTTGACACCTGTGATTTACATTTCATGGTGATAAGTGACACAGACTCAACAGCCACTTTTCCACCGTACAATCATTTACCTGGGATTTTGAAAAACCAATGAAAAAAAACCTAATGAGTCCTTAAAAGTAATTGTAACAGTTGTTTAACTCTTTAACTCACAGGTGTCAAACTCCAGTCCTCGAGGGCCGGTGTCCTGCATGTTTTAGATATTTCCCTCTTCCATGTGATTCAGTTGAACCCTTTAACTCCTGAGATTTTAGCAATCAGTAAAAAAATAAAAAAAAAATAAAATAAAATGAGTGACAAAAATGAATAATAAACTAACAAAATGATTTGGAAACATGAGCAAAGTAAGACACAAATGTCAGAACATCAAAGAAAAATAATACAATTAAAAAATTTTGAAAAATAAACAAAATTAACAAAAACTAATAAATATTTACAAAATGACAAATGATGTGGAACAATGTAAAATATATATTTAAAAAAGAAAACTAGTATTAAAATTTGGTTCCAGCAGTTTTAACTTTGCCTTTAAAACAATTACAAAATAAATAAAAATGTTGTGTTTTGACACCTTTTTCATCCACAAAACTAAAAGGAAAATGGTTGAATTTTTCTGAATATTTAAACTAAATCATCCATTCAGAATGCATCAGCGCTGACACTTAAAGAGTTAATAATCAGCTCCTCATCAGTTCTGCAGAAGACTAATGATGCAATGTCCTCCAGGTGTAATGGAAGAGGGAAACATCTAAAACATGCAGGACACCGGCCCTCGAGGACTGCAGTTTGACACCCATGCTTTAATTCCTGTTGCATCAGCGCTGACACTTTCTGAATGGATGGTTTAGTTTAAAAATTATTTTGCAAAAAAAATTCAAGAAATCTCACCAACATAATTTTCACTTGTTCCATTAGCAGATTATTTTGTATATTCAAGCATTTAAGATTTTTTGTTTTTATTTTATTTTATTTTGCTTTATTTATTCAAGCAAAAATAATATCTTGTCAAGATTTCTTGATGTATTGTATAAAAACTATTTCTTATATCTCACTTGCAAGTTACACTTTACTTGATTTTGTCTTATTTTAAGTGGAATGACATATTTTTGTCTATAAATGAGAAAATAAGCTTGATAACATTAGGATTTTTGCAGTGTATAATGTTTCTCGAAGAGCTTGTGGCTAGAACTGTTAAGACTGGGATGACTCTTAACACACTAACGTCTCTGATGTGTGGATTTTCTCATCTTCCAATAACATCAAACTCATTGGTACATCCACATTTGTATTTCTAAATCTAACAAAACTGCATTTGTTATATTTATCATGATGCAAACTCTAGTATCTGAGAGCAGAAGGCTGTGTTTGTACATTATATATCATCATCTTCTAATTCCTAAATGTAGTGCTGCATTTATTCAACCTGGAACATTCACTAGATAAATAATTTAGCAATGAAGTTCATGTATATATGGTATATATGGGATATGAACAGAAAGGCAAACATGTATTTAGTGTAGTGTTTAAAATGGGAAAAAGGAAAAGCTTTACAACTGAGGTTGGAGAGTAAAATATACAGTAATAAAAACAAATAAATAAAAAATACAAAAATAGCATACAAAACACATATAACAAATGTGTTCATGCATGTCTTGGATACACATGCAGTATGCAAAGCAGACTATGCAAACACGGTTTTGTGGTTTTATGAAAAATACACATCCAAACACAGTAACATGCGTAAATATCTCAAAGCCTGCTTTGTTGGCGCTTTTGTCTTTTTTGATCTGAGGTGCATGTTTCTAGATGAAATAAGACTAGGGAACATGAAAGAACAAATAACAGCCTTGTTGGGAACAGCGGGTGAACACAGCAAACAGGTAAACAGCCTGTGTGTGTGTGTGTGTGTGTGTGTGTGTGTGTGTGTGTGTGTGTGTGTCTGGCATTTAATGCTATTTATCTTCAAACAACAACTCTTTACCACCCTCTGAGTATGTGCACTGTCTTACACTACAAAGCTCTTGCACGTGGGACTTAAAGGATGATTGTGGGATAATCCAAAATATAATTGCCATTGTCAGATTTTTTTTTTAAAATATTTAAATTATTATTTTTCTGGCAACTGAGGTACGAGCTCCATATTTTGTTTGTGATATGAAAAATTACACACACAAAGTATTGTCCTATTGTGTGTCTATAGTACAGCTGTAGCGCTCATTAACACAGATAGATAGACAGACAGACAGACAGACAGACAGACAGACAGACAGACAGACAGATAGATAGATAGATAGATAGATAGATAGATAGATAGATAGATAGATAGATAGATAGATAGATGGATGGATGGATGGATGGATGGATGGATGGATGGATGGATGGATGGATGGATGGATGGATGGATGGATGGATGGATGGATGGATGGATAGATAGATAGATAGATAGATAGATAGATAGATAGATAGATAGATAGATAGATAGATAGATAGATAGATAGATAGATAGATAGATAGATAGATAGATAGATAGATAGATAGATAGATAGATAGATAGATAGATAGATAGGGTCTGAATTCTTTATTAATTCAACTCCACAGGTCCATCTTCAAACCTATTTCTGACTAATGACACCAGAAGGCCCGCCCCACCATCTCGCTACACAAATAGAGCGTTGTGATTGGCTGTCCTGGCTGAGGCTCGATGGAGCATTGGTAGACCAATTATTCAGACAAAAATATTTTTTGCCATTACAGGCGGGCTAGTTTACTAGGCTACCATCTCTTATTATGAAAACACACTTTTGGTGACCTTGACCTTTGACCTACTTTCACCCAAATTTAATTGGATCCCTTCTGGAGCACCTTGCACATTTCTTGAAAAATTTGTGGAAATTAGTCAGGTAGTTTTTGCGTAAAGTTCCTGACAATCTAAAAGCAATACATTTTTGGCAAGTTAAAGTTTGGACATTATTTTCAGTTTTTACTACAACCACTGCTGCTGATGAAAATGATTATGTTGCTCTGTGAGAAATGTTCATGGCAAGTTTTGACCTTATATGTACAAATGTCATGATGTAACTAGTTATAAAACTAAGCAAATTAAAAAGGAATTAAAACAGGTTGTAGAAATCCACTTGATTATATTTTAATTAATATAAAGATAGCTTTGCAGCATTTGGTGGGTTCAAATGTAAAGTGAAAATATACAAATACTGTAAATGAAGTAAAGACTAATAAAAATGGGTTTTGGAAAATATGACCCCTTTGAAGGTTTTCAGAAATGTCACTTCAGCCAATGCTTCTACTGTAGTTCAGGCCTGTATGATTGAAAGAATTAATTCATGTACGGCGGTGACTTAAGAATTATTTTTCTTTTTGCCCCTTGAACCAAAATCAGAATCAGCTGGGCCTGCTCACATTGCACAGCTGGGTGTTAATTGTTCAGTCGTACTGTGAAGTGCACCTGTGTGAAAGCACCTGCATTCATTATGCTTCTTCACTCATTTATTCAGATTTATCCTTCAATTTGTCACCTGTTTGTGCAGATTTGTGCCCACAGTACTATGGAATGCACCCATTAATTCACTAATCTGCTTCTGATGCACTTCTATCCCACATGTATTGTCAGCTTTATATATAGAAAATCAAGTACACAACAGCTGCTTTGAGTTTTATGACAAAAAAAAAAATGAATGCCATGATTTCTAATGATGTTACATAAGACGAACATATACCACATAAACAAACTAGGCCCAAGGACTGACCCTTGAGGCACGCCATAACTAACTCTGGAGAATGGTGATGATTGTTGATTAACATTAACAAATTGGTACCGATTAAATAAATATGCTTTAAACCAGCAGAGGGCTGCTCCTCTAATACCTATATCACATTCTAATCTCTGCACTAAGGTACTGTTGTTAATGGTGTCAAAAACTGCACTAAGGTCTAATAACACCAGGATCGATACTAATCCGTCATCAGTGGCTAACAATAAGTAATTAGTGACTTTGACTAATATGGCTTCAGTGCTATGATGAGCACGAAAGCCAGGCTGGAACTGCTCCAATAAACTATTATCCTGCAGGTGCTGACACAGCTGTTTAACTATTACTCTTTCTAGAACTTTTGAGAGGAAGGGCGGATTGGATATATATATGCCTATAATGGGCTAGAATGTCAGGATCTAGGGTAGGTTTTTAACAACGGCACATATCCAGGAGTTAATGAAGTGTTAAATATATTTAGGTCAGTGCTAATAATTAGGGTCAGAATCTCTTTAAAAGGTTTATACAGTGATATAATACTGTATGATTTTGGTGTGTATGATTTTAATGTTTGATTTTAATGTGTGTTTTTAGGATTATAGGGTTTTTATGGTTTTAAATTTTGTGTTGTGGATTTATGTTATTTAAAAGGCATTAGTTTCCCAACTTCACAATTCTGGGATCAATAAAGAACTTCTATTGTATTGTATTGTATTGTATTGTATTCTATGGGCCTTATTCACCCATAACGTTCAAAAGACGTTGAGGGGTACACTTGTTGCTACACACACCACTTTCCCGATGGCAATGTTGCCTCACTGCTGCATCCCAAAATGTCCATCCAAAAAAAGAAGAAAAAAATCGTACCATGTAGCCTTCAACCCAGTTACTGTAGCCTTTCAGCAAGACAGTCCATTTTTCAACAATATTGATCGTTAACTCTGGCATGATGGAGAGATTGGTGGTCCAAACTGCTGGCATGTTGGCAACCCAAATGTTCACTGAAGCTAGTGATTAACAACATATGGAACTGTGTACTTCTGTTTAACTTCTACCCTCAAGCGTAAAAATGGCTGCCAGATGAATAAGGCAAATTCTATTCTATTTTTAATGGTGGACATTTAGAAGGTGGTTTTAAGTTAGTGAAATTACTTTAAATTGAATAATGAATGACCACATTCATCTTTGATTCATGGACATTTATTATGTGGGTATTGACTTAAAATATTCATTTGGTAAACCTGCTCATATTTCACAGACAAAGACGAATGAAAATTAGGTTGCAGATCAAAAAGTCTCCGTGGTGATAAATGTAAAATTGGAGATTTTATCATAGAGTTTGTGTGTGTGTCTTTACAGCATTCTGAAGCCTGGCTGTCCTTGAGATAACCTCTGATTGTAGATCAGACTCAAAGACAGCATTGTGCGTTTAATTTGTTTTTACCTGCTGGAAGGTCATCAAGCCTTAAAGAAGTTTGGTGGAAAAAGGCAGGGCAGGAGGTGGGAGGAGGGAGGGAGGTTGGGAGGAATGGGGTGGGGGTGGGGGTGGGTGGGTGGGTACATTTCCTCTGATTATAAAGCCTAAACAGATTCTGCCCAATGTCACATTTATCATTTTCAAACAGCTAATATCTTCAGATGAAACAGAAAAGAACGGTGACCCTATCTTGCCGTTCAATGCTGGACGGAGGGGAGGATAGAGGGAAGGCACAGGTCAACCTTCAGATGCCCCGCACACACACATACACACACCCACCCTTTTCTTCATCCAGAAATAGAGAGAGAGAGGAAGAGTATGTGTATGTGAGAACTACAGAGAGGTGATGTATTTTAAAAAGCTCTCCTGACCTGTAGGCACCCAGTCGACTGTTTGCTTAAATGGACACGCCACAGTTTTAGAATGTGCTTTGTGTAGCAGATTTTCAAATGCACTATTACATTTCAAAGGACACACATGTTCATACACACACTCCTTCACACAATATACACTCATATGTGTCCACTATAACACACACCTATTGCAGCGGCATAGGGCATCGGTGTCAGCCTGAAGGTTTCTGGCAAGGTCCTCGGGATAATTCCCATTCACCTTGTCCAGGGCCCTGTGTGTGCACAAAGCAATGAGTGTGTGTTCACACGTCTTTGGACACTTCTTTTGCTGTACTTGCATGTGATCCAACTCATTTTTATGAGACAGAAGTAGGGAAAACACAAGAAGTTTTGGAGGTCACAAACAAATCACAGTCTCTACCTTGCGCAGTGTGTATGTGTGCATTTGTTTTGCACATTTGTTGACGTGTGTGTGTGTGTACTCCAATATAGTGGCAAATTGAGGAGAGCGTGCTGTTGTGACTACAGGTATTTGTGGAGACTGTCTATATGCAAATGATAAAAGGATGTGAACATAATGACCTGGCATTGAGAGAGTGAGAGAGAGAGAGAGAGAGAGAGAGAGACTGTGGTTTTTTGGCTATTTAGAATGAGGAAAGATAGTAGAAGGTGAACACAGTAAGAGAAATACAACCAAATACACTAAAATGCACAACACAATTTAATATGTTCCAGTCACTTTTTAATTACGGTATTGTATTGTATTTTACAGAACAGTCCAGATGAACAGAAGAGGATCTTAATAAAAACGGAGGCAGAAGATTGCAGATTTGGGACAGTATTATTAGTTAAAGAAACCTCAAAGAAACCCATCTGGATTTTGTATGACTCATATGTTTGTCATGGTTTATGTTCAGACCCCAGGTTGTGCACACTGGTCTAAGAAACAGCTGTTTTCTAAATAATCATAAACCACAGCTTTGCTTAATGTTTTTTTTTTTTCACCTCCTTTTACAACACTAACTTGGACAGTTCCTCCAACACAAAAATTCCTCTGTTTACGCTGGTGGCTTGAACAGCTACCACTGCATAAGGAGGACTGTGTGTCTACCGAGTGTTTGCAGCCTATACTTCCATAGCTTATTTTACTGACAGAGTTAGCATAACCCTTAAAGTAAAAGCACCATTTTACAACAATTTAAATATATCAACAATTATGGTGAAGGATGGATGGGTGGGTCAGTAGATGGATGGATGGATGGATGGATGGATGGATGGATGGATGGATGGATGGATGGATGGATGGATGGATGGATGGATGGATGGATGGATGGATGGATAGATGGATAGATAGATAGATAGATAGATAGATAGATAGATAGATAGATAGATAGATAGATAGATAGATAGATAGATAGATAGATAGATAGATAGATAGATAGATAGATAGATAGATAGATAGATAGATAGATAGATAGATAGATGTGCTAAATCTTACAAACTTTAATAAGATGAATCAGAAAACAATTGACTTTAGTGCTGGTTACCTCATGATGGTGTGTTATTCTACATATATGGTGGTTTATGTACATGAAAATAATGGATTTGTAAATATTCCAGAAGAAAGAACTTGTAAAGTGAATGGATCATAATGTGCAGACAGTGTTTTAAAGTAGATCTGAGCCCAATATTCCTTTGGACTAAAACCTATTCCCTTGTTCATTGTAAGAATTTCACATTTTGACCCAAGACATATCTTGGAAACTTGAGCCAACCAGCATTTAAGACTTGAGTTTTATTTACGAGTAACACACATGTAGTAAAATGTCATTAGTTTTATTACTGAAGCATTTTACCTGTAGACCAGTTTAGCCGGGGTTAGATCCTGAGCCAGACAAATAATTACTGTGAAGCGTTTGTAAACCCTCTGGAACAAGCACAGTGAGCGCCAGGACTCTGGAGGCATGGCTTCAGTGGGATGTCTGAATTGTGTGTTTACAAAATGTAGCTTGATCAAACCATTTTTCTAACATTGCGTACCCCCAATATGTGATCATATTTTGAATAGAAATGAGAAAAATACACTTGTTTTCTTTAGCAGTCAACAGAAGGACCGTAGCATTACCTACAGGCAGAGTTGGGAAAGTTCACCTTGATTAGGAACTAGTTCAAAGTTCAGCTCAAGTTACTCAATATGAATTAGTTCAGTTCATCGTTCATTCTTCCAAATTATGAACTAGAAGTTCATGGATCCCAAAATGAACTTTTTCGGGTTTTTTTTGTGTTATTATTGTAAACTTATTATTAACCGTTCCTAATGTTATGCTGACCGTAGCCAAGAAATCAGGGGAAAATGCTGTCCTCCAGGGCAGAAGTAAGTACCTTACCCTGGGGTTAACTTCCCTCTGCAGGTTCTTAGAACACAAGGAGCGGTTTCAGTGAGTTTCGTTTTCAATGTTTATTTCCAAGTACGGGACAACACCTGCTCTGGTCGCCAGTCACACTCTGTACATTTAACTCTTTTTCTCCGCTCCCAAAAACTCTCTTGTTCAGAATAAAACAAAAATGACATCTATGATAATGCTGTGTTTTGATCCCATTTTATACCTTATAGGACTCAATAATTACAACGTGATAAGAACGAAATGTGAACTACATAAGAGCGCAGTTCCATAAATGCTGGAATAACCGCGTTCACAACTTCCCGTTCATTTGGCAACGTTCAATGAACTCGTTCAGGTACAACACTGCCTGCAGGGGAGTCATACAAAACCTTCTATCTTTGAAGTGGACGTGCTAACCACTCTACCACAGCACCACACTACAGACACACTCAACACAAATCTAGACATCTTCATATTCCCACTTTCCCCTTGTCTGTATACTGTACATACAAATACATATGAAGCATACAGAACACTGGGCAGTACCTGAATGTGGTTTGTTGAATCATATCCACGAGGAGTTGCTCAGTTTTCTCCTCAGTTTGCTTTTTTAATCAGCCTGTCATTGTCATACTGTACCTCTAGCAAACCGCACTGCATTAGCCGCCTGCTGATGTGACAGGATGCCAACCTCTGTGAATAATACAGCCAGTGTTGACCTTCTTTATACATACTCTGTATGATGGGCCCAGGCCAGTCCAGTCCAGTCCATTCCAGTCCATTCCAGTCCAGTCCAGTCCAGTCCAGTCCAGGCCAGTCTGCTGTCCAAGTCTCATAGTTTAATAATGTTTCCTGTCCTCTGAGTTGGATTCTCAGTCTAATCTGACATGACCCAACAAACCCTGCCCCCCTTGTACACATTTTACCTGTCTCTTATCATAGTGAAAACACATTTTTGGTGACTGTGACTGACCTTGACCTTTGAACTATATTCACTAAAATTTAATGGGATCTATTCTGGACCACCTCACACCTTTCCTGAAAACTTCATGGAAATTGGTCCAGTAGGTTTTGTGTAACGCTGTTTCCAACCAACCAACCAACCAACCAACCAACCAACCAACCAACCAACCAACCAACCAACAAACCAACCAACCAACCAAAACAAACCAAAACCAACCAACCAACAAACCAGCCAACCAACCAACCAATTAACTAAAAACAAAAAACCAACCAACCAAACCAAGTTCAAAGTTTACTAGTTTAGGGTTTACATTAAGTAATGCCATAACATCTTACTTGTAATTATTGTTTTTATTGCTGTTTTTTTTAATTATTATTATTGTTTTTATATAATTTTGATTACAATTTTTTATGCTTTGATTTTATTGTGAAGCACTTCAATTAATTCAAGTGCTGTATAGGGTTCTACAAATAAATGTCAATTGATTGATTGATTGAAGGTGGCCAGTATTTCATATTAGTGGATGATTTCTAAAACAATTCACTTCATCTTACTAAGATTATTGCTATTAAATACAAACTTTGTCCACAATTTGGTCTTTTTAATATTGTGGAAATAGTATTTATATTGTGATTTTTTTCCCCCCACACATCTCTGTGTGTAGGTAAAATACAATATGACAGTAAAGTGATTTAATATGCAGACTGGGGCTTTATTTCAAAGCAATTATACCTGTTTCTTTAAAAACATGTGTTTTTTTTCCCCCTTGACCTTTAATATGAAATCATTTGAAAATTCAATTAAAAAACTTTCTCCAGGTTGTCATCGTGAGTCTGTTATCAGGAACAGCAATAGGTTCATATTTTTAGTACGATGCTGTTTTTTTCCCATGGGTTTGAATGTCTATTTTTTTCATGATATTTATCCAATTCGTGTTCGTCCACTTGCACCTTTCTGTCTGTAACAAGGATTTTATGAGCACTGCCATCAGTCTGTCTGCATGTGTTTGCATACATATCCAGTATATGTGCATTTTCAGCTGTCCTGTGGTGTCTGTTCTGTGTTTCCTAAGTGTGTGTGGAGGTCTGTGTGCCTTCTTGCATCAGCATGGAGCACTGGAAACAGGCTCATCATCGCTTGCTAAGAGTACATGGTTAGTGGTGAGGCCAGGGTAGGGCAAGGGGAATGGGGAATGGGGATGCGATCTTAAGTGTTAGTGATGGACTAGACAATGGAAGGTGATGTAGGATTTAAATCAACTCTTCCCCTCTTCGGAGCACTGGAGGCTGATGGGAGAGGAAATGGCTCTGTGATGCCATCCTGCTGCAATCCTGCTAGTTGAAGCTCTGTCTGTGTGTTTACTTGTGCCTCTCAGGTTTTCTTTTTTCTCTTGTCTAACTTGGTGGAGAACATAGATTAGAGAGTTATGTCCTGAAGGGTGACAGTCGGATACTCTAGCACAGTCTGGCTGCAGAGACTGAGTGAGAAAGAAGCTTTCTTAAACAACTGATTTGGACACCACTGAGCAGCACTGTGGTGGAATATTTACAATTGTGGAAATATGATATGGGTACTTCTATGAAATTGGGCCCGAACACTGGATATGGGGCAAAAAATTCATACCAGATATAGAATAATGTTATAAAAGAAAGTTTGGAAGAACTTTTTCTATTAAAAACAAATACTGAGACAAAAGAGAAAACTTTTTTTTGGTCTCAATTCATTTTTATATTTTTAAATATTATTTTTTAAATATCTCTTTATTCGCTCACATGTATGTTTTGGGAATCAAACTAACTATACAAGGTGGAGAGTTTCATAAAAATGGCCGCTGTTGCGAAATCACTCATGATTTATGCTTTTAAACAGGTTGGTTCTATATGTAATGCTAATGGATACAATGGGATGCATGTGAAGACTGATTATTCCTGAAAAAAAAAAAAACACATCTGAATTAGAAAAACCATTAACTGATTTAACAGTGTCTATATAAGACCACTTAAGGGCATTTTTTTCCAGATCAAATGTACTCATGCCTAAGTAGGTTTTCATGTCCCAATTCTGTTCCTATTTTTGGCGCCAATATTTGAGGATAGGGAGGAGGATAATTCTTTGGGCATATAGCTGAGGTCACCATCCTAGGGGTAAATACGTCTAAATTAATTGTTATTATTGGGTCTAAAAAGCTGCCAATATCTATCTATCTATCTATCTATCTATCTATCTATCTATCTATCTATCTATCTATCTATCTATCTATCTATCTATCTATCTATCTATCTATCTATCTATCTATCTATCTATCTATCTATCTATCTATCTATCTATCTATCTATCTATCTATCTATCTATCTATCCATCCATCCATCCATCCATCCATCCATCCATCCATCCATCCATCCATCCATCCATCCACCAAATTAAGCCATAAAGACTCAAACAAGCACCAGCAACTAAAATCCTAACAATACATGTCAATAATTACTGTAAAATGTTTGTCATCTTTTTTATGCCCATCAGACATGACTCATTTGGACACTCAGTGGTTCCGTAGTGAACACAGAAACACTGCCATCTTCTACAACATTGATCTGCCAGTAAAATCCATGGAGTTTGATAAATGGAGGTGGATGGAGATACTTGGTGTTTATGGTGATAAATCACTTACAAAAGACTAAATAGAGAAGAAAATGAAAAATTAATTTCCACAAAAGTTGCAGTGTGTCAGAGCTACTGTATCTAATGTCACCAATGTTAAAATTCAACCAAAACAAGACAGAACATACATGCATTGATATCACAATGACAGAGCCCAAACTAAATGACAGTTTTGACCAATAACTGACTCTCTGGGTAGAAAAATAGATGGGCTTAATAACCTGTAGATGAAGGGTTTTGGGGCATCAGAAAACAGAGCCGCTCAGTGGAGCAGGTGAAATGGAAAAACCATAGCAATATAATGGAATGGTGATGCCATCCAGTAAAATACAAGCTGATAGGTTAAATGTGTGCAAGGACCTTATTACAATTGTCTTGTTGTTAAATTATATGTAGCAGTTAGTGATGCTTTACTATGAATATGGGTAAACTTAAAAATAAGTAAAAAAAAAAAAAAAAAAAATCATGTTTGCATGGATAAAACTAAAACCTTTGCCTCTGACACTGGTACTAACATTCATTGTATAGATGAATATATTTTTTCTATTAATAGGATACAACTGTGGGTTATTTTTTTATTTGAAGACATGATTATTGTATTTCTGGCCACATGTAATCTGATCTGTAGATATAAATCATTAGCCTCATAGCATAGCTGCTCAAGTCATATATTTGGCCAAATTGTGACGTCTGTGTAACTGTACTCTCCTAAAAAACATGACTAAGGCAATTACTGTAGGCTAGAGGTCTCAAACATGCGGCCCAGGGGCCAAATGCGGCCCACTAAAGGTTCCACATACAGATCAATACTATCTAGAGTCAAATAATAACACAATAACCTACATATAAATAATAATAAAGTAAATAAGGACTTCAACCTACATATAAATAATAATAAAGTAAATAATGACTCTATATTTTATTCCTGTTTAATGTGAGAATAATACTATTATATTATTCCAATAAATAATGACAACTTAAAATTTTTGTCTATGTTTTAGTGCAAAAAAATAACATAACCATGAAAATATTCACATTTCTATAGTATCCTATAACTATAAAATATGACAAACCAAAACCAATATAAATAAGAAACATTAAGCACAATTTAAGCAAGTCTTTGTACATCCGATCCATAATGCACATGAGTTGAGGCAGAATATAGTTAAAATTTCAGTTTAGTTTTTTTTTAAGATTACTCAAATCTTTTTTTTTTTTTTTGCTTGAATGGTTTATAAAAGTTAGTATTTTCATAATTTAATTTGGTTTTGTTTTGTATTTATAGGTTATTATTCTATCATTTTACTGGTCCAACTAGAAATCAAATAAGAATGAACGTGACCCCTGAAGAAAATGAGCTTGAGACCCCTGCTATATGTTATGAGGCTAACAAAAGTTGTTGGATGAACATGGTGTGTCAGAGCCAAAAGGAAGCAATAAGTGGTTATCTTGAGGAAACTAACTGCTACAAAAAAGCCACCTTTATTTACTGTCCTATTAAGGGTAACTTTAAAAGCATAGCAGATGGAAAAGCTTGTAAGCAGTTTGTAAAAGCTTGGTTGCCACTATTGTTGAAATAAACCCAGTTTACTCTTTACTGTTGTTCTTACTGATGGAGTTTATTGTAAGGTTATGGGGTTGGACTTAAAGGCATTATCACAACTGTGGTTTAATCTGATGTGATTCAGTTGTTCAGTTTATACATTTCCAGCATTTTTCTTTGGTTTGGTTTCTTTTCACAAAAAGAAAAAAAAAAATAAAGAAAATTAAAATGCATTACTTCAAAATCATGCTTACATAATTGATGAAGTGGCACCATTTCAGGAAAAAATGACATTATAGTCAATGGTGAGAGACAAGTTATTGTATGTTCCTCTTTTAACTATGCCATTTACAGTACATATTTGTTAGTTTAAATCCTAAGGTTCAGCGTGCCCAGACTGTAGTGATTTTCACATCTTTTATTTTTTTCATACATCTCTTCAGCAACATTTGCATCAAGAAATCCAGTTTATTGATCTTTTAACACAAATATACAACAAACTCTAACTTTGTGGATAAGGGTGTAGTGCCTCCTTGCCACAATCTGAAAACAGGTTCCATTTATGCATCAAATTTTCCATAAAAATCTCTAGTTGATGTGAAACATGACCAAGTGCAAGGCGTGCATGAAGCCTGCTGACCTGAAGACGATTTAAAATTTTCACTTCCATAAAAAGTGATGCCAGAGGGTCCAGTGCACCAGATATACCATTTTCTATCATTCATATAAATTAATGCATTCAATTGATTAAAATAGTTAATATTGATTAATCGCATAAATGCAATAGTTAACTCATGATTAACCGCAGTTTAATTGCACATTTTTGTGTCATTGAAATTCATTGTAATACTCTCATCAATGTAGAAAAACGAATAGGCTTTTTTTTATTATTAAAAAAAAAAAAACAAGTAGTGTTACAGATACTAACATCTGCCATAATAAGATATGAATAATGGGGGAAAAACATGACAAAACTACAAAAGCACTCTGAGAGCACAGACCTCCCCCCTTCGAATGAAGAGAGGTCCGCCAAGGAGGTTATGTTTTTGCCAGAGTTTGTTTGTCTGGTTGTAAGATAACTAAAAAATGGATTGAGTAACCTTAACCCTATGGATGGATTTTGGTGAAATTAGCAGGATATGTTGGGAGTGTCACAAGGAAAATATGATAACATTTTGGTGGTGATCCAGAAAAGATCCTGGTTTCTGGATGAGGTTGAAATTTATTCTCCATTTACCACAATGTAAAATTTAATAGTGAGTTAGTTAGTTGGAATTAACTTGTTTTAATAATGATATATATATATATATATATATATATATATATATATATATATATATATATATACACATGGTGGTACAATTTACGTCATTTAAACATCAGAAATGTTATATGCTAATGCTAATCACTAATCACTAATGCTAAGTGTATTGGGTTTGTATTAAGATCTGTAAAATACTGAAACTAAATGTAACCTTAATCTAATTTTGTAACCACGGGGTGTACTGGAAGGGGCGAGACTCCTGCCATGTTGAGATCAAATGCAAGGACAAAGTCAAGCTCCCGCCACAAACAACCCTATGGTATTTATTCCATTAACATGTATCAGAACATGAGTGTCTGGCTGTAAATTTCTCTCAGACCTGGTGTTAAAATGCGACTCCCTCTGTTTCTCCAGGGATCACTTCTGATTGGTTCTGACTTCCCTGTTTCATATGTATAGCCTAAAACACAAGCTTTAATTTCAAGTTGAACACATACGGTTTCTTTATAAATTTAATTCACGATGCTGCTTGAAGGCTACCGGCAGCAGAGTGTTTTTGGAAAAATTCAGATGTCTTAAAAACACTTTAATATGAAGCTGTTGGCGTGGTTTCTGTTACACAGAGCACGTCAGCTGGGTAGGCACTACTTCAAAGGGTTCCAGGACACATTCCCTCACAGTGTAGATTTATCACATTTAAATGCATCGTGAAGTGAGTGTGTTCTGACTTTGTATTAGAGCTGCCCACAGAATTGTCATGACAAATGTTAACTCTTAAACACCCAAACATTCACCAACAACCAAAATCATTTTATCATCTAAAGCACAGGTTTCAAACATGCGGCCCAGGGCCTAAAATGTGGCCCACTAAAGGGTCCGGTCCGGCCCTTTGGATGAGTTAGTGAAATGTGAAAAATTAATTATATGAATCATCAAACAATTGATGATTCATATAATTTATATATTTATTATAACTCATTTCAGTTGAGGTTCCACATTCATACTCATTCACACACATTCAGAACTCACATTTTTTTCTCTTTCGTTTTAGTAAAAAAAAAATATAATTTCGCCAAAAAAATATGTAAAACTGGAGAAAATATGAACAACCTGAAATCTCTTAAGAGAAGTAAGAACAAATTTAATAATAATCCACCAATTACTAAATATTTTGTGTATTTTTTAAGCTACAATATACACATGAAAATGACAAACAAAAGCCTAATAATGTTAAAATTACACATTTTTCAGTTTGTTTATGTTATTTACACTGTTTGAAAGGATAGTTTTTAGATGTAAACATTTCCATTATGTAAATTAACCTGTTTCCCCTCTAAAAAAACATGGACACCAGTTTGGGGTTAATTCGTTCATTCGTTTTTCAAAATGAAACCAAAAATAAGACAACGAAAAACAACCCCGTTTGTTCATTATTTGTTTACAAAACCAAAATCTAAACATTTGTTCCTTGTGACACCCCCTACAGGTCATTAAATTATCATCCAGATCTGTCCATAACTTTTTGAGTTATCTTGCTAAGACAGACAAACTCTGGCAAAAACATAACCTCCTTGGCGGACCTCTCTTCATTTGGAGAGGGGAGGTCTGCCTTGGCGGAGGTTTGCACTCTTAGAGTACTTTTCTAGTTACAATGGCTGTTGTTGAATAAACTATGGATGAGTGAGAACACGTAGCTCCAGTAGTTTGTGGTCTTTTTAAAACCATCTCCCTCGAAAGTCCGGGTGGAGAGCGCAACATTAACAGAATAAATAGTTTGTAACTCAAACATATTAAAATGAAAACACATCTTAGAACCACTACATAACCTACTCCAAGTCTATAATATTCCTTTAACATATGGAGCGTGTTTTGTATAGGTGTAAGGATTTCAGTTATACACATTTGTAACACCCCCTCTGTGGAACATCTTTTTATGATGAACTGTGTGAACATGTGTACGTGAGTGTGAGAGAAAGATGGTTCCATGATATGTTTATAATTAAACAGTATGCTGCAGCAGTGAGTGCTGACCAGTAGATCACATTGTGTGGGGGCAGGGGAGAACAGCAAGAGGATGATAGATGACTTGGCCAGTAGTAATATCTCCATACCAGGGGGGAGCTATGTAACATTAAACATGGTCACATATGATTATTTATGCAGGACATATTAATAACCTGGGACATGGAAGCAATACAGATGAACCTGCAATCGCACATAGTTCCTTTTTTCTAATGGCTGCTGGTCGGTGTGAGGTGACCATGTTGGCAGTCCCTGGATAAACATTAAAAAGACAAAGAACTTTGAAAGACTCAAATAAAACATAACTTGTTGAGATGTTGCCGCCGCAGACGGAGACGGTGCGTCTTCATGTCTATGTATGAGAACACACACACGTTCCCATAAAGCCAGACAGGCAGACAGAGTCGACACACAGCTGTATATACTGTAAGCACATAGATCTGAGTAACGCTTGCTGTGCCTTGATCCTCTCTCCCTCTAGGAACTTGTCTGGCTTTAGCCTCAGCCTGCCTGAGCTTCTCATGGAAAATGACACACATGGCTCAGAACTCGCTCTCGATCTGTGACGCGCGCACACACATGCGAACACTTAAGATCCTTTCTGCTCGTGTGTATTGGAGGGCGGCTGCTCAGAGTTGTGGCGAGGTTTGGGTTTTGACAGCTGAGTCTCAGGAGAGGTTGTGTAGATGAGGGCTGAGCTGAGAACCAGGGCCTGGCTGTATTAAAGGGGGAATTACACGACAGCAGCCCCACGTGAGAGCCTTATCTCCTGGCGGCTGCCTCTTGCGCAGACCCTTCCCCCTGGAGTCCTTGGGGGAGGATACATGTCTGTGTAACTTACCCCGGGATTGTCCGTCTGACTTCCTAACTGTCTGTTTGTCCAACTTAGCCATCATCTCACTTATCCTCTGACTCTGTCTCGCTGCCTGTCCTTTGTACCCTTCTTGTGTTTCAGACTCATTGGCCAGACGTTATGATCGGATGTGGCACCGCTCAGTTCCCAGAGCACCTCATCTTTTTTGCATTCTTCATATGAGACGGGAATGCAGTAAGACTAGTTGGGCTTATCGATCAAAGGTCTGTTAAGTGTAAAACAGGAAGTCCTCCACAATAAGAATCCAAGTCTCATCTTCGGTTTGTACAGACATTGACACAATTCCAATATATTGCCATGTGACCTTTCAATTACGGTGGCACCTCTACTTACGAAATTAATTAGTTCTAGAAGTGACGTCGTACTATGAATTTTTCGTAAATAGAGTCGTATTTTACATGTAAATTACCTGATTCGTTCCAAGGCCCCAAATACTACGCCTCACACTCTTTAAAAATAATATAAAATTTACCAATTTGTATGACATATGTGTAAAAAGTTAAATAAAATATAGATTTTAGATGTCATTTATTGGTCTCACTGGGGACGTGTCTTCACTGACTGAACATTAAACATTAAACCATTAAAAAGAACCAGACATGTGGGTCATTTTCATACCATTGTGTTTGTTTGGTTGGCTGTAGATCACCTTTGATGACTTTTCGTGGTCTTCCTTGGGCGCACGGGATATTTGCGTTGTTGGGGCGATGGACATTTTTTCGTGTTGTTTTTTTTCGCAGGTTCAGAGGGTTTGTGGGGTTTCACCTGCATGTCTTTTGTTCGTGCTGGTGGAGTGATGGCTGCCTCCTCCTTTTTTTTTTTGTCGTCTCCTGTTTCACTTCTGTCGGTGGCCGGGTGTCACTTTATTTGGGCTTGTGGTGGGTGCGTGCTGTGGTCGGGTTTCGGGGGACTCGCAGGGCAGCGTTGGTTCTGTCCTTTAGTCCTTTATGCGTTAGAACTCTGTGATGATTGAGAGTCAAAGGCTCATGAAAAGCATCATGGGTAGCCCCCTCACAGCCAATGGGGTGCTACGTATATGACGTGTTTACATAGATTATGTAGTTACATATAGTAATCTACATAATTTTTTTTTTTTTTCGCAAATAGAATTAGAAAAATTGAGGAAAAGCTTTTTCGTTACTTGGATTATTCCTTAGCTGGGTCTTTCGTACCACTGTATCTCTAACTTTGATGGTCTTCATCACATTGCCCATATCCACTGTATGTTGAAGTTCAGTGTGTTCTTGGACTTTCATGAAGTCATCCTAGTGTGCTTACACAATAGTTGGATAAACTCTTGATCTGTCTGTTATTTAAGGTGTTTTCCCTCCTATGGTTCTACTTCCAGCACTGCTAATAAATTCTCTTTTTGCATAAAAAGGAGACATTAAAATCACACTCAGCTGTGTGAACATAGTATCACTTCCTTTTTGCCAGTGTACCCTACTGTGAATAGAATTTAAAATCCTTTTCTCTACAGATAACGGCCTTAATGACCAACCTCCATTGTATCTGCAAAACTTCATAATACCATATTATTTCATTAGAATTTTAGGTTTTCTTGAGTTTCCAAAAGTAAAAAAGGGTGTAGAGCCTGTCGCTATCAAATATATTAGATATTAGAAATTGGGGCAGACATCCTTTTAACTTATTAAGATAATGCTTTGCACTTTACTCATAGTTAAATGTGTCAGATGACCCTGAAAAATCTTTTGGCTGAACTGTTGTAGACATTGAGGGCTCCTGAACATGCACTAAACTATTCATATTTTTTACTTTATTAAAAAAAAAAAAAAAAAAATCTATGTATTTTTGCCTTATGGAAACTCTTATACTGTAAATAAAATTAATTAATTAATTAAAAAATCAAAATTTTGTTGAGTGTTTTTGTAATTTCTAGTCAAAATATCTCATCACACTTTAAATAAGACATAATTGCTTCAAGAGTAACTTTTCAGTGTGACATAAGAAGAGATTTTTATACAAAAGATCTTGAAAATCATATTTAAAAAAAATAAATCTTACCAAAGTAATTTTCACTTGTTCCATTGACAAATTTTTGTTGTTGCTTCAATTAAACAAAACATCTTGAATTAAGCAAATAATAAATAAATAAATAATCTACAAATGGAATAAATAAGATTTTCAAGATGTATTGTCTAAAAATCTCGACTCACAAACTACTCATTAGATCAGACCTGGGCAAAATAAGGCCACATGCGGCCCAATAACTGGCCCTGACTGGCCCACATAAGGTCACTGGAAAATTGAAAGTCAATGCAAATATATAACATACAGCAGTCCTACAGCCTTGAAGGATCTGCTAAATTAAGTTTTTTTTCCACACTCAACATAAGACTTATGTACCAAATTGGTTTGTTGCTCAGTTTCAGCCCATTCATACTGTAACACCAAATAATGAAAGAAAAATTGATAAAGAATGCAGAGATTTTAATAAAATATGGACTACAAAGTATTTTTTTTATTGAAGTCAGAAAATGAACTGGAGATACACAAATAAATCTGCAGTTAGGGTTTTTTTTATGTCAAGTTAATATGGAGCTGGTTTTATACATTTTCACAAATGTTTTTTGTGAATATTCATTAAATAGTTGTATTCTGAACTCTACATTTTTATTGTATTGTTCCATTTACTGTTTTTTAAAGAGATATTGAACAGAGCTATGGGTGAATTGATCAACATTTCTCATGTGGCCCCATAGGAAAATTAATTACCCACCTATGCTTTAGATGATTATGTCTTATTTTAAGTGTGATGAGATGTTCTGACTAGACATTAGGAAAAATACATTTGGTAAATTTAGATTTTTTTTGCAGTGCAGAAGCTTTGGATTCCAGTTTAATTTGCAGTGCTTCGCTGTATATACAGTAAATCCAAATAAGCTTATCATTGATATCCAGTGAGGAATAAGGACGTTTGAATACTTGTACATGACAACATACAGTACAGTTACATATGCTGACCTTCCAGTGAGCTTCCAATGCAAAACCACTGAATATATATCACTAAAATATCAGTTGTAGGATTAGCCGCCTAACTTTCTGTGTGATGGACTGTCTGTTTGAAGGGAGATTTTCCAAGCAGCAATGATAAGACTGAGCTGCGTACACCAGGTTTAACAATATCAGTGTGTTTAAGTGTGGCTGTGTATACATTTATATGCGGAAATGTTATGTGGGAGTGCATGCAGACTTGCAGCGCTCATGCTCCCATCAGTCATTCATCCCACTAGAGTGCTTAGTGTTTCACCCTGTGCTAGCTGGCAGATGGTGATGCTATGGGCAATCACACTGCTTTATGGGAGAGAGAAAAAGAAAGAGGGACAACTTATATAAAGAGGATTGTGTTTAACCAAGCCAGTCTGTGCTATATTCTTTGTACGAACGTGGATTTTAGAAGAACAAAGTGACAATCGACAAAACATTTTTGTGTTTCATTCAAATCCTATATATTTAAATATCACTTGAGCGAGTTTTAGATTGACAAGGGTCTTGTACCTATGCAAAGTGTGACCATTAATAGTGCATTTTGTGTTTAAAGCTGCAATGCTTGACAGTATTTTAGCAAATAAATACATGTTGTCCTTTCAGTGTATAGTAATTCAAGTGGTCTGAGAGGGCATGGGAACCCTGCATCTATTTATTTCCTGTGTTTTTGGAACTGGAACAAATCTAACATGTTTCTGGCAAATCACAGGTTGGAGGGTTAACCCTTTAAACCCTGATGCGTCAGTGATGACGTGTTCTGAAAAGATGGTTTAGTTTCAATATTGAGAAGAAATTGACAGTTTTTTTTACTGTGATTTATTTTTTTGAACTGATTTTTGTTCATGGATCTGAGATGTGGAAGTAAACAGGTGTAAAAAATGTATTTATTTATTTATTCATACTTAAATTTAGTTTATTTTAACTAACTTAAGTTATTATTTTGTAAATATATATTAGTTTTTTGTTCATTTTGTTTTATATTTCTACATATAACATTGGATTTCATTATTTTTCTTCACTTTTGTGCCATTTCTGTCTTATTTTATTCATGTTACTTTTATTATTTTGTTGGTTTATTACACATTTTTGGCTGTAATTGTCCATGTTGTTGCTTACTTTATTACTTTCTGACTGGAACTGCTGACGTCTCAGGAGTTAAAGCGTTAAATACTGTATGTGATTGACAGAATCTCATCAGTGATTAGTAATTACAGCTGTCAGATACAACCATAGATGAGAGTGTACTGCTCTTCGCCATGTCTGAAAATGAATGTTTGAAAAAAGGATTCATTTTTTTCGTTAATGATAATTTTTTTCCATATTTTGTTTTATTTGGCCTTTAACCCACTGGAACTTATCTTGCAAAAAACAAACTGACATGAACCAGTTTCCATGTGTTTTTTAACTTATTTTCCTATTTTTATATACAGCCCTTTGGTTTCCCCTGTGGATCTTTTAAATATACTATACAAATAAAGCTCATTGATTGATAATGGATTGAAGTCACATCAGGTTCTTTTGTATTCATATTTAGATTTCACCCTCGGCCACACTGGCTACAGGCTATTGTCATGAATTGGCCATATGTCCGTCTGTCCAAAAACTTTGGCAAGTACGGTTTTCAAGTGAGTGCACGTTAAGTTTTGGTTTGTACAAAGAGGAGAGAGTTGCCGATGCAATGTATCTCTAGAATCTTACCCCCCCCCCCCCAGTGATTTGAGCTCCATTAGGATGAGCAAATCATAGTAGCAGGGTTTATTGAATTGGATAAATAAAGTCATTTGAATCTTAATTATATAAAATGCACAATTTGATAGCATGATTCACATAAATATAAAGTTATATAAAACATTAGTTGCAATAAGCCATTACAAAGGTATTATTACCATGAAATTAAATCAAAATGTCTAATGAAATAGTCATGAATGCTTAATGTGCAGTTTATGACACCTGCTATGAATGTGTTATGAACTCACCCATCAAGTAATGTGTTAGTAAAGTTAAATATTCACACTTTTGTTGGAAATGAAGCGACATAAACTGTAATATAAAAACACATTTCTACATCTATTGCAGGTCAAATGACAAAAACATAATGCATGGTCAATATAGCTATCTATATTAGGCTTATTCTAGCAGCCAGTATGATATGACAAACAGATGTTCAGGTCATTAGTGTTTTCCTAAACCTGAACCTGACCTCTCACTGCTCTTCTTCTCTACTATATGTCTGCACTCTTAAGTTTGGGTATTTTTCTCTCAAATAAAACTCACAGTGAAAACAGCATGCATTCAGGATCTTTGTGTAAATGTATATCAGTCTATTTTTGTGAGTATTTGAGTATATTTCTGTGCAGGTTTTTTTTTTTTTTTTTTTGACAGGAGCGACAGATGAGTACCCATGTCCTGTGGGTCCTGTGCTTCTGTGGCTGGCATACTTCCTCCTGCAACATGACTATGGAGCCTCCACGGATAAATCAGTGTCTCCTCTGCCTGGAAACAAGAGCCATGGAAAATGGCCCAGATTCCGACACACTGAACTCTGATTGGTCCAAATCAGGTCCACTTTTGTATCTTGCAGGTGCAACATGTTTTTATTAATTTGAAAGGACAAACCTGTCTCGTATGCTGTGTATGTGTGTGTGTGTGTGTGTGTGTGTGTGTATGGGAGTGTGGGTATGTCTGTCTGGGGATTTAGGGTGTTCTTTTATGGGCCATCTTAAACATGAAGATGCAATACTGATCTCTGTGTGCAAGACTACAAAACAACTTTCTTTACAACTTAAAACTGTAACGCAATATTGTTTTGCATGCACTTTTTAGTCTATTATTTATCATAAACTTTTTTCTTTCCTTCTCAAGTAAAATATCTACACCTATAATCTCTACTATTAATCACTATCAGTACAATATAGCATCACTTTATTAATATGTTCTGTTTCAAATCCAAATCAAATCCACATTCAGATTTCAAGTTTTCATTTATTTCTTTATATTTTCCAACCAGTAAATGACAATTTACCAAATTTTATTCTGGTAGCCTGATTATTGCTAGATGGTATTTCACAATACCATCTGGGAGTCTTTCGGAACTGATCCGTTTTCAAAGGAAGGGCCTTATGTAAAATCCTTGCATGTGATTAGATGAAAAATCTGTCCGTCATCTAGACTGACGCGCCACTTCAGTCACTCATGTTAAGGTCCAGCCGCTTAATCAGCCAAAATAGTTTTCATCAGATATATACACATCAACAGAAGGGGTTTAAACTTAACATTTATACGTGACATTTAAAATTCTTATATTTGTTTTTAGATCTTTGAATGGTCTCGCCCCACCTTACCTCTCTGAGCTTCTCCATCAGTACACTCCCACCCGGGTTCTCAGGTCATGTGACCAGTTACTGTGAGGGACATTAAAAAAAAAATCTAACCGGAAGCTCAGAGGAGAAAGAGCCTTTTCTGTTGCTGCACTGAACCTGTGGAATAAACTGCTTTTAGATATCAGACAGGCACCTACACTGTCCAATTTTAAAAGTCATCTTAAAACACATTTTTACTTTCGGGCCTTTGACTCAGTGGCTCATTGGTTTTAGTTCTTTTATTGTATGATATGTGTATATATATATTTATATGTGTAGTTTTAGCACTTTTTATTGTATTTTTAGATTTATTTTATTGCCTTGTTCCCCTTATCTGTTTTGTGTTTTATGCCTTGTAGTGTACAGCTGTGTCTGTTTTAAAGCGCTTTTATAAATAAAGATGGTATGGTATGGTATGGTATGGTATGGTATGGTATGGTATGGTATGGTATGGTATGGTATGGTATGGTATGGTATGGTATGGTATGGTATGGTATTTATTTATAACCTCGTCTACTACGATGCCCACCAAGTTCTTCTGGTAAACATCGTAGGAAAACATGGTTCTCCATTTATCCTTCAGCCATAATTCAGGGCTAATGAACACTCCCTGCCAACATCTTTGCAGATGTGGTTGTCATTTCTTCCTCCCAGTTCCATTACTGTCAGCCCTAGTTTACCAGCCTCTTTAACTTGGTCCTCTACCAACACAACCACAATAACCATGGGCTTCTGCACTGGTACTATTTCTTTATCCACCAGTGGAGTCATCTGATAGATCAAACTCTATCCAAACCTGGTCAGAAGAAGAGCAAAAACATAATTTCCATTAACAAATGCTTCCAAAGCTGTCCTCTGTTCATCTTTTAAGGAATGAACTTTACGTCACACCAGCCACAAAGCCGTCAGGTGGGACTACCACTGATTGGCTTCTTTGTTTTGAAGTAGATTTGATCTACATGGTACTCACTAGCCTAGGATCTAGTCTGTCCCCAGTGGCCGCAAATGGTATTTGCTACGGGGAGACAGACTAGACAGCCTCGGATCTGAAAATCCAAAATGGACCGGACCAATCAAATCACGAGGGGCGGGATTGGAGCCCGCCCTGCCTCATGATGACACAAATACGACACGTAATGTTGTAGTCGCAGAGACGTAGCAGCTAGCAAGCAGCTAGCCGTAACACCAGTTGCTAGCTGCTAGACAACATGGCTCATCACCAGGAACAACCATTCGAGCTGGCTTTGGCAGCAACGCTAGGTGATTTAAAATTACAGTTTTCCCTGCGAGAGGAGCAGAAAACGGCACTTAAGCTGTTTTTTGAAAAAAGGGACGTTGTCGGAGTTTTGCCCACCGGGTATGGCAACAGTTTGATATATCAGCTGGCTCCGCTAGTGGGACGACGCATGGGTCTGCACAACCCGCTGGTGATCGTTGTGCCACCCCTTTTAGCCCTAATGGATGACCAGTTGCAAGAGGCCGAAAAACTGGGAATACGAGCAGCACAACTCGGCAAAGGCGACCCGGAGGAGATCCGAAGCGGCCGGTGCCAAATAGTGTTCGGGAGTCCTAGCTAAGCTGCTGCACTCGTTTTGAGACTACATTCTGGTGTGTTCTTCCGGTGACGCTGTCTACGAAATCCATGTTCATCGCTCTGATTGGTTGGCTCTGACTGGTTACCCATCCAATGGCGTGGCGTTGTGTAAAGAGAAAACTTGACAGACAGCGGTTATCCCGCCCACAAATTCGCCTAGACTTTCTAGACTTTCCCCCGTAGCAAATACCATTTGCGGCCACTGGGGACAGTCTAGATCCTAGGCTAGGTACTCACATGTTTGTGTGAGCATAGCGTAATGCAGCCAGATGACATAAAAAAAGTCTGATCAAGTAAAAATCAACATTAACATGAAAAGGTAACTTTGCACGCATGATTTATTGACTTTTTTTTAAGCTAAAGATGTCCGTTTTATGGAATGTTTTGCTACATTATGGAATGTTATTGTTTTAAACCCATTAATACGTACTGGTCACTACAGTGGACAGTTATTCTACAGTTGTTCTCTTGTATATTTATGGGTTTTGTTGTTTTAGTTCTATATCAGTCAGTTCATATCATTACTGTAACTGGTCTGTTCTTAATACCTGATCTGCACTAACATGTTTATGTGTAAATCAATTGCTTGTTGTTATTAGACTGTAATTAACAGTGTCTTCTTAAACAAAAACTATTTTCAAAATGTTTTATTTCATCGTGTTCTAATATTGTGTTGTAAATACATGTTGATTTGGTTCAAAGCTACAACACACATGTTGTCCAGCTGAGTGGATATTTTTGTAACTCTATAAAAAAAATAGGTTCATTAAAAAGATTTCAATCACATTGTTTTTTTCATTCCTAAAGAGGAATAAAAACACACAGACGTTCTGAACCTTCTGCTGCATTAAATTAAGTAAAAGACAACATTCAGGGACATTGGGAGTCTGTCCTACTTGAAATAAAAAAAAAACAAAAAAAACCTCAAACCTGACATTAATCTTGATCCTGTCTCTTCTCCTTGGCTTTACCAAACAGATGACAGGAAATAAACATAATAGGAAATTGTCGAATATTTTAACCTTTTGTGCCTGAATGAATATATTACTACATTGGATTTGTAATAAACCCCACTATAATTTCTGGATAGGGGAAGCTAATACTGGAGCACATTCCACTTGACTTTTTGACATTCTTGGCAGATTCTAAGCTCGACATATTCACCCACATTTGGAAACTACTCTTAGGCTTTAATTTGCTCATAAATTAACTTTTTTTTAAAAATTGATATAGATATGAATGTGATGGGAATCTATCCCTATACTGATGGCAAATGTATTATTGTTTTTACTGTGGTGATGTTTGGAAATTAAATAAATATATTTTTTATTACTTTGAGAAATTAAAATTCTAAATGATAAAGTTTGTGAATTCATACACTGGATTATCTGAACTGTTATTGAGAAATGACTTTATTTGTAATTATATCAGTACGCATGAACCAGCATATGTTGTAAATAACACTATGTTGGTATTAAATAAGTTAAATAAAGCTTTATGATTATATCTGATTTGTTGTTTTAAAAAAAATAAACCACATTTTCACTTTTCTATATTTTACTACAGAATGTATTGTCAGCATAGTTGAACAAAATATCTAAAAGGTTTTGTCCAACTTTACATTCTTTTCTGTCAAGCAAACATTCTGTTCAGTCTGATTTAAAAATGTCCACATTTCATCAATGATTTGACATTTTTCAGCTAAAACTTTTATTTCCCTAAAGGTAGTTAGAAATTTAGTTATGTATAATATTAAAGTACTTATAAATACCTATTGAAGTATGTATACGTAGCACCATTAAAAACATACGCTCCAGAGGTGTGGTATAATTTCAAGAAAATTATTTTCTCTGGTGCCTATTTTGTAAATGTTTCTCACGGGATAAGTAATATAGTTAACAGTTGAGTTTTTTTAATTAATTTTTTTATTCCTAATTCATACAACATCAGCATTTACACGAATAATCCCTTAATGTCGAATCTCTTGTATAGACTCACACTTAACTGGTAACTTGAGATGTGGTCAACAACTGATATAAAGGCAAAGAAAACGCAGAAATGTTTTTACCAGCTCAAAATACCACAACTTGTGATACAACAGAGAGAATGTGCCATTGGTAAGTTATGCTACAGCCACACCAAACACAAATTTACGCATTTACATCACCACAGGTTGGATGCTGGACAATTCGTGTCCATCAAACACACAATGCCTGAGTCTGGATGTTGGATGAACATAGAAACAAAGATAAACAAAATCTGTCCCGCCATTTCAGTCTCTCCTCACTATGGCTCAGATCACTTGGATTGCTGCTCTGTACCTGCTCTGGAGGTCCCATACGTCTGAGGGCCAGATGCCATCGCTTTTGGGTTCACCCGATCCTGCAGAACGGGGCATTCCACCACCTCCTCCAGGAACTCTGTCTGGATGAAGTCCGCTTTCAACGGTATTTCAGGCTCAGTTTTTCTTTCTGTCTCCTTCTGGGTCGGTCTGAGCGTCATACATCATTCCGTCATGACATTGGCAGCATCTCAATGCTGATTGGCTTTCGTGGCCCGGTGTCACGCTGAAAAGTTCAATATTTTCAACTCAACCGGGTGCTCCAACGTGTTGCCCGAGGTGAATCTGCGTCCAGACGGGTCTCTCTGTTGACTTTGTATGTAATCTCGAGGCGTGAATGTGAAAATTCGTGTTCGTTGTGGCCGTACCATTAGACACAGGTCAGAGCTGTGGTGAAGTTGCTGTCTGCACTGTCATTGCAGTCCAGTCGGTCATCTGAGTGATCAGATCCTCAGGACAGGATCATCAGACTAAGGGGCTGTTTACATGAGGACGATTGCAGCTAAAAATGGCTACATATTTGATCGGAAGTGTCTTTTCTTTCTTTTTGTCTTTTCGTTTTTACCAGTTGAAAATGCAAAAATCTCAAGACGCATGAATCTTGAAAACTATCCGCTGTTGAGTTTCCATCTCATGGTTGAAAATGCAAAAATGAAGCTGTTACACATGCACATTGACAAGCCAGTTTTCTATCACAGCACCATATACAGCCTGGCATGCATATCTAATCCAACACTCTTGCGTCCCCATGTGCACGGACATTTCTTAATGACAACACTTGTGTAAATGTTAGATAAAAGGATAAAGACTCTACGCCAGTTTTGCATCTTCATTTCCAATCATCTCTGTATAAACTTAGCCTTAGTTCCATGCATTGTTGCTGCACTGCTTGTTTGGAAGCTAGAGGTGGAGACACTCGATATTAAATGATAATATTTTCAAATTGTAAGTATCTTTATTCAGAGGCTAAATAAACGTGCTCAGTTGATCACACTTTGTCCATAATTCATTCTGTAACGACCAATGCTTCCCTCTTTCATATGAAAGTAACCACAAACAATTAATTTAAAATACTGTCTCTAAAAATACACATATTATTGTGACCTGTGCATTTTTAAAGGCACTAAGTATATAAAAATGCATATACGTTAGGCTGCTTACATGATAGAGACTGATGAACATGAAATATGTCCATGTGTTACTTCATAATCGGACCCATATATAGTATATAGCTACTCCCCCCAAAAATGCCCTAAATATCAACTAACCTGCAGCTGAACGTGATGATAAACTATTAGAGCAGCATGAATTGCATCCATTGGCTAAAGAGCTAATGAAGCCTTAACATGCAGTCAGTGCCAGTCCATCTGAGTAAGATGAAAAAAACCTGTTTAACAGTTCCAACCAATGACATCACTTTTACCAGGGAGATGGTAAACAAACACAAGATGAAGAACTGTGAACAAAGTTTGTGGTTGCAATGTACTTTGCACAGAAATGAAGGAAAATGTGATTTAACTGAAGCAAAAAGAATGCTGACAGCACACACTCCTCGAACTCATCTACATTATAATTCCCTACACAGGGTGATCACTTTACACACATTACAATCAGCTCTGTTTTACATCCTATGGTTCCTCCTGTCCTCATTCTAGCCCAGTATCTCACCCAGACTGTGCTTATGTTCTCTTTTTGTGAATATGTCTGTGTTAGTGTTTTTTTATTAACTCATATTTCATTGCATAAAAAACAGAACAATGTGCCTGTAGATGTAGGTTTTTGTTTTTTGGTCCTTTAAGTACAAGTACTATTTCTTTTTTGCAGAGCAGAAAAGAAACAGATGAGTTTAGCATGTGGACAAGGATGTGCATAATGAAATCACTGATGATTATTAAAAATGCTCCTTCTATTTACATGTTGGTGTATTCCAAGTCTTACCCATAAACCCACTTTTACACTTCCCTTGATAGTATAATAGTGTCCTAAGAATGAATTAACCCACTTCTTGAGCACATATTCTCAGTCTGTGGTATTCAGCTAAAATAACAAGAAGTCACCCGAGGTCTTAGCATGTACACACTAACAAGAACAGGTTCTTTTTGTTTTTATTTAAACACCATTTTAACCTTTCAACAGATACATTCTTTGAAAATTGGTCTGAAAATATACCTATTTAAAAAGGCTTTTAACTATTGGTGTTTACATTTTTTGGAGAATTTTTTTTGTGGCACTGAGATTCACTGAATGAAAAGTGCATTATAAACTAAATTTAGTCATATTTATTCGAATAATAATAATAATAATAATAATAATAATAATAATAATAATAATAATAATAATAATAATAATAATAATAATAATAATAATAATAATAATAATAATGGATTAGATTTATATAGTGCTTTTCTATGTACACACATACTCAAAGTTCATTCACTCTCACATGCTCCCTCTGGTGGTGGTAAACTACATATGTATCCACAGTTGCCCTTGGGCGGACTGACAGAAGTGTGGCTGACATTTTGTGCCTACAGCCCCTCTGACCACCACCAAACAGTGTGAGCACTGGAGGTAAGGAGGGTTAAGTGTCTTGCCCAAGGACACAACCAGGACAGAATGGGATTCAAACCACCAAACCTTTGGTTACTGGACAACCCACTCCACCAACTGAGCCACGGCTGCTCCTGATATGAACAAAAGGGTGTTTAGTGATTTTAAACTTTTGTGTGGCCTGTTGTGGGGAATCTAGAAATGGAAAATCAATCAAAATCAGTTCTTCTTCTCTGTGACATTCATTGGAAAACATGTAATTTCTAAATCGAATATCTTTCAAGTTATTATGTAAACACAAACGACGGTTGTACCTAAAATATAATATCCCAGAATCTGTGTGGGGATGTAATAACTGCTTTTAAAAATGGCTCCAAGTGTGTATGAAGATTAAATACAAGTCCTGACATACACTCCTTCTCCACAGTCCATTAAACCAACTAACTGACAAACGATGACATTCCTGGAAAATATTTTATTTTAGAACGAGTTATTTGATGAACATGAGTAAAAATTATTTGCAATTGAACCGACTGGGGCCGACGAGGTGTAGAAACCCCATGCATGCTCAATGAAATACATTCTTTGACCTCTGACAAATCTGCATTCCAAGCACACAGGGGTGAGGGGGGGGCAAATGACCACTGTCTTCACTGAGATATTTAACAACCCAACCTTATCAGTAGTTTGCCAATATTTAGAGAAAGAATGCAAAAAAAAAAGAACAGCCGTAGTGGTCTTGGAAGCCCTCAATCGTACCGATTTACCATACATCTCTATTTCCTACGCTGAGGATGGCGTTGAACATTATTCAATAGGCAGCTTCGATATCAACGGCGTCGTCTGGCGCTCAGGGTCAGGGATGATATGAGCCGTCTGTGACATGATAAATGTGTTTTTCTCCCCCTGCTCACACCTTCTCAAAGAGAAACATAATAACAAAAGTTTTCTTCGAAACTGAGAAATAAACTTTCTCTTTTGCTCCCTCTGTCTTCTTTTGCTTCCTTCCCTCCTTTAACCTCCCACCAGCTCCTGTCCTCTCTTTCCTCAAGTCGAAGAGAGGGAAGATGGGGTGATTTGGGGAGGGGGGGGTGTCTGATTGCTATGCATTGTTTAGTTTCTTTCATTAATGCTGGATGCCAGTCGAGGGCTACAGATGAACAATAGCAGGGGCCCCAGGCGTGGATCAATAGCAGATTGCTGATAGTGCCCCGTCCATTCTCCCCACCAGATTACATGATAAATGGGTCGGTCCATACACACTGACAGGCCCAGGGCGAGCAGGGCCCAGGTAAGGCCCTGCATCCTCTGTATATTACATACTCCATGTGTACGTGTCACCGGGGCTGTGTCACACCGTGTGTATGTGTTGGTCCTGGTGCAACTGTGTGTACTCAGCAGCAGTTGTGTTAATGTAACACCTGTGTGTCTATGGTAACTTGCCAAGCAGTGGGATTTTATCAGAAAGGATGACTGCTTAAGTGTGTACATGCATGACCTGACACTGTATGTGCCTGTGGCTCATGTGAACTGGTTGTATAATCATATGGTAAACACATGTGAGTCATGTTTTTATATTTATTATATATATATATATATATATATATATATATATATATATATATATATATATATATATATATATATATATATATACCTGTTACCCTAGAGAATCCTTGTTGAGAATAAAACCTTTTCACATGAGTGAACAAGCCAAGAGGGCAGCACAGATCAAGAGACATGGCAAATAATATTCATCCATTACAAATAAACACAATACAGTATCTAGTGATAAACAATAAAGTAAAAAGTAAATAAATAAAGTAAAAATTGACAAGCAATCATATAGACTAGTAGTATTATTTTCCCGTCATCTGAACCCGCTTTGTTGTCACTAGGGTTGCGTGGGGTCTAATCCAGCTACAGTGAGTGAAGGCGGGGTACACCCTGTATGAGCCTCCAGTTCATCTCAATCACTGTCCAATCTCACGCATCAAAGAAAATTGGGGACGCAGCCTTTGTTAACTATGCACCAAAGTTATGGAATACGATTCCAAAAGACATCAGGGAAGTCAGTTCACTGAGTATATTTAACCCCTTGTCTTAAAATGGTATTTTAATTTTTAATCAATGTGAAGCACTTTGGGCTACAATTTTTGTATGAAAGGTGCTATATAAATAAAGTTGTTTATTATTATTATTATTATTCTTTGGATGGTGGGAGGAAACCGGAGTACCTGGAGAAAACCCACGCAGACACAAGAAGAACATGCAAACTCCACACAGAAAGGTCTGGTGTGGGAATCAAACCAGGGACCTTCTTGCTGTGAGGCTCCATATTATTGTCATTCATAGAAATTCTATATCATAAATTAGATGAATAGTGTAGCCCACTTTAAAAACAGAAAAATACTTGCTTGAATTGATGTCTGCTTTTAATTTTCAATGCAGAATTGTGGTAAATTATGTTTTTGTAACTTCACCCTTGATCCTCAAACCTTTTCCTTTAGAAAACCTTTCAGGCCCCTTCATACACCACAGCTGAGGGGGTGAGTTGAATGGGATAGTATTCAAATAACATGATGGGTATGATACCATTCAGGTTCATATAGTTTATGAAATTCAGTGGAAGATTCTGTCAAGCCAAATTTCTATTCTTGCAAAAACCACCTAATAATTTAAGGACTATATTCATGAGATCAAAGTAAAAGAAAAATTATAATTAAACCTTGAGACTACACACCAATATGTTTTTGTTTGAATATGAATAACTGGTGCTACATTTACACGTAGCATCCACACTACCCTGACATTTTAACCTCTCATAAAGGGTAAGTGAACTAGTTTTAGCTTCTAAAGTCTGCATTGTGTTGTGATGAGAATTTAAAAAAAAAAAAAATGTAGAACCATGACGCAAATGCCTGCATTCACTGCCCGAATGGATTTTATTATTCACTTTATATCCATCCGTTTTTGGTCAAGTCCCTTTGACATCACTCTTCATGGAGAAAATTAAGACATCAGCTTAACCTGAAGCCATTAATCCAACATATATACTATTTCCATTCTTGTCTTATTGTAAATAGTTATTTTCGTTATATTAAAATAAGATATATTCACAGGAAGAAAGCTGTTATTCGAATGATTAGTAGCAATTCCTGTTTCAGGAAATATTATGCTAAAATGAAAATTGTAAAAAAAAAAAGTCAAAATATATTGTGGATATAGCATTTTTCTTTCCTTACTTAGACAAAACTTGTTTTAATGGCTTCAATATGACACCTTAAATTATTTCTATGGTAATATCAGTACATCAGCTTCTTCAAAAATGTAATAATGTCCTTATTCCTTGGAGAGGGTTGTGATTTACTCCACATTAATACCATCTTATCAGGTCTATCTTTTATTTTAATCAGATGGTTCTCTGTCTCCATGGTTCTGTGCATGTGTGTGAAGGCGTATATTCCTCATGGTTCATTGTACAACATCAGTGTAATAAGTGTATCTTTAGCTCTACTTTTTTTTTTTTTTTTTTTTTCTTTTAACGTCATGTGTTTTCTGGTTCTGTTGTGTGCGCCTACATTTGTACGAGTCTGACAGAGGCAGGGCACCAAAACAATGCCTCTCCGATAATGGACACAGAGAGGACCAGGGCAGATATAAGGTTCCAAATTGGCAATTTACGATAGCTACAGTAGGACACAGTGTCAGCCAGAGCTCAGTCTAATAGGGGTTAAAAACCTTAAGTGAAGCAAAGAGCAGCGTCTTGCTCTGCATCCTAGTACAACACGAGTTAAAGCAAACAAATTGATCCTACATTCTTCCGACGCCATTTCCAATTATTTCCTCTCTTTCTGGCAATAACACATCACCTCTACTTCGTTGTCTGTTTTTTTTTTTTTTTTCCCTCTCACTCTGTTGCATGTTCTAAACAAATGCTGGGATATTTTCCCCTAAAGCTACACATCCGTCATGGCATTTGTGATTTGTGATATTTCCCATAAAATAGATGGGAGTGAAACAAAGTGAAAGTTGCTATAATTCAAGGTCTTTTAGTAAAGCCGGGGAACACTGGTGGCTAGTTAATCTACTCATTGACACGTTGTCCTCTGGTGCGGCTGAAGGACGGTCTTTAGACTAATGACCACACATATGGCGCGTCGCCCATTTAAAAGAGAAACAAACACCTCCTGGCCATGGATGTGTGTGCGTACGTGCGTGCGTGCGTGCATGCGTGCAGCAACGATGTGTGGAGACATGAAGCCGATGCATGCAAACTTGAAGCTAACGCAGACGCCGACACATTTAGTCTTTTTTCCACCAGCCAAACAAAGTCACACATGTACAACCAGAAGAGGCAGAAAACGGAAAGACAGAAAGAACTGACTGATCGAACTTTTTTCATTTGCTCGCCCTTTGACACACCAAATAAGCACCCATGGGAACACCTGACAGCACCCTAACCCACCACCCAACTTATACTTCCTCATTTCTCTTTGTCCTATTGTTCTCTGTTTTCCTACTGTCCTCTTTTTTTTTTTTTTTTTCCTGCAGAGACAAAGCAAACAGACAGGCCAATACTTTAAAGGTGTGTGATTAGGTGTCTGCTGTAGTCGTCCTCTGATGCTGTAGATGATGTAATTGATGGAGGGTGGAAGTTAAGATAGATCGGGGTGCAGGAGAGCTTTGGGATCTTGACAAAAATAAACTACTTTTTTAGGACCACTGGTGTGACACAATGAGGGATTAAGATTGTGTGCTGCTATGTGTTCCTGTTCCAACACACTGAGGACATCATGATTTGTATCCCACCTCTAACGCTTTATTTTCAACAGCCAAAATATTTAAGGTAATAGCTGCATTTTGAGCCATAAAATGTCCCCCGGGGTCCAATTGCTGAGAGTTTCCACACGTCAGTCTTACCCCAACTCTGTGTTGTGCATTTGTTGCGCTATGATAATCTCAGGTGTTTAGCATGAGTGTGTGTCCACTCCCTGCGGTGTTTGCGCTGCTGGGATCACTGTCACACAGTTGACAGTCTCTGTATGTAGCTTCCGTACACCTTCAACACAATTACACAAACCCCCGTGTACATTTGCTAAACTGTCACTCTGAAGTCACAGCTGCCTTTTCTTTCAGTAATTCATACACTTTAAACACATAAGACACCTGTTAATCTCTTAAATGTATCTCACCCAAAGCTGCTGGAAACTCTTAATTCCTTCACATCATATTATATGTTCATCTTTTCATAATGTCACAGGACAATCCCTGCTTGTCTGTTGCATAAATTCTAGTACATTTATCATTTTGCCAGTCAAGTTTGGAAATGATTAGGGCAGATTTTATGGTTTTGTGCAAGCCTCATAGGTTGTTTAACTGCTCATTTACTTTAACAGCGAAGGTTATTTTAACCCGCAAGTTTAACCTTTTTGTGGCAGTTCCAGAATTCATTTTCCTCTCGATCAGGGGTGTCCAACTCGTTTTAGTTCAAGCGCAACATTAAACCAAATTTGATCTGAATTGGGTCAAACCACTAAAATAATAACATAATCTATAGATAATGTAAACTCCAAATTTCCCTCTATGTTTTACATACAAAAAATAAAAAAATGATGTGATGAAAATGTTGACATCTACCAACTATCCTTTACAACAATGTGAATAACATGAATAAAGGGACACTTCTTCAGAAAACTAAATGCAATTTTAACAAGATTACATCTCAGTTTATCATTTACCCATCAATTACAACATACAGATTATTTATTAGTGAATCTACAAACACACAAAACATTTAATAACAGACAGAACATTGTTAAACTTATACTTCAGACATTTAAAAATGTTCACATTTGTTCAGGTTATTCATGTTTTTTTTTAAAATAACAGTTTGTTTTATTGTAAATACAGTAAAATGACATTAAAATGTTTACATTAACAAAATGTGTAGTTGTGAGTATTTATAGGTTATTATGATGATAGTATTTTACTGATCTGACCCGTTTTGATCTGTATGTGGAACCTGAAATTAAATTATCAGTATATTCACTGTCATTTTTTGTATTTCACAAAGCTATCCCAGGGGCCGGACAGGACAAAGAGCAATTTATACCAATTATTTCAACACATTGATAGGTTTAGTCGATCAACAATTGGTGAATGTGGTCACCAGTGGCTGTTTGGGTCTTAATGGGTTTGGTTTTTCCTTCGTTTGGAATCAGACACAAGTTCTCTTTTGTGTAAATTTTAGGTTGCTTGTGTGTCTTCCCCAAAATAGGGTGTATGTTGCTTCATCTGAGTCTTTAGTGTCATAAATCACTACAACAGAGGCAGTAAGTTTGAGGTTACTTCATTCTATTTATCAATCTAGACAGGAATGTTTTGGGGTTTTTTACCAAGGTGAACAACACCAAAGGCTTTTATAAACTTAACAATGCTAGCAGTTTGTGTACACATTTATTTACACTATTGTCTTCATTGGAAAGATTTAGAAAAGAGAGATAAAAAATGCAAAACGCAATAAGGCATGAAATAAAGTCCAAGTCAATGTGATGTTTGTTCTGTCAGGTAGAGCGCTACCATGGGGCATCTATCTTGTCTTCATTTGTATTTATTTTCATTTATATGCTTCAGACATATTAATGGACACATTTTAGAAATGATTTATAAAGCAAACCTGCTTATTTGGAAAACTTTCAAAGTCTTACATCTGCTTGATAGGAACAAAATCATTATCCAAATGGCAAGCTATCCTATTTCATCACCCATTTCTGTCTTGTTCAAAGGCATTGAACTCATCCTAACACATAAAACAACAAGAGTTACAGCAGACCGCCACAGCGCTGCTATGGCAGCACCTGTAGGGCTAAATAAATAACAATTCACTCAGATCTAGCTGATGCACATGATCCATATTGACAGTCATTCCCTATTTCAGCATCACGTGGGTTTCTCCTCTGTCCCCTCCTTTAGAAGACAGGTGCAAGATTCTGTTTATTCCAGTGGGAGAAGTTGTATTCACATTTCTAACAATTGTTCTGTCCATAATTCACCCAAATAAACATTGGACCCAAATACTGTCATAAGCTACATTCTGTATCGGCTGAACATTCTAACACTGAAGTGGTATTTCTCAGACACATAGATCAGGAGAAAATTGACTTTATTTGAGGCCTATCTCTGTCTTAGTGACAAAAACCACACATATCATATCATGTTCCCAGACCAGCTGAGTGAGATGACCCCTCAAAAAAAAGTATCTTGTAGATCCTGTTGGACCCCTCCCAGCTGAACATCCCCAAGCACGTGACCAGATGACTCAATGCTCAATTCCCCTCAACTGTGGTTGTACTCTGAGCTCCTCCCACATAATCAAGCTCCTTAGTCTATCCCTAAGGGACAATCATACCATCCTACTGCGTGTATCCATGATCATGTTTCTTTGGTTACTACCCACAGCTCAACCCAGCCACCATTAATTGAATGTTTTGTTCTTTGGATTATCCTCCATTCAATTATTTGCATCACTGCTAAGGCTGGGCGGTGGGGTGGTGCAGTGGTTAGCAATCGTGCCTCACAGCAAGAAGGACCCTGGTTCAATTCCCACACCAGACCGTTCTCTGTGGAGTTTGCATGTTCTCCCCGTGTCTGCGTGGGTTTTCTCTGTTGTCCTCCAGTTTCCTCCCACCATCCAAAGACATGCACTGAATGTGAGAATAATTATTTGTCTATATATGTTCAGCCCTGGGATGAACTAGCGACTCATACAGGGTGTACCCCTCCTTCGCCCATTGTAGCCGGATTAGGTCCACATTGACCCCTGTGACCCTAGTGAGGATAAAGCGGGTTCAGATGACAATGTGCATTGTCACTGCAAACAGCTTTGCAACTGATGAAAGTAGCTAGCTAACTACTTTCATCAGTTGTTCGGCAGTGATTACAGCTGCTACGTGCAGGCGCATAGCTGTTAGCAGTGACAACACGCATTGATCGCTATTGAGAGAAAGTAGCTCCAAGCAAATACGAAGTGTGAGTGTTTGTTCTGTGATGGTTTTGTTATGCAAATAAATCACTCATTCGAACTCATATTGTTTTGAGAAGAAACACATTGTATTTTGGTGACCCCCATGTAACCTGCCGGGACTACTTTTGCTTTGACCAAAACCAGACCAGAACTTGACTCACAGGACACTGTCGGGGGTAAGACACTGTGGGTGCACCAGAGTAATGACAGTGATCCCATACAAACTCAAAAATAGTGAACTATCCCCTTAAATCCTTCACTCTTGATAGCAACACATACTCAACAGGGAGGGTGCATTCTTCCCTATTCCAACTAGGAATCATGGCCTCAGTATTTTTCTTTCAGGCTGTTGTAAACTGCCCTACTGCAAGTTGGAGTTTGCAGTTACATATAGCTACAGTAACAGGGTTGAATAATGTGCAAAAAAGTAGAGATGCAATCCTGGAGCCACCACACTAAAAGTTGTACACAGAAGTGGTGTCAAACGGCAGCCCAAAGTTCCGTCCAATAATATTAGTTTTATTTTTACCTCTGCCAAGGAGGTATTAAATTTGGGTCTGTTTGTCTGTCTGTCTGTCAGCAGGACTACGCAAAAAGTTCTGAACAGATTTTAATGAAATTTTCAGGAATAATGGGTCAAGGAAGGACTCCTTAGATTTTGAGGAATGAAGGTCAAAGGTCAGGGTCGCACCAAAGGTCAACATCTAAAACATATCAGTGGTAATATCTCAGGATTCAGACAAGATAGAATCTAACGGTTTTTTTGCATCCACATCATCTCACTTTCGGACATCAGATGGGTCAACACCTATGGCTCCATCACATCATATTTTGACGTCATAACAAGCCTTAGTGGAGGTCTACCTTGTTATTTATTTATTTGATGGGGACGATGCAGTCAAACATAGTTACAAGTTTGTAGCCGATGTGATGTTTAGATGTTCTGTTTTTGAAAGCAAGCACAGAGAGCCCTTTAGTGGTTTGATAAATTGTAATAGCGGTTATTTCACATTTTCGGTGTTCCAGTTATCAGTTAAGACCTAAGATGGCATTAAACACACACATTTATTTACTTTGTATAGCCAGGAAAACATTTATCTGTGAGTATCTTTACATTCACTTATTGCATGAATGCATGCTAAAAATATCTCCAATGTAAACTTTTGTTTTTGGATAAAGGCGTGATGTAAATGTCCTGTTATTTTGTAAATGCTAATAGTAAGCATGCATATGGAATTTTCTATTAAAATTAGCTACAAGCTAGTGTTTTAATTTCTATTCGTTTAATGCATAATGCCATTGAAATGTAAATAACTGAGAGATTCTGTTTGTTTTTCAGTTTTCAAATTAACCTTAATTAAGGCTTTGGAGAGAACTTTGACATTCCACTTTTCTTGGGAAACCTTGCTGCTCAGCTACACATGCACACAAACAGGGCAGAATATTAGTTATGAGTAAAAATGTCAAATTACTTTAATATTTGGAGACAGAAAATTACTTTCACTGGAGAAGCACATGTTCTGCATCATCAAACATGATCACAAGTCTCACAATTTTGACACCTGAGGCTGAACTCCTAGAGAAGGTCTGGAGAACCTTTAACAGAATATGAGCCAAGCTTTGGGGAAAAAAATAGCATAGAAATAATACATGACAAAAAATGAATCCACAAAATCCAGCATGAAAAGTGCTCAAAAGATACATTTAAAGAAAAACAGCAGTATGAGTCAGCATGATGAATATGAACATGTACGTTAAGCACTTGAACAAAGCCAGCTTGAGTTAAAAAAAGAATATTTTAACAAACCATACTCTGCATCATTTCTGTGTTTAACACTGATACTTATTCACACAACTCCCCTGCATGTAGGAGACTTAAGACATCTGCTGCTGACAGAGAGAGCGCCAAAAAGAAAGAGATCACTGGCACTGTAGGTGGAAAGCTTTGATCACCACTCCTCAACATATTCAGCTCCCTGACACACTTATATAGACACTCTCAGATGCATGCACTCATAACCTGAAGAACCACAGAGCGAAGGGGAAATTAGAGTGAAAAAAAAAAAACAGCACGATGAAAAAATGTGAAAGAGTGCAGACCGATAGACTGTTCCTTTGGTCTTGAATTAAAAACTCCTAATGATCACATGGAGAATGACACTCAGACGGTAAGAGCAACAAGAGACTGAGATAAAGAGCAGGAAAGAAAATGAAAAGGCTGTTTGTTCTCTCAGTTGCTTTACTTTCATTCCATCTCTCCCAACATCAAGCCCCTTATCTGTTCTACAACTTACTTCACGTAAGCAAAGACTGAGTCATTTAGTTTAGATAAGATGAGATGCACCTCATGGGAATTCAGTCGCCCTATAACCTAAAAACTTAAATACAAGAAACAGAAATGTGGTATCATGAATTGCATCCAGATAACACTACTTTTAACTGATGTGTTATCAGTACACTTACTGTAAGCTTTAGTGTACATGTTCACATGGCATAACACATGAAAAGCGTGGTTAGCCATTAGTGTAGGGTTAGCATTTAGTGCAATTAGCACTATTAGCAGCTAGGGTTAGGATTAGGTTTAATGGCACTGAATAACTAACCTGACTGGGGGTGTTTCACCAAACTACACACTAGGCTCACGTAACCATCTGAGTATCGTGAGGTTCAGGCTTTGAAAAACAAAGCAGCCAATCAGTGTCAAAGGGTGGGACTTCCCATGACTGGGCGACATTGTGGCTGTCATGTTTGAGTGTGTCTGTCTGTGCCATGGCTGTGTTCAGCACTCGGTTCCTCTTCAGCTTTTTTCCATTCCCTTATAGTGTCCAGAGTACGCTGGCGTCTCTCTACCAAGCGAAGGCAATTCAGAGGATTTTTCTGGAACATCTGACATGTTAAGACCAAGTTCTGCAAGCTGCTGGTCTACCCGTTTTCCATAGGGAAGTTCAAAGAATATCCGCTGGCTGTTCCCAATGTTGGCTTTTATCCTCAGATTTTCCCTGCACATATGACAATGGTCATTTAAAGACAACGCAGCGGTGCGTTTAGGTGCAGCCATACTATGGTGTTTGTTTTGATGGTCTGCTGCAGTATGGCTGTTCTTCCTGCTGTCGCTCTGAGCTATGTCATGGATTGAGTTCAATGTGAGTGGTTCAAGTGGCGCATCAGTCAAGATGATGGACAGATTCTTTATCTAATCACATGCAAGGGAAACGTATCAGGTGGTATCATGATAGATACCAGATGGCGAAGGTTACTGAATAACACGTCTAATAGTCAGAGAAATAGAGTGACATACAATGCCTTATCATGAGATCAGTCTGGCATAACCTTGAAAACCCTCACCTTTAGTCCATGCCAAAGTTCACCCCCACTCACAGACCTGAATCCCTCCTCAACCCAGACCTCAACATATAATTCTAGAAGTAACGTGACAGACATATATGTATATGGAGGACATGTCAATTAAACTCTGGAACTGAAAAAGTGAGCTTTCCTCAGCTTATTATTGTTGTTGACCCCCCCCCCCGCATGCCAAAGTATTTGCACATACATGGACAGACAGACAAATAATAATTAATAATAATGCATTGTTACATACAGTATCTTCATGGTAAGTTAAATCATAGGTAGGAGTAGAAAATAAGTCAAAACCTGTGGAAATGGTGGGCTGTTCAAATTAAAGAAGCTCTAACAGGATGGACCTCTGTCTTTACAAACTGGCAGTTCTGTTTCATGAGAACATTGGGAATGAAAACACCTTTCACAAGGACATCAGAATTATTCAAGTACAGCCACAATTTTGCCTGAAGCTCAAATAGCAGGAAATGTAAACAGTAAACAGATATAAAATGCTAATTCAAGTAAAGGAAGTAGTATTAAAATAACTTCTACGTACTGAGTGAATATAAATGAAATTGTTTTAAACATTTTTTAATTAAAATTTTGACACAAGTATTAAAGTATTCCAGGTTTGAGTAAATCACTATTTATTAGGGGTGTAACGGTATACAAAAATTATGGTTTGGTACACACCTCAGTTTCAATGTCATTTTCATTGTCAATATTTTCTTCCACAGAACAGTGTTAATAAAACAAACAAAAAAAGTCAATATAAAAATGGAAACAGTAAATAATTCAAAGTGCTGCTTGGTACCAGTAAGTTAAATGATATATTCTTAAATGATTAACCAAACTCTGTACTGTCCCGTCCCCTATTGTCCCGTCCCCTATTGCAGCGAATCTGAAATAGCATTAGCATTAGCATCTACAAGAGAAGACGGCGCCACAGTAGCTGCTGCACACACTTGAAAAAAATGGCGGTGCAAACTGGTTCATGTGCAACAAGCAACAGCACAAGACGTAGCTAGATGATACTCTGGGATGATAAACACAGAGAGAGAGACAGGGGGAGGGGGGAGTGTTCCTTCACACATTCTGAGCCAATCAGAGACGCCTCATCATCGCATCATGGACATGTGTGCAGAAGTACCAGTAAACTCTCTTGTTCAACCTCAAGTCATTTATCTACTGTCATGATACATACGTGGTCACATGCAAACTGACTGTATTTGTTTGGTATAAGGCTGTACCGAACTGAACGTCTATTTTCAACGGTCTGGTATGAATATTTATACCATTATGGCCTTAGTATTCATGGAGTATAAATACCACTAATCCCTCCTTAGTGTACAGTACAAAACATGGGAAAGATGCTGATTTGAGAGTTGGCCAGAAGTGCTGTACCAAAGCATATTCATGGAAAGTTGACTGAAAGACAAGAGTGTGGTTGGGAAAGATGAAGAAGCAACAGAGATGGATGCAATCTTGAGGAGGCTGTCAAGGAAACTTGACTCAAGGACTTGGAGGAGCTTCATAAAGGGTGGACTGAGGTTGGAGTAAGTGAATCCAGAGGCACCACTCACTGAACTTCTGGGTTGAAGAACTGGACCACTGCTTGGTAGTTGAGTGTTCTCTTTTCACATCCAAGTAAGTTTTGTGTTTAATTTGGAAATCAAGATCTGGAGTGTAAAGTAAAAGCGAGAAGACATCAAATCCAAGTTCTTTCAAGTCCAGTGTGAAGTTTCCAGTCAGTGATGATTTGGGGGGCCATGTCATATGCTGGTGTTGGCCCATTGTGTTGTATGAAGTCCAATGTCAATGTCCTACCCCCACCCCCAAACCAACACCACCACCACCGCGACAACATTTTAATGCATTTCATGGTTTAAGCTGTTGACAAGTTGAGACAGATTTTCTGATTTCCTTTCCCAGAAGACCACCCCATGGTGCCAAAGCTGCTCATAACTGGGTTTTTTTAACCGTGTTTTTCATTGACCAGTCAAGTCACCTGATCTGAACCCTATATGTGAAGACAAACAGAACATTAGAGGGTGAAGTAACATGGGCTTCGATAACATCTCAGCAGTACCACAGTAGCCCCAACCAAGTACTGAATGAACAAGTATTCAGATAAGGTCTAATTCCGCCCCTATTTTGTGCCAATCTCAAGTTTCTATGTCAACCCGTTCTTGAATTAAATCCAAACATGTGATTTCGACCTTTCTGCTAAATACGACCATGACCTTTGACCTTTTGTAATATTGATAATATTGTTTTATATATATATATATATATATATATATATATATATATATATATATATATATATATATATATATGTATGCATCACTGTGTGTAATATTATGATAATATATCCAGTATTGATTAAGTTATAGTGTGATATGTCTATGCTTGACACACACAAACAGTGTTACAGAAGTTAATTTTGCAACATGTCACCTTTGACCTACAGAGATCTAAAAAACTATTGGTTGTAGGTAATAATACCAATCATTAGAATTGTAGAAATCTCCATTCTGTATTGTTTGGTACCAATCTGAAAGTTCTATGACCCTCCAGTTATACCCGATAATGTGATTTAGAATTTTTTGTTAATTGCAACCTTGACCTTTGACCTTTGATTAGCTTTATGTATATGCCCATGTAATTTCATGGTGATATCTCAAGTATTCATTGAGTTATAGTATCATATGCCTCTGCAGACACACACACACACACACACACACACACACAGACACACACAATGATTTCAAACATCTCTCCTCACCAATGTTGAGCGAGATTAATGAATGAACAGTTTCAGAAGAGACTTCTGAATCAAATCTCTTCTTTGATTCATATGAAAAAGTTATTACATTTGTTCAAATTACAACACAACACCCTGAAATATGGGTAAGGAATCTGACAAGCGCGACAGTAATTTCGGTTAAATTCAATTATGAAGGAAACAAATTTAAAAAATGGCAGCAATATTGACCTTTATGTATGGAGAAATTATGATTTGTATAAACTTTCTTTTTGACAAAGGTGACATTTCCTCTGTATTTTTAGTTTTGTTTTGTTTTTTACCTACTGTTGATAGAACACAGAATGAATTAATAAATAAAACCAACTTAAGTCAGCTCTACTGTAATAAAACCTTAGCTAACAGTAGTCAACATTAGCACCATAAGAGTATCAGCAAAGGCCTGAGTGCATTAGCGGTGTTCTGAATTCACTTTTGTCTTTAGGATAGTATTAGTAAATGTGTCAGGATATCACAATTCTGCCGAACACTTAACAACAAAAACAACATATCAAGTACTGGTGGGATACAGTAATTTATTATACCTTTATTTCAAGTACTTTATGAAAATGTTAGTGTCACTGATGCTTTATATGTTCAGTCTGGTGCAGACACTGTTTTACAACCCATAATGGGACTAATATAATGAGTGAGTGTTAACCTAAAGCATATCTTTAGGCAACAACAAGACTTTAAACTGTGGGAACAATGTACGAGTCGAAGCTGAGAACATAAAGTAGTTTTAGAGGTGGAGGAAGACTGGCTGGGAAACACAAAGCTCATATCCCACGGGGAAATTTATTAGAAGACCCAGCCTCTTCTTCATTTTGTAAAGGCTTTTCCAGAGGCAAACATTACTTTCATTCTCCTGACACGGGTATAGGCATATGAGTGTGTGTGTGTGTGTGTGTGTGTGTGTGTGTGTGAGAGAGAGAGAAAGACGAGTAGGAATTTTCACATACTCAATATTCAGCCTGCAGATGAGTTCTGTTTTGCTCTCAGATTAAACATGGGGGAGTCCCAGGTCAGTTACTTATGACACACACTGTTCCATCCCTCACTATGTACACTCACACACACACACACATACACACTAGCATGGAGGAAGAGAACAATCTCCAGTCCCCTGATGCAACTATTCATAAATATCAAAACAGGGAAGTGGAGAATCTTGCTATCAAATCCACGATAGCATGCAAGGGTAATATGTTTCCAAATGGCACATGAGAAATGTGCTTATGACAATGATGAAACAAGATAGCAGTGGTGATGGAGCAGCCGTGTCCCTGGTGTGGTTTGTCTTGTTGCATTGTAATCAGACTTTGACTAAAGTGTGCACTGATATCACAACTTGTGTGATGATATCGAATCAGCAGCTTCTCCCTCCAAACTTTGCAGACACAAAGATGAAATCACAAATGTATGTAATAGTCTTCCTGCCTAATGGTCCCTTTGCTTAACACTCAGTATCTTTTCTCCTCTTGGATATTGTTAGCATCCTGTCGCTGACACATTGTCCTCCATAGCTAATTAAGCTCTGTCATTTACTTGCAAACTACTCTTTGTTCCTCCATCCATTAATGTCGTTGTTTTATTAGTGTTTAACAAGAATTTTAAGCAGATAAACTAGCATTTTTGTCTTTTATGCTAACTGTAAATATAGCTCAGATATACTTGAAGTCACACCCAACTTAAGGTTAGATGCTTTGTCAAACAAGTCTAATTTAAGTTAGGTGTAAGCTAAATAAGAATATTATACAACTCACTCCATACAAAACAAATAGAGACAATATATCCACAATGGATGGTCCACTCTATCTCAGATATAATGCAGCTAAATTACAAATCCTGTTGCATTTCGTAATAAATAAAATGTCATATATTGTGTTTTTCTACAAAATATATCTTGAACTAACATCTTTTAATCTGTGCCTGAGCTTCTTGCCTAGGAACATGATTTATAGCCATTCTGAACTTCTTATGGTGGATATAATTTATAAATACAAAAATCCAAGGCTTTGCAGCTAATAAAAAAGTAGTTTTCATGTCAAATAAGCAACAACAACAGAGTCTGAAAAGTGAAGTCAATGTCAAAGTGTCAAAAACTGCAGTTCTTTCAATGGGTGTGTGATGTTGGCTTTGAGTGCAAGGTAATCCCCAGAGACCTATGTTCTTTTTTTTTTATATATATATATATATATATTTCACCAAGGCCTGGTATCTTTCTCTATTCCTAACAAGTATGGCTGTTCATCAGGTTTTATTGTAGCAACATCTTTCCACCTTCATTCATTACCAATGTTTAATTATGTTGAAACAAATTCACATACAGGTGTGTTGAGCCGCATTTTGTAATAAACGTCCAAAATGTAATAACTTTTTCATTTCATTTTGTAATAAACTGCCGCATTATGTAATAAGTTATTCCATTTTGCAGCAGCAGGGTGCTTTGGTGGTGTGGCATTAAAACTCAAGGAGCTGTTTGGGAAATATTCTAAGTGGTTTATGTCTTGGCTGGTAATTAGACATATTAGACAATTTGAAATTACGGATATATTTTGTAAATACCAATTTTGTTGTTTGTTTAGCTTTTTGCAGCATTTTCATCTGTGTTTAAAATGAATCTTAGTGGATAAATTATCTGGTCAGAGTAGCTGTTGTTTAACCTCTTAAGTGTCAAGGAGGTTTTCTGGCATATTCTGCCTAAATTGCATGCCCAAATTAAAGTAAAAACAATTACCAAACTATGCTTTAGAATTGTTCTTACATAATGCACCATCTTATGACATTTTCTAGAGAATAAAAATGTTGCAAGTGCATTTTGTATTAATCTTCTCAAAATGTAATAACGTAAATTTATTACAAAATGCGTTGGGGCAGTTTATTACAAAATTAAATGAAAATGTTATTATGTTTTGGACATTTATTACAAAATGCAGCTCAACAAGTAGACATTGAAGGTTAAAAGTTAGTTCACACTATTTTATGAACCCTAATACACACAACAATGGATTGATTATTCACAAACATGCATATATGTTTAAAAACTATGTTCATGTACCTAACCTGTTTCTGCTTTTGTGCCTGGATGCGGTAACATGGTATTTAATTAGCAAACATATTCTTTCTGTTTTTTTTTTGTCATTGTATGGAGTTTTTGTTTGACGATTATTATTCATGTGTTGTTATTGTTTGAATTGACCTACATAGTAACGCTGTTTTGGACAGAAACCCAGAGGAAACTTGAGCAAACAGGCCTCGGTGTGACTTAGAATTAAACACTGAAGATCTTAGCAAGATGGACTCGCTAACTACTACTCGACTGTGCTGCCCCTAAACTCAGTTTAATTGAATATAAATCCAATTTTTCTGAGCCATCATTTTACCTGTGAGGTAATAATTATTGTCAGAAGTTGACAGGATGTGATTTATTTCTACTTAACTTTGTAAAACAATAGTGCACCAGAAAGTTATCCATGAAATTGTATTTTTTGAATTTAAATTTGTATTACCGTATTTTCACGACCATAAGGCGCACATAAAAGTCTTAGATTTTCTTCAAAATGTGCGGCGCGCCCTATGGTGCAGTACGCCCTATGTGTTGTTGTAAGGCGGACATAGTAGAGGACACCATGAGAACGGTAAAGTTTCCGCGGACATAAGGCCAGGTGGCCCGAGTTGGAGGAAAGACACGAGCAGTGGATCACCGAGCAAAGAACGAGTGGGAGAAGCGTTTCGACGTTCACCATTCGACTAAAAGCTAGCAGAAGAAATGAACATTGAACATTTCCAAGGAGGTCCGTCTTGGTACTTTCGTTTCATGAAACGGTGCCATTTTTCAATCCGGACAAAGACTACGGTAGCGCAGCAACTTCCAGCGGATTATAAAGAAAAGCTGGCCATCTTCCGGTCCTACTGCAGCAAACAGATTTCCGACAAACACATCCAGCTCGGCCACATCACAAACATGGACGAGGTGCCGCTCACTTTTGACATCCTGGTGAGTCAAAAACGCAAACTAGTATGGTTGTTTCAGCGCCCTATGATCAGGTGCACCATATGTATGTGTTAAATATAGTAATGGCACAAATAACTGAGACTGCGCCTTTTCATACAGTGCACCATATGGTCGTGAAAATATGGTAATTTTTTAAGTTTTATTTAACCCTTATTTGCCCAGGTGTGTCCCATTAAAATCAATGATGTATTTTTCAAGGCCCTATCAGTGCATGTCTTTGGATGGTAGGCGGAAACTGGAGTACCCACAGAAAACCCAAAAAAATTGAGAGTGTACTGTCCATACTTAAAGGTAAAGTACTTTATTTGTCATTATTGACTGTTCAACCAAATGTGTCCTCTGCATTTAACCTATCCTTTCGTTGATGCAACTGTTAAGGAACAGTGGGCGAACCCATCTCCAGCTGTAGAACCAAGCTAATGGTCAGAATCACCTGGCTGGGTGATGGCCCCATCACCCACAAACATGTTTGTGGGTGATGGGGGAAACTGGTGTACCTGGAGGAAACCCATCCAGACACGGGGAGAGAAACATACAAACCCCACACAGAAAGGCCCACAGTCAGGGAATGGAACCCAGATCTTCTTGCTAATGCTAACTGCTCAGCCACCGTACCGCTTAACTTTCTGTGACCTCAGTAAATATGCAAAGTTGTGAGTTGAAATTTTGCCTACGGTTGCTAAGTCTGTATTTTATTACTCCACAGGACTCATGGATACATTTTCATATTGTGTGTCAGCAGCAGGGTACATTTTATACCATTGTGTTATCTGTTGTATTGTTTACTGACCCTTCTATCCTTCTGCTGTCTCCACCTGTCTTGGATGACAGGTGACATTTAGTGTCAGCAGAAGACCTATGTGGCTGACCATCTTATTCTCTGGATTGGTCTGTGTATGTGTGTGTGTGTGTGGGTGTGTGTGTGTGTGTGTGTGTATGTGTGTGTGTGTGTGTGTGTGTGTGTGTGTGTGTGTGACAAATTCTCCGTATTCCCAGCCGGTCGGGTCACTCAGAGTATTACATGTGGCCTGCAGGGGCAATGGGCAGAGGAAATGAAGGGCTATTAGAAGGAGAGAGGGGGAGAGAGAAAAGACTGGCAGAACGGATAGACGTAGAAAAAGACACAGACATTTAAGCTAGAGGCTATGTGACAGTGGAGACTGTCCAATAATGATGATGTGTTCCTATCAATCTAAGCATGGCTGCACGGTGGCAGTGCAGCCCACAGCTAGGTCTCACTATGCTCAATATCATATTAAATATAGTGTTATATCCAAAACAAATAATAATAACAGTCACAGCAATGGTAAAGGGCGAGTTTACATTCACAGATAAAGAGTTGAATCACTTGGTTACGGGTAATCTTTCTTTATAATGCTGCAAAAATAGTTCTCCCCAGAGAAATAGAAAGAGAGAGAGAAAGAGAGAGAGGCAGAGAGGTTTTTCTGCGCAGCCACATTTGCATGATGAGAAAGCGCCGCTCATATTCATCTTAGTAAAGTCACAGTAAATGACTCCAACAGCATTATCATCTGTTTTACGCAGGTGTGCGGCCGGGGAAAATCACTCACTTCAATCAAAAAAAGCTGCAGCTCGCTGCGTAAGGAGCCTCATTTTTTACCATCACACTGGAGGACACAGGAATTAGAAGAGAGAGAGAGAGAGAGAGAGAGAGAGAGAGAGAGGGGCTGGGAGGGAGAGAGACATAATAACTTTGTTTTCTCTGTGCTTTACAGAGGCGATTTTACCCACATGACTGCGGGAGGATTTGTACGACTGTGTGTAGATTTTACACAAATGCGTAGCGTGGTAATCCACCCGGCAGTCTTCATCAAACTGAAACAGTTGGATGCTCAACAAGGTGAAAAGCTTTTCATAAGTGTGATAGTAAAGGTCGTTGTTAGAACAGTCCCACTGACAGGCTGCATGATGTACTGGCTTTTGAAAGGACTTGAAGAGGAACCAGTAAAGTGAAAGACAAATAAATGAAACTGCAGATTTGGAGAGGAGAGCATTATGGTCTGAAGTTCCCTGCATTGGGTTTATTCACCTTAGAAAGTGTCATTTAGTTTGTGGTGCTATGGTAATAATAATAGTAAGAAAAAAAAAAAGAAATAATAATAATAATAATAATAATAATAATAATAATAATAATAATAATAATAATAATAATAATAATAATAATAATAAAATACTACTACTACTACTACTACTACTAATAATAATAATAATAAATACAATAATAATCCACTTTATCCCCATTAGCGTCATGGGGGTCGCTGGGGGCCTATCCCAATGGGCGATGGTAGGGTACACCCTGTCTATACCATATATAGACAAACAATCACTCTCACATTCACACCTATGGACAATTTACATTAACTAATTAACCTATCAGTGCATGTGTTTGGATGGTGGGAGGAAACTGGAGTACCTGGAGAAAACCCACGCAGACACAAGGAGAACATGCAAACTCCACACAGAAAGGTTTGGTGTGGGATTTGAACCCAAGACCTGTTTGTTGTGAAGCACCACTGCACCATTGTATTACCAGCAATAATAAGAAGAAAGAATTAACGTGAAACAAAGATAAAACTATGGAATGATTTTAATGATCAATTCAAGTGAATAAATATTCTGTCAAAGTTAAAAAAAAAACTTTAAAATATGAAATTATAAATACTTAAATATGTGATTAATTGAATGATTTAATTGTCTCATTAAGTGAGGAATTTGTATTAATTAATAATTTGCTGAGCTGTTTTTGATGTGTTGTATAAGGTGGGGTTAAAAAAAGTAATGCTTCTGCCCAACCCTTTCTTGGTTATAATTAATTTGACATCTTGTTAAATGTACACTTTATTATTGTTGTTTTTTTTTTTTTTATGTGGATAACCAAATAAATTATTATTATAAATATTATTTATTCAATAATAATAATCGTAAAAAAAGGTTATTTTTGTTTTTTCACAAAGAATACAAAAATTTTTAAAGGTAAAAAGCGAGAAATCACAAACAAAAAAACCCAAAAAAACAAAACCAGGTGAAACAAAAACAACATACAAAACATACATTTACATTTACGTCACTACACACATCATAACATCCAAGGTTCAATCCACTTCCGTTCACTCCATTCCTGCAGCCAAAGTCCAAAAGCAAATGTAAGTCTCTCCATACAGTTAATTCCACACCATTGGTCCAGGGTTGGGGGATCTGCAACAAGACCTTTAGTAGATATTTATCTTTATGTTTTGAATTCTTTCTTTCTAGTATTTTACCTTGGTATAAAGTCCAAACTGTTCCCTATTATTTTATTTATTTTAGCATTCCCCTCTTTGCAAAAAGGCTGGATTTTTGGACAGGCCCAAAAAACTTTTTTTTAATTTTTTATTTTACTTTAGGATTTTTCTTAAATTTTGTTCTGTTTGTGTGTACATTGTTCATTCTAGTCATTATTTTTGATGTTTTTTTTTTTCATTTTAATTGATCACTTTGACTGTTTTTGTTCATTTTGTTGCTTATTTTACTCGTTTTTTTTTTTGTTTTTTTTTACTGTGGAACTGCTAAAGTCTCAGGAGTTAAAAGGTTAAAACCATGTAGATAAATAGATAATTATTATCTACATAAAAACATCCCTATTAATTGCACATTCCCTATTTAAAGTGCTTATTTAACCGTCAGATGGCAGTTGGGACAAAACTTTTATTAAATCTTGTCATTGTGCAGTTGTGGAATGTCTACAATGAGGAAATAATTACAACAATAAGGTTTAGATTAGCAAGAATTTATTACAGAAAAGGGTATCAGATTAAAATAAACAAGTGGCAATAATCAGCAATCAGATTTTGGTCCAACTATGGTTATATTATTGATACATATTATTGATTATTCTGCTCCTTCACTACAGTATGGATAAAGTCCTAGAACAACATAAGTCACATATAACATAAAATAATTTTCTTCTCATTTTCCAGTCTAAGAATTTCATACCTGACTATCTTTGGTAGCAGCCTCACCCACAGTGACAAATAGGATCACCGCATAAAGTGCCAAATTTATTTCAGATTCTTTCATTTATTTCTTCTAGGACAGACTATAATTGCGTTTTGTACACCTGCCATAGAACTTACTGTATATTGACAAGAACCGAAAGCTACTATATCATTACACTGCAACAGAATCAGCTCACAGCAGAACTAATTTTGCAGCATTTTGGATTGAAAGCGCTTCTCAAACAACTTATATTGATAAGAAGTGAAAGTTAATTGTTTCATAGAGCTACACCTCCATAGTACTGGACTGAAAGCTGTTGTCAAAAATGCACTAGTGTTACCATTGTTGCTTCTGTATTCTATATAACTGCCTTAATGTAATTATTATTCACAGATAACATGATTTGTGTTTACCATAACCTCAATAAAATGCATCAGTGAAAAGGAATACTGCTGTGCATTTTGTTGGATGAAAAAAATCATTAGACCACCCCATGTTTTCTTCAATTCCTTGATCATTTTCGTGTTTTTTGCAACTATTTGTGTGAATAAACATAATGATAACAATAAAAAAAATTGCTCATTCAGGGTTCCTACAGCTCAGGACAAGTTAAATTCAAGACTTTTAACAACTTTTTTAATGCTGCTTGATTTTTTATTTATTTTTTTATTATTATTTATTTTGTTGTTGTTTATTTATAGGCCTTTATATGATTTTTCTTGCATCATAACGTCCATTTTGAGTCAACTCATCCAGTTTTACAGGTCTTACCATGGGACATATATCTAACCACTAATATATGTCTTTTGTCAGAGGGTCCGGAGAGCACAAGCCGTCACTGAACGACATATGTGCTAATAATCTGATTTCTCGGGTACTGCAGTTTTGTTGTCGTCATTTGAGTGGTTATTGTTTTTTGATGACATTATATAGAGCAGGACACGATGGGAGCCATTTCTATCACGGAAATTCATTAAATCACTTGTTCAGCCTTCATGTGTGTGTGTGTGCTTGTATTCCAATCTTTATGGGGACATTAATCTGTTTACACAGTCACACTATGGGGACCAAAATCCAGGTCCCCACGAGGGTTAAATATAAATGTAGGTGAAATCTGTGTGAAGTATGCATTTATGCAAATTATGTCTACTATAAATACATTAACTTGTCCCCATAAAGAATGTGGGAAACATGTACAAAGCAAAACATGTATTTTTCATAGGTTTCAAGATTTTTTTCCCCTAATTTATTAATATTGTTGTATTTATTTCATTTAATATTAACATTTCATTTGATTTCTTTTTCACATTTTTTTAAATTTAAAAATAGTATTTCTTTATTATTGTTTTTTAATTTCATTTAATTATTTTTTATATGTTTTTTTTTTTTGTTAAATAAAAAAGAAGGTATTTATTTATTGACTACCCAATGGATACTTTAGTTACAAGTGATGATTAAAAATTTGGTCCTCATGAGACATGGAAACGAATGTGTGTGTGTGTGTGTGTGTGTGTGTGTGTGCATTCTGTTATGTTGTTGCTCATCTCATGTGTGAGTTTATATATGTGCTCAAACTGGCAGGTCTCCCAGGAAGCTACATTACAGATGCACCTTTATACCTATTCAGATACACTGTTACAGTTGGACCCCTAGTTATGGATTCCCTCACTTCTGCACTAAGTGTGTGTGTGTGTGTGTGTGTGTGTGTTTAAAACCTGTTTGTTCCTTGTGTCTCTATATTGCCCGGCTTTTGTGAAGAGGGTGCAAAACAGAGAGAGACAGGGCCAAATTATGCTCACCTCTGCTTTAGCAAAAAGCCAAAGAATAATGCATTTCATAAATATTTATACCTGTTTCTGATTTCATATTCATCTACAGATCTACAGTACAGGAGGGAGCTTTGGCCTGTGTGTGTGTGCGTGTGTGTGTGTGTGTGTGTGTGTGTGTGTGACTCAGAGATTGGGCCGAGCACAGGGAGCCATCCTCCAGTCATACTCTTCAATCTCAGCTGGACGCCGCTCGCATGTGTGGAATATGGGACTTTAAAGTATCCTAACACTGGGACTCACACACACAAACACACACACACACTTTTTACAGATAGCCCTGGCTAAAATACTCAATTTTTGTCAGTTTGGGACACTATTTGAATAGATTACATTATGTAATTCATGTTTTTTTTCTGCATATTATTTCTTTGGTGTGTATGTGACAATATATCTATCATTTTCTTCACTTTTTCTCACTGTTCACTTTATTGCATTTTTATTTTTGTGTTGCTTTGAAGGATGTATGTATGTATGTATTTATTTTTTTTACTTTCTCTGTATGTTAATATAGGTGTGTATATATATATATATATATATATATATATATATATATATATATATATATATATGTGAAGATGATAAGTGAGGTGAACTGATCCAAATGATTTGATTTTTCATATATTATGTTGATACACTGAAAAAAAAAAAACTTTTGGAGGTAGTAATATTTCTAAGGTTAAATGTCACAGTCCACCTGTCGACCTCCCGCTCCATCCTTCTGTCATTTGTGAATAAGATGCTGAGGTACTTAAACTCCTCCACCTGAGGCAGGACCTTCCCCCCGACCCAGAGAGGGTACCCGACCTTTTTCTGGCTGAGAACCATGGCATCAGATTTAGAGGTGCTGATCCAATGAGAGCTGGAGGTCGTTGCTCAATGGAGCTAAGAGGACCACATCCTCCTGCCACCAAACTCAATGTGTTTGAATGAGTGATTTAGTTGCATAACAAAATGGTCACGGAACAAAAACACACTTCGTAATTGCTTGGAGCTACTTTCTCTCAGTAGAGATCAATGCACGTTGTCACTGCTAACAGTTGTGCATCTTAAACTACTTTCATCAGTTCGGCAGTGTTTGAGGCTGCTACGTGCAGGCGCAAAGCTGTTAGCAGGGACAATGTGCATTGATCTCTACTGAGAGAAAGTAGTTCCAAGCGATTACGAGGTGTGAGGGTTTATTCCGTGATTGGTTTTGTTATGCAAATAAATCACTGATTCGAACACATATTGTTTTGAGGAGAAAAACAATGTATTTTGGTGACGCGAGGAAACCTGCCGGGACTACTTTCGCTTTGATCAAAACTGGACCGAACTCGACTCACAGGACACTGTCGGGGGTAAGTCACTGTGGGTGCACTAGAGGAAAGATGATGATTCAATACAAATTCATGTGAAAAATTGTGAACTATCCTTTTAAGTGAGATTTTTTTTTTTCAGGCTGGTATCGACGATACCAATACGTAATGTTTTATATGACTACATCTCTTTTTTAAATCTAAAAAAAAGTAGATTATTTAAAATCAAAGGCAGCTATTAATTATAGGTATTAGTTCATTAATTTATTTTAAACTGATGCATATTGAGGTAGAAATTTAAAATAGACAATAGAAAAACCAGAGGACACAATCATGCAAATTAAAAAAAATAAAATAAAATAAAAATAATAATAATACAATGTATTTGTATAGCACTTTTCATAGTACTCAAAGATGCTTTACATGAAGTAAAAAACAGAGCAATAAAAGTCCAACAACAATAAAAACAAACAAATAGTGTACAAAAAGAGTACAATTCTAAAAACATCAAATAAATACTTGCTTAATTATGAAGAACTACTATAAAGATGAAAACTCGCATCTTCATTATTGTTACATGAACATGTTAACTTGAAAATACTGAACATTTAAATAACACATCATCCCTCATTCACAGACAACTAAAATTGCAACCGCGTCCTACTACATCTACATTTATTTTTATACAGTACATATTCTTTTGCTTGTGTTACCAAAAAAAAAAAAAAAACTCTTCTTTTATTGTCCTCCTGATGCATCCACATATTATAAAGCACTGTTTTCTTCATAATGCTCATCATCAACCTCCCAACCAAATCCAATGATTGTCATCTCGTGTCAGATTTCGAGAGCGGTAACCAAATAGAAAGAATATCACTGGGGAATATCTTTTCTAATCGAGCTCTCTGTTTTTGGCCTCACGTCGCTCTACAGTTTTGTTTGTTTTGTTCCTCTCCTTTTTATTTTTTTTATGTGTTTGAGAGCAAATACACAAAAATGTTGCACTAGTGTGAAGTACAAAGGAGCAGCTCTGATGAAACATAATCAGGTTTTAACGTGATAGAACAATATCCCTGCCCATAACTCCCTTTAACTCTTACTTTTGACGTGACACTGAAAACATATTATAGCATAAGATGTGAGCCAGCTTTACTTTTTTTTTTTCCTCTTTTTGCAATAAAACAGTTGAAGCTCTTACCCTCCTTCGATCTTTCTTCATGCTCTCCTCATCCCTCCCCACTTCTTTATTCTCTTCATTGCACCTCCTCCTCCTCCTCCTCCTCCTCCTCCTCCTTTCTGTGTTGGAGGGGAAGGAAGGAGAAGTGGTAATACGTAGCATGTCTTCATTAAAGTGTCACTCCCCATTATTTTCGTGCTATCTCAATTAGCAGCAGGTTTAATAAAGGCCCTCTTCTCTCTCTCTCTCTCTCTCTCTCTTGCTTGCTCGCTCGCTCTGTTTCCCTAACTCTCTCCATCTCTAACTCTTTGGCTTTAACTCGACAATCAGACTGAATGATGGAGTCGCAGCTCGGAAAGTGATGGGCACAATTGGAAAAAGTCGAAACATGAGGGGAAATAGACAAAAAATGGTGAAAACAAAGAGCAGTGGATACACGAGGGTGAGAAAAAAAAAAGACGAGAGAGAGAGAGAGAGAGAGAGAGAGAGAGAGAGAGAGAGAGAGAGAGAGAGAGACAGAGAAGGCAGATCTGCACCAGTTTTCTTCCGAGCATCTTTTTCTCCTCTGAGAGCAATTAGACACTGCCGGCAGTGGCTAGTCCCTCGGCTGATCTGCAGCTTCTGCTCGTGTGTGTGTGTGTGTGTGTGTTTAAGAAATTCCACTTTCCTCCACAATCAACACAGCACAGTGAGTTCAGAAGAAATAACATAACGTGTCTACAGGTCACATGAGCGGACACACTAGTGATCTTCCATACCACTGATTTCCTTTCCAATCTGATACCAAGTAAAGTAAAATTCAGGCTGGTATCGATGATACCAATACCGATATTTTATGCGACTACATCTAATGTGTCTTTTAAAACTAAAAAAAAGTCGAGTATTTCAAATCCTAGTTTCCTTAAGAATACAAGGCAGATTTATTTATTTATTTAAACCGAAGCATATTGAGGTAAAAAAATAGAAATAGACAAACCAGCAACACAATCGTACAAAATATGTGAAAAAAAGAAACAATTATGACAACAATTATAAAAACATTCAAATAAATTCTTGCTTAAGTATTAACATCTGGCTTCTACAACACTGTTGTTCCCTCATTCACGTGTTTTAATAAAAATGATAAATGGGCTGGATTTTTATAGTGCTTTTTTGGTCAGTCAAAGCACTTCACATTAGTGACCCATTATTCATTCGCTCTCACATGCACTCTCTGGCGGTGGTAAACTACATACATAGCCACAGTTGCCCTGGGGCAGAGTGACAGGAACATGGCAGCCATTTTGCGCCTACAGACCCTCTGACCACCACCAAACATTCAAACAAAACTGTGAGTGACACTGGAGGCAAGGAGGGTGAAGTGACAACAACAGACCGACTAGGACAGACGGGGATTTGAACCACCAACCCTTCAGTTACTGGACGACCCACTCTACCAAATGAGCCATGTTCATATTTCTCATTTCTCATTTTTGTTTGTTTTTTGCTCAGAACCTCTCCTGCCTTTGAAAATACTCTCTCTGCTGCACTGACGCTTCACGCATTTATCAAGGCGGAACAAAAAGTAGTCCCACCAACTGCCTGTTGTCTGTCATTTAGACCACATCTCAATAGTTTAGTTTTCACTGTGTCCCTGTTAAGGATAGACCTTACCAACTTTAGTATAAAAACTATCGATATTTTGAATTGAAAAGAAATTTTAGAGCAGAAAGATCTGGTATTTTAGCTATCGATATTTGAGGATCAAGCCACACACACACACACACACCCACACACACACACACACACACACACACACACATCACGAGGACACACACACACACACACACCTTGAAAAAAAAAATCAACTTAATGTTAGAAATGAATTTCTGGAAATGTGTTAAAACATTGTTAATGAACATCAATAAAGCAAATATATCAACAAACGTTGATACAGTCATCACAGTGGAATATATAAATGCAGGACAAGCATGAATAGTTTCTTTTTTAGTTGTTTTTTGCATTTCTTGTGGTCTCCTAATCTGTTCAGTTTTAGTTTATTTCATTTACATTATTAGTCAATCCATTGCACTTTAGAAAGAAAATCAGCCAACTGTGACTTTGCTGTTTATATAGTGTTGGTTTGAGTTGCATTACAACAGTTTAGGTCCTGCTCTTGTCATGACCTCACTAACCAATCCTCACTTGTTGTGGTTCTGCCCAAATAGCATGAGAGGAGGACGGTTTTCTTGTCTAGGAATGGATTATTTTAACCAATAAATATTAGAATATCGAATATTCGAATATCAAAATAATCTACTGATCTGAACTGTTTAATGCATGTTGATCCATTCATCTTAAAAATATATGTAAATAATTGGTGTAAAATGCAGTTTGTCATCTTTTCATGGTCATCTGATATGACCCATTTGGACGTTCCGAGGCTCTGTAGTGAAAATGGGAACAAAGTTATCTTCTACAACTTTGATTCACCAGTAAAACCCATTGATTTGGATCAATGACATGAGATGGACAAACTGGGTTTATGTTCAGTTAATTATATATTTTACTTTGTAAAAAAAAATCCCTTTTTCATCAGTTTTGTCCAATTTGGATACAATAAACCTTCACTTAATGGGTTGGTTTATAATAAGCCTTGGCTTCAAACTCATCTTTTTCGTTGGTATGTTTGTCATTCATGTGAAATAAACATCTGAAATGAAATGAAATTACTTCAATATGAGCTTTAATGAACATCTACGTATATGATCAGTAGGGCTGCCACCAAATAATCGACTAATCATTGATCAGGCAAAAAAATCATTAGCCGACCAAAATTATATTGGTTGTCAAAAACCTGTTTTGTCAAAGGGCCAGAGGCTTTTTAATTTGATGGGCATAATTTATTGTTTACTCACTTTACTTTACTGATGGACAGCATCTGACAACTCTAAAATATGACATCATTTTGAAAAGAACAAAGATAATCCAAAGAGGGTTACTTGCAACCTTTGCAAAAAATAAAACATTCACCTTTCAGTTGTCTGCGATGAACATGCTTTACCAGCTCAAACATGTAAGTACTAGCCTAGCTACCACAAAATCTGAAACAATTTTTCCAGTGTCAACAGACTTGGAGCGGGGACTGAGAGAAAAACTGAGCGGTCAAATGATTTTTGTGTAGGCTAAATGGTAAATGGACTGCACTTATATAGCGCTTTTCCACCTTCATGGTGCTCAAAGCGCTTTACATTAGCCTCTCATTCACCCATTCACACACACATACACCAGTAGGTTTCTAAGGTCTATGGTAAGTCCTACTGGGGCCTAAGTCAGGGTTCAGTGTCTTGCCCAAGGACACTTTGACATGTGGACAGCCAGAGCTGGGACGTGAACCGCCAACCTCTCGGTCATTGGGCGACCCACTCTACCAACTGAACCACAGCCTAGCATTTAGATCAACCAGGAAACATTTTGTTAGTCACGCAATTTATGGTAATCAGACAATATGACTAAAATGACTGCATGAAGGTTACTGTCAGCATTAGTGGTAAATGTGCATTAATGGTAAAAGTACACGGATGTGTATTCTGGCCAAAATGGGCAGAATTTTATTTTATTTTTTTTTTGGGGGGGGGGGGGGGGGGGGGGGGGGGGGGGTAGTAAATGACGACCAGTGGTGGACCAAGAAAATCCTTGGTCAGGGACAACCCGAATGAATATTGGAAAATACTTGATTTCTCTTGAAAAGATGCAACATAGGGATGATTGTTTTATAATAAATGGTGTTACATCACTTAGAAAATGTTAAATATAGAGGGAAAAGAAAATCACTTGGGAACTGTCACAAAAGTAGCACTGAGTCATTATGGGTTAAAGAAGAATCTGTTCTGTTTTTAATAAATGACATCCGTGCACAGACTTTAATCTATTTGAACAGCGTGCTCCCCATAGAAGAGTGAAGAAACTGAGTCACAACAGCACACACAAATCATATTCTGATTAGGTCTTCTATTAATATCACTGGTAGACATTGTTAATTAACAAATTTGGAAAGTTATTTCACAAAGGTCATCCAAAAAAAAGAGAATAATAATAACTCAATACAGAAAAAAAAAAAAAAAAGAAGATACTTGGAACGTGTAGCTAACTCCTGCCTATTTTCTGATCCCTGAACAGGTACAGTAGGCACATGTTGATAAAAAACAAATACACATGTGAGGGATTAAATGTAACCAGGGTGATATTGTCAAACACCATCAAACATCATTCTGAAACACACTATAAAACAAACACATACATATCTATACTTATGCATCTGACTGCCTAGTTACCATGAAAGCACAAGGATTCCTTCATTGGTAACACTTTACATTACTGATCGCTACTAATTCTGTGGTATTTTTATGTCATTTCATGTTAATAATGCCTCTGTAACCGCTTACTACATGTAATTTCCTCGCAGTTTCCAGGTAATAATAATGTAAACAGCTTTCATTTCTAGTAATTATTTGAAATTAACCTGTAGTTACTGAAATGATGAGACCAGGATATACTTGATTTTCTTTAAATACTTGAAAAACAAGGAGGTAATTTCCAGGAAAATCCACAGCATCAGGGCTGTAAAATGCATTATAACACTTACTTAGTTATTACCAAGAAAGAGACAAAATAAAGTCACTGTAGTAGTAAGATGATTAAAAAAAAAAAAGATATGATGTACCTGTGACTACACTGGAACGAGTGCAGCCATTTAATCAAAATTACATGGTGTCAGAGCTGTAAAATGTACTATTACCTCTTCCTATTTAATTATCTTGCTATGTTGATTATTATTACCATGAAATTACATGATTATGATTTCCACATTAATAAAAGCAGTTTGCATCACTATTATCTAGAAAATGCAGAGTAATTGCACTGGGAACTGCATGATTCTTACTTGTAATAAGACATTACAAAGGCATTATTAACATGAAAATACATTAAAATTACCATAGAATTGCCACCTTATTAGCGATCTGTAATGTAAAGTATTACCCATTCATTTTCGGAACCACTTAGTCCTAAAGATGCTACGAATGGGTGAAGGTGAGGTGTGCACCCTGGACATGTCACCAGTTCACTGAAAGGGCTGGAAAAACACAATCATACCCATTTAAAGAAAAAAAAAAGCTAGTCGCACATGCAGTATTTGACTGCACCACCTTTGGTTTTGATTAAAGGAAACATTTACTTAGATTTTTTTTCCAGTCTGTAAATTGCTTCACTGTGGTCACTTTTACAGTCACCTTTAAACTCCAAAAAGTACATTTATGCATTAACATTTATATATCTGATATTATTATATTTAATAATTTTAAGTTGATTTTATATTTAACTGGAAAAGTCACCTTTTCTTCCATTTTTTTTTCTATTTTAATATAGAGACCTTGGAAAATTCAAAGGTTTTATGGACATTTACATGACCAGTCAATTAAAAATTGGAAAATAGATGAAAAATGCTAAATTCAGAGGATAATATCTGATACATGATGATGAATCACTCAGGAAAGGTTAAATAGAGAGAAACATTCATTTGGGAACTGACACAAAAGTCACAGTGGGTCCTTATGGGCTGAATAAAAAGCAGAGTTATTTTAGGGAATCTTCAGGCAGTTGACCTTGAAGTTTTGGCCATCTTTACTAGCACCACATCTTGCTATAATAAAACATTTGATCATTATGACTAAAGTAGTAGACAGACCAAAGCAGTTCTTTATGTATTTTTAACCCAAACATGTATCATCAACCAAAATAATCTATTGATCTAAACTATTTAATACTTGTTGATCCATTCATCTTAAAAATAAATGTAAATAATTGGTGTAAAATGCAGTTTGTCATCATTTCATGGTCATCACACATGATCCATATGGACATTCAATGGCTTTGTAATGTAACATTAAACATCACCAGTAAAACCCATAGAATTGAATCAATGACAATAGATGAACACACTGGTTTTATGTTCAGTTATTATATATTTTACAAAAAAAAGTCACTTTTTCTTGTTTTTGATACAGTAACTCTTCGCCTTAATTTGAGATTTTATGAACATCTATATAATCCATACATTAACTATTGAAAAGTTTGTATTTTTACTGATTAGATGCAAAATATGAAGAATCATTTTACAGTAAATAGTGTTAAATCACTTAGAAAATGTCAATGACAGTAGATGGAGACACTTGATTTAAGTTCAGTTTATGATAGATTTGCTGAACAACACAAAACATTAGTTTTCTGAGCATTTATTAACTTTGACATGATCCAGACTAATCTCATGAAATCGTGTTGTACATCAAGCCAGTTCATACAGTATTTGGCATGAATAGTTTTATGACTTTTCATCCTTTCACATGTTATTCAATGTCATTTCATGGTGTATCAATGCACGCCAAGATCTGCAGTTTCCATATCTGTTAACCTGTATAGTATTTGACGTGGTGTGAACATACAAGTGGCAAGCTTATAATGTGCACATACAGTTTAACACTAGCTAAAAGCGACATGCTATCTGCACGCAACACATAATATCGCTTTGCATGATCAATATAAAATATATAATAAACAAGTAGTACCTGGGACAACAACCCCGCCACCCCCAGCACACATTTGACCTGATTTGCCCTATCTCTTATCTCTGTGAAAACACATTTTTGGTGACTGCTACTGTGACCTTTGACCTTCATTCACCAGAATTCTATTTGTTTTGGGAAAAATTAATTAACTAATACTTTTTATATAATTATTAAGTAAGCATATTTAACTCTACTCAAATTCTATTTATAGCCTATGCGGTTGGTGTTGGAATAATTTTATATAGCATACAAAATTATTGTGTTTCTTTAATTATCACACATTACTTACTTTGGCTAAAAGAATGTGCTATTGCATAAGAAGCTATGTGTCTAGACCTGAATATTGATGACTTATCTCTGAATAGGTTGTTTCAGTAAATCCTGTTTAGCAACATACCACAGGTGACAATTTATGTGGAAAAGATAAGTAAATTGAAAGGAGATCATCCATACCCTGTTTCACACCCCCTCCCTTTTAGATTGCTCTCTATTGTGTACCACAGGTGATAATATATGGAAAACATAAGGATATGAAAGGAGACAATCCACATTTTGCTCAACCCCTCTCCTTTAGGGACTTGTCTCCTATTGTGTACCTAGGCCACCTAAAAACTGAATAAAAGGCAAGGAGAATGCAGAACGTATTCAGAGTGGTTAGAGATAGTAACTGGAGTACGTCTCTGTCCATTTCTCCTCGCGAGTAAGAAATTATTTTGACTCTGTCTTCTCTTCCTTTTGTTGTTTAAAAGTTGTTTTAGGTTGTTTGAACCTGACAGTTGGTTAAGCTATACCTCTTTGAGTCTTCTCATTGTCTTTTCATTAATTTAACATCACAATCATAGTTTAAAATCAGTTACAGTATTATAAAATACTTCAGCATAACATTACATTTACAATTACATAGTTACTTGTCAGAAAGGTCCAGTCTGAGTCCTTTGAGGATCCATGACCCACTAGAGACACTACAGGGGGGGGGGGGGGCTCAGACACACAGTTTATAACACCCTTCCTGTCGACCCCTCCTCCTTCAAGATGTCCTGAAGGTGTTGAGTGTGGGTTCCCCTGGAGGCTGGTGTGCGGTGGGGGTTTTCCCTTCACCCGTAATGTCACCTCTGCATACCTACCATGTAAATTGCTTCACTGTGATCACTTTTACAGTCAACTTTACACTCTAAAAAGTACATTTATGCATTAACATTTATATATCTGATATCATTGTTATTTTCCAACAAATTTCCTGGAAATTGGTTCAGTATTTTTGCATAGCCCAGACAGACAGACAGACAGACAGACAGACAGACCAACAACAAACAAACAAACTCAAACACAATACAACCTCTCCCCATCTGGGGGGCGGGTAATAAAGGAAAATACCCAATTTTCACTGAAAAAACACATAATATAGAAAACAAAATAGTTATGAATAACTCAAGGAAGGTTAAATATACAGGAAAAAAAAACATGTCCTAATGGGTTAATAGTTTTCAAAATTATTCTCTTAGCAAATGTTCCAGGATGTGAACCTTTAATTTTCTGCACTTTCATCTATTTCCTAGATTTCTCGACTCTGAAGGCTTCATTCACTCACATTTCTTGATTAATTATTATTTTTTTCACGTGGCATCAGAGTTTAGTAAAATTTTTTATGAATCCTGGTTGTTTTCCCAAAGGCATAAATTCCCACAAATCAAAGCTCTCAGATACAACTAAAAAAGGAACATACTGGTTAAATAGAAAAGAAGTGACTGTGATTCTGAAACACAAAGGCCACGATCTGTTCCTGGAGTCCAGCTGTATTTAAGGTAAAGTCCAGTTTGTGCATGCTCAAGGCCACGAGGGTTCACATCATTTACATTTCATCATATCCCTAACCCTGTGGGGGTTCACGCACCGTCTGACTGTCCACAAACAGCCCAGAATTTATGACCAACGCAGGCTGTACACGGTCACGGATTGGTGTGAATACGCTTTTGTATTCTGACCTTTACACTTATTAAAGAAAAGACTCGAAGCAAAGACCTGTGTGGTATATGTAACATACTTCAGACTAATATAAAATGGTATAACTTTAAAAAAAAACATTAATACATTAATACATTTATAACCATTTGGGATGATGAGAACTAGGACAGCATGATATTAGAAAATACTGACATTGCAATTTTTTTTTTCAACCCTGCGATATACAGTATATTGCGATATGAAAAAAATACTCAGGAGTATAGAACAGCTGTGTGGAAAATGGCCAAAAACACACAGTTTGAATGTCATCGAAATAATACAATAAAATGAATAAATACATACATTTTAAATAAATAAAAAGACAAATACATAAAAATAAATAAATAAATGTCAAAAAATTAAGTAAAGAAAATAAAAATAATTATAATATATATATATATATATATATATATATATATATATATATATATATATATATATATATATATATATATATATATATATATATATATATATATATATATATATATATATATTATAATTATTTTTATTTTATATATATTTATATATATTTATTTATATATATATTTATTTATTTTTTGAGTTTGAGATAAACATTAACCTGGTAAATACACTTTATTAAGTGAATTTTCATGAAGGTGATATGTATCCTACAGTATGAAGAGAGCAAGAGAGAAAGTCAAGTTGGGAGAGTGGAAACATACAAATAAAAAAGTAAGGTTTGGGACACATTCACCAAGACTTTTAAAGTATTTTCTTTTCCATAGAAACTGTGTTCAAATGTCTCTTTGGGTGTTACAGGTGTTACACCCCTGGTGTAGATGCTGACAAAAATATTTTTCTCAACATATTAACTTACAAACAACGACATTGGATTTTAACACAGAAATAAATGCAGGTATGTGAGTAAGGTCATGTGATGTTTTTTAAAAATTGAGAAGCGGGTCGGGTCCGTCTGTTTCAAATATATCTCTTGTGGCCCAAGTTGTGGACAGGCGAGTTTAAAATGTGGTCAGTTGCGAGTTTACATATATATATATATATATATATATATATATATATATATATATATATATATATATATATATATATATATATTATTATTATTATTTTCAATAATTTTTTAAATAATTGGCGGACCTGCGATGTAACTATTGCGCACCACATTCATTGCAGTGTTGATGCTCAAACTATATATTTTTCAGCTCTAATAAGAAGTTTGAAAAAGAGCTCAGCAGTGGCTTTCTCACTTGGATTTGCAGTATGGCCACAATAACACGCAGTAACGGTGACCTTTACAGGATTCATCACTGAAACATGTACAGTCACCAGCGGGAAATGTATACATTTGACACATAGACGTACACACTCATATACATGACTGCACTTCCACACATGCACAGACTGATAACTATGGAGGGTTATATCAGCGCTGCCAACTTGAATTTAGGTCTCCATGGTTTAGTTTACCCATGTTAACTGTGGGTGCATACAATTACACCTTCTATCCCCAAAGTCCTGCCTCTGACACACACACACACACACACACACACACACACACACACACACACACACATGGTATGTGATGCCCAGTGACAGGAGTGGGTGGTTGGTCAGGGGCTGATCTCTGTGTAATTGGGGGATATTACAGCAGCCATCTCACTTAGCCTCTGGGAGACTGATCTATATTCACTCTGTAACTCATATTCACATAGCTCCACCCACAGCACACACAGGCAGAAAAAGACACCTTTAACACATACAGACAAAACTGGAAACAGGGCTTTTCCCCAGAAACCTCAAAGAAAGGAAAAGGGAGTATCTCAGTAAAAAAAAAAAAAAAAAAAAAAAAAAAAAAAAAAATATATATATATATATATATATATATATATATTATATATATATATACAGTATATTGCACACTTTTTTGAACTGTAGCAGCCAAATAGCAAGTGATCATTTTTTACAGTGTTTGTTTGATAATATATCGAGCACGTATGCGTTTGCAGGACTCATGTGCAGGTGAAAAAGGGAGCTTCCCTGTCCTGTTTTTTTTTTTTTTTTTTCAGATATGTTTGCCGTGTAGTTTTTTACATTTGTATCCTCAACTTTCTGAGTGTAAATTTAGCGATGGAAGTAGATCTACTTTTTCAGTGTTTGCTGCACCGCTACAGCAGCCCAGATGTCGTATGAGTAATGTTATGGAATATATTGCTATAATAATAGATATGGGGTTAGGGTAAGAGAGGCCTCAACTGTTGCAACTTCCATGTCATCTCAAAGGAACTGTGGTGTGGGAAACATAACCATACATTTGTCATTATCAAAGTACAACCATAATATAATGCCTGCAATATTGCTATTTTATTTTTTCTAAAGCTTTTTGACCATACATTTCCATGACTTATATTCCATGACTTTTTATTTCATTTATTTATGTACAATTTTACATTAACTCAAGGAGGTTTTGAATAAATAACACTTTTAAATATTTAATTATGAATATACATTGCTATAGCTGTTATTTAGGTTCACAAACATGTCCCTTATGCTTTATAAATGCTTAGTAATAATAGATTTATGAATGAAAGTTTTGTTTGTGCATTGATGGGGAGACATTTAATTGGGCTGTGGGGTGGTCCTCCACTAGGAAATGTGTTAAACATTTAATTTTCCTGTATTTTCTGTAATTTTCCTGTAACTGACAAAAACATCATGAATTGTAATAGTGTCTACATCAACAACTACCAATAAAATATAGCAAAATAAACATTTATCTTTGTATAACATCCTTTGCAGCAGTAAATGCATAAACAGGTCATTTTATCCTTGTAGAAAAATTATGTCTGAAATTAAGTGTGGGCAAAGTGAACTATTGGGTGTGATTTTAATTTTATATATATATATATATAAGGATCTGTTATCTACAGTAATATATGTTAATGCATGTACTGTTGGTATTTTTATGCAGAGTATTAACCATTTAACCCCTGATGTGTCAGCGCTGACATGTTCTGAATGGATGGTTTAGTTTAAAAACATTTTTTGTGTTATTTTACTGAGAATTTTGTTGATGGAACTGATGTACAGGTGTCAAAAAACAACTGATTTAGAAAAAGAAAAAGCCCAAATTAAAACTACCGGACCCAAATTACAACACGAGTCATTTACTCCTTTTTTTTTTTTTTTTTTTTTTTTTTTTACTTCATTTTGTTTTTTGAGGGCATTTTTTCCGTGTTATTTGTTATCTTGCGAATATTTATTAGTCTATGTTGATGCTGTTGCTTATTTTTGTTTATTTTTTTCTACATTTTGTTTATTTATTTTATTATTTTTCTTCACTTGTGTTCTGTTAGTGTCTTACTTTTACATATTATTTTATTAGTTTAATATTAATTTTTTTGCTCACTTTAGCTGTTTTTGTTCATTGTGTTGCTTAATTTATCTTATTTTATTTTTTTACTGCAGAATTGCTTCAGTCTCAGGAGTTAAAGGGTTAATTAATCGTGCTTGATTTCGTCAATATTTTGTCTAAAACCTCTATGACACGCAGAAATTCAAGAAAAAAATCCGTAGAATCATTGAAAATTGACAGCGAACATTTAAAGTTGGTTTCTTGTTGAATGTTAGTGATTTTTTTTTTGTAATTTCTGGATGTATCAACACAAGTTTAAGTTGTGATGGCTTTGTAAATGCAGGTGTGACAGGTTTACAAATGGTGATGAAGGCAACATTTTATATTTAATGAGAACAACAGTGGAGAGCAGGAGAGCAAGGTGATCTCCTCTGTGCCCCAGAGATCTCCATGCTAATTTTTCCAGGGCATGGGCCCATTAGCATAGGGAAGCTGACACCATAGCTTTAGGCTACATATAATACCCTAATGACCAGTCTGCTGTTACTTTGAATCAAGGGTATTAGTTTTGTCTCTGATAAAAGACAGTCGTGATAGCTTAGCCTACTTTCAACATTGGACAGCCAAATTTCTTTCTCTCTTTTTCTTGTTTTTTTATTTTATTTTTTTATTATAGTGTGGAGGGGTGTGTGTGTGATTTGTCTCTGACTACCAGCGAGTCACCATCACTTCTCTTCTCAGCTTGTCTGCTCTGTCGTCTTGTTTATTCCTCTTCCCTCTCTCTTCTTTTTTTTTTTTTACACTTTTATTAAAAACACACACACACACACACACACACACACACACACACACACACACACACACAAAAACAAAACCAACTTCACTACATAAATCAAAAGAATCCAGTGGCAGATATAAAATAATTACAGTAAAGATGCAGCAGTAGAGTTTATTAAAACCAGTCTCTTTTGTCAGTTTATTCTTCACCATTTAGCGCATTCATTTGTTGTTCTGACTTAACTCTGTGATGCATGAATTATTAGAACCTTAGTCAAGATTTTTGTGTTTTTTTTTTTTTATTCCTCTTTAGGTAATGTGATTGAAATCTGTTGAATGAACCTATTTTTTATGGAGTTAGAAAAATACCCACTCAGCTGGACAACATGTGTTTAAGCTTCAAACCAAAGAAATGTGTATTTAAAAATGTTTCATACAGTTACGCTTTAACTCCTGAGACTTTAGCAGTTTCACAGCAAAAAAAAAAAATGAATAAAAAATAAACAACAAAATGAACAAAAACAGCCGCAGTGATCAATAAAAATTAACAAAAAAATGAATAAACTAACAGTAACAAGAACAACATGAACAACATAAGACACAAATGGAACAAAATTGAAGAAAAAACCTAAAATAAAAAACAAAATGTAGAAAAATAAACAAAATAAGCAACGCATTGAACAAAAAAAACTAATAAATTACAAATAGTATGAAACAATTAGCAGAATAATTAAGTGAAAATCATTAAAAGAAATAACTTATATTGTAATTTGGTTCCAATAGTTTTACTTTTGGCTTTTTGTTTTCTTCTAAATCAGTTGCTTTTTGACATTTGTGTATGTCTATAGCTCAATTCCATGAACAAAACTCAATAAAAACTGATTTATTTTTTTTTTAAATGAATTTTTCTGAATATTTAAACTAAATAATCCATTCAGAATCCATTACACATAATAACAACAAGTAATTGATTTACACATAAACATGTTACAGTAATGGTATGAACTGACTGATATGGAAACTAAAACAACAAAACCCATGAATCTACAAGAGAACAACTGTAGAATAACTGTCCACTGGAGTCACCAGTATGTGTTAAAGGGTTAAAAAAAACACACAAGTCGGGTTGAACATGACTGAACTCACTTATTTTAAGGAGAAATCGGACTCTGAGACTCAATATTCCCTTAATTGACTTGAGAACGTGGCTATTTCAGGAGGTTAAACAGCGATTACGTTCCCTGTCAGGCGTCCTGATATGAATTCTTTATCCGTAGCCAGCAACAGTTCGCATCCGTGTGGCGACAACACCCCTTCGACCCCGCTTAACGTCGACATGTTTTCCCGGGGCCTGCGATATGAGACTTTGATGTCACTCAAGCAACACATTATTTAGAAATTTCATTTGATTTCATGCAAATAATGGATGGGGACGGAGAGGATCAAAAATTAATGGGGGACTTTGGGAAGCATAATAAATTATTAAGCACCCGCGTGATTAATTCTTAATGGCCATTGTCAAAAAATCACCGTCTTCTAGTGCAGTTAATTCTCATCAAACCTACTTGAGAGCGGCGTTCCCTCCTCTGCTCCTACACTTCTTCTTCATCCTCCTCCTTGTCTTCTTCCTCTTCTTCATCTTCCTCGTCTCTCCACTCGCCTGCAGTGGAGATACAACTTGTTTTCTATGTTCTTGTCTGACCTACTACACTGAGATTTTTTTTGTAAAAACAGACGGTTAGAGATTTCTCTGAGTGATGATATGGCAGAGATGCTAATTGTGTTGAGTATGGAGTGTTTTTGCCAATAAAATATTTCAAAAGATACAGCGCTGCTTCCGCATTGCCGTAGTGTGTTGTCTTTATATCCTCTTTAACCCAGCGGGGACATATGTTTTCTTTTTCTTTCTTTTTTTTTTTGCCCCCAGACTACAAAGCGATTTTAATTTGGAGACGTATGAAGCAAGGACACACTCTTATATCTCCCTTCAGTCTGATTGAAAATGGTCCCTTGCTTTTACATGTGGTGCGACAAGAATAAAAACACACACCAGTGCAGTGGACAAAGCACATCTCAGTGGGATTAAAATATTTCTGCTCAAAGAAACAGAAAAGGTAAAGGCACATTTGTCTTCTGATATTGAAATGAAGCTCATAAAAGTAAATGCCGGCCAGATACAACGTCAAACAGCAGCAGAAATGCAAATATGGAAAGTGAAAAGACATCCAAATGTACATGTATTAAAAAGTAATGTTGCTTTAAGTCTTCATGTTGCTAAATAGCTGAAATATCAGCTCCCTCCACAACCTCGCAGGATCAAAATACAGCATCTTATTTTGAATATTAATTTCAAAACATGTTTCCATGAATTATAGATAACAGAAATCAGCATGTTAATGAGTACACAACATATGGTTAGCTTCAATGATTATGGATTTACACCAGTAGGGGGAAGAGTGTGCAAGGAAACAGATCTTGGCGTTATGAAACCAACAATCTAGCAGTGGATCATGTAATACAAGGAAAAGTTTCATGTTCCCGCTCACATTCACTGACATTTCCCACAGCAGCGTTCAGTAAAAGACGCCTGCTAAAGAACGTGGCGTCAAATGCCTCTCCAGTAGAAGTCGATCTCTTTTCAATTAGTAACACAAAGGTACATTTTGGTTGATATTAACAGAGGTTGATGTTGAATTTAAGTTAAAAAAAGAGCGGAAAAGAGTCATATTTTAATATTTGCCACTCAAATTATTTTTAATTTCTCCTAGAAAATTTATATGAACAGCTTCACTTCATCAAATGCATAAATAAATAACTTAATAAACACTCAGGGAGACAATAGTTTCACAAAAAACCCTGGGTCTGTTCTGCAGAAAACTTTGACCTTTTCTTGAATTTTGATGTGTTTTATTCATTTATTCAGATAAGGTTTCACTTGATTTCATTTTGCAAATTACAGTTGTTGATGCTATTTTAAAAGAATGCATTTTAGATTATTTCACTGTTTTTGTGTTTTTCTCAGGTTACCCATATGCCCCTATCTCCAAAATAATACATTTTATCTTTCATTCAGATATTTACCTTGTAAAATAACCTGGGTTTTCTTTAATATTACTCAAAGACATAACAGGATTTACAATTGAAGTACACACACGGATACATTTTGTTTTAGTGTAAGCTTATAATGCATATACTTGGATGTTTAAATACATGTGTGTTACTGTAACTGATGGTTATGACGTGAGTAGTGTTGTCAACAGTCATCAAAACAATCAAGTGTAAACTCTATTAACCTCTGTAATCGCATGCCTTTGTTTGATCTGCTGTGTTTATGGTGCAGTTCTCACCATTCAGATTGTAGTACAAGTTTTACATTGACTTTTGGCCTGTAACCAATGTCAAATAAATATATATAAAAAAATGCTGCATGTAATGTCGCATTTAGCAAATAAAGATGCTGAGGGAAGGTGATTCCTTTCTGGCCTGCTGTGAAGCAAAAGCCTCTACAGATCTATTATGCTCTCGCCTCTGTAGTGTGTGTGTGTGTGTGTGTGTGTGTGTGTGTGTGTGTGTGTGTGTGGGCCCGACACTGACTGTTGACTGGCACGGCATATCTTCCCTGCATATTCAACAGCTCTTATGAATATCAGTTTCTTGATTGCATTGTGATTATTCACAAACCTCTCTCTCTCTCTCTCTCTCTCTCTCTCTCTCTCTCTCTCTCTCTCTCTCTCTCTCTTCCTCTCCCTGCCCTCTTGTACTCCATTACCAGTCAGAACACAGCCCCAGCGTTGTAGCATCGCCAGCCTGATCTGACACTATTCCTTTTACGGGTTCAACAGCTTGCTTGTCGTACAGCAAAGTAATTAGTACTGCACGCTCATATTAATTAACAAAGAGCGTTATCACTTTATTAATCCATATTAGAGAGGTGGAGGAGGGAGGGAGGGTGCAGTCACTGTTAGTGTAAGGAACGCTCTCCATGGGAGTCTTCTTCTGCACTGCTTTGTAGCTCCATTGTCCATGACCCATGTTGCCTTCAAAACATCCCTACACCAGTGGCATATGGGTTGCACTGTTCATTACAGCTTTTAATGCAAATAATGTCTAAGGAATAAACAAACAGGGGTGGCAGGACTGGGGAAAACAGGTGCCATGGTGTGAAAGCACGCTAAACGATGTGATAGTGGGGGAATTAATTACTACCACGGCGCTAATTGGAAGCAATAATTTGTGTGATTAGCGGGCCGCTTAAGAAGTGAGACACAGCCACCGCCTGTATACACAAGCAGAGAGGCCTGTTCACTGTCTCTGCACGAGAGAGACGCACACGGAAACACATCCGACGCCGACCCAACGCTGCACGTTCTAAGACTCGGCAGACGTTCGCTCACACACACAAACGCACACGTGCAAACATATAGCTCCAGCTACTTTTCTGAATGTAATTAAAGTTTCCTTGCTTACAGATTTCCTGCGCCCTCCTTTAAAAAAAAAAAAGACAACATCTCTGTGATGAGGCGTATCCAAAAGGTTTCTTGGAAAATGCTGATGTGGCGTGGGCTAATTAACAAAGCAACCCCCTACCTCTCTCACTTTGTCAACCCCCCTCCAATCTTTTTTTTTTTTTTTTAATATTAGATACTATCCAAACCTCAAAGCTTAGAGAAGAAGCTTTACACACACAGCACTTCTAAATGAAGACTACAATCAAAACAAGTCTTTATGTTAACCCCCACCCCCCTCCTCTCATTATTACTTCTCTTCCTATTGGCCATAGCGATCAAAGTGCATAATTAATTTTTGCTAATTCAGGATATAGTGTTCTTTTTCTTTTCCTTTTTTTTTTCTCCCCTCCTTTCTGTGCAATATCTAGTTCACATTCTGCATTGCTTTTCCACCAGTCTTGCAGCAGCTTTAGATTAGTGATTCAGTGATAGCACTGGGACACTGTAATCTACCCGCCTCAACACATATCCTTGTTATTTAAATCTTCCTCTCTTTTGATGACAGTATTGCCGATATTATGTCCCCATAAACCACCTAAGCTGTGAATGCAACATGAAAGTGTGCTGCATTCCTGCCTGTAGCTATATAATTGTCTTGACTTTATTACTGCCCCAATGGTCTTTGCTGTAACATTAACAATACGTATTGTCACGTTCGTCCGCACTCAAACTCACACTTATAGACTTTACCTAGCTTTCATTACAGTTTTTTCTTTCTTTTTTTTAATAGTGTCCGGCTGCACTGCACTCATCATGTTATACTGTAATAACAATTGCACACTCACAAAACGTCCTGACCGTTTAAGCGCCATTGCCCTCGTCTTTGGCTTTGAAAATAAAATCCATAACTGATACATCACATGTTCTGCGAAGTGATGTCTGACAAGGCGGACTCTTTACAGTATAGACCCTGTTGACAACTGTTCGTTTTAGAACGGCCTGATTGATTTTCTGGTCATATTTTTTGAAACATGTCCCCTGATGAAACGTCGAGCAAACGGCAGATGTTTTAAAGCATGGATATCACAGAGCTGTTATCTGATTCCTTGTGATGAATTAGAGCAGGGTCTCTCTAGTGCTCAAAGGGAGTCCACTCGGCATGAATTATTACCAAATATAATTTCAGCTATTAGTCCTCTTTCCTGAACATCTAAACATGGAAATGTGGAATTAGAAATTAATACCTCTGAATATCATGGCAGACCGGTGGATTCATTTTCATACTCTATCTCCTACTCGTTTTTTTTTTTTTTTTTTTTTTTGTATTCCGGCTGAGTTTCTGACACATTTATGTGTTAAGTTAGGCTCAAGCAGTTCTATTACCATACAGATTATCCATTGTGAGATTTGGCATGCTGCAGAAAAGAATTAGCATTCAGTAGAGAGAAAGAAAATACAGAGGCAAAGAAAAATGTAATGAAAAGGGGATTATGTGTATCTACTTCCCTCCTGTTTATGTGTCTAATCTTTAGCTGGGGTCAATGTTTTATCCAAATTGATTTCTTCAAGCTAAATGCTCATGTTCTTGCTATGCAGGGTGGTTTTTCCTGCCTATCTGTGTGCAGTGTAACCATTTTTCCCTTATCTACAAAATGGCATATAGTACAAGGTGATGACTTCATGTGGTATTACAAAGGGAGGGATCAACAAAGAGTAATCCAACTCTTCTGCTATGTGCTCTAATATCTGCTACACACAATGTACACATGCTGGGTTTCTTACAATGAAAAGTAACTTTAGTTAAGTCACTTGTAAGTGAATACAAAGAAGCTTGTATAGTTTACAGATATAATTTTATCGGTTGTCTGCGTAACCCTTCCACCCCTGAGACATTATTTCAGGTAAACATGCTCTTGGGGAACAATAAAGGAGATGTGTGTTTGTGTGTGTGTGTGTGGGGGGGGGCAAATTCATGGGGCACAAGACTTCTATGGGGCCCATAGAGTAGTGGAGGGGGTCCAATGAATACAGGTTCAAAGTTGTGAAAAATTCCTGCAAGATCTGCTGTATAATAGTAGCATAGAAGCCACTAATTGAACGGTGAAAGTATGTTAAGTTTCATTTTCATGTGGGGACGTGAACTGTTTGTGAAAAATGTATCTTTCATGGGACCCAAAATTGAAAAGCACAGAATAAGCTGCTGTGAACTTGTGCCTGTGTCAGTGTCTAAAAAAGCTGCTGTGAATTAGGGTTGTTTTCCACGTTCCTTTTGGAATCTGATGGGTCACCTGGACTTACCAACACATGCTGCTGTTGACAGTGGTTTGTCACCTCCACTGGCCGCATACTGTATTCATAGAAGACAACGAGAGGAGCGAGGGACCCAGAAAAAGCTGGTCCGTCTGACGTCAGATGGCCCATCCCTGGCAGCGAATCTGAAGTAGCATTAGCATTAGCATCTACAAGAGAAGACGGAGCCACAGTAGCTGCTGCACAAACTGGAAAAAATGGCGGATCAAACTGCTTCATGTGCTCTCTGTGGGAATAATGCCTCAATTTTTTTCCCTGCACCTTTTCAGAACAAGCAACGGCACGAAACCTAGCGGGATGTTAGTTGGGTAAAGGTAAATACATACACAGGGAAAGGGGAGTGTTCCTTCATGTATTCTGAGCCAATCAGAGACGCTTTGTGAACACGTCATGGACGCAGTCATGTATGAGTAAGTACGTTTTTTAAAATAGAACCAACACACAATGTATTCAATAACAATGGAGAACACAGAAATAAAAATGAAATACCCATGAAATGACAGCTTTAAGCCTCTGATGTGGTAACAGGGTCGTACAGTCTGTGTCTAACGTGTAGTTTAGCGAAACGCAGCCAGATGACGAGAGACAGGTTAAAAATGACAGAGGTTATTGTGATAAATGTATGTCATGGTTAATTTTCGGATTGTCGCACAAGCCTACAGGGCAGCTGTGGCTCAGTTGGTAGACTGGGTCGTCCAATGACGAAGAGTTAACATCCCAGCTCAAAGTGTCCTTGGGCAAGACACTGAACCCTGACTTAGGTAGGACTGACAGAACCTTAGAAACCTACTAGTGTGTGTGAATGAGTGAATGTGAGGCTAATGTAAAGCACTTTGAGCACCATGAAGGTGGAAAAGTGCTATATAAGTGCAGACCACTTACTGTGAATATGTGCTTGTATTGTTTTTCTACAGTGCTTTTGCTTTACTGTGTGTTTTAAGGTGCAAAAAGAGAAAAAGATAAAGAGAGGAATTCAAATTTTACAGTTTTTTACCAAATAAGCCATTCTGAATGTACGTCAATATGAGATTTGGGATGTTTAAGGTGAACTGAACTGGAACACAGTGAACAAGGAGTGGAATTTTGGCTCAGTACTTTTTATTTTGGGCTCTTTTTTTCTAAATCAGTCCAGCTGCTTTTTGACACCTGGTTGAACCCAAAAATGCCGTGACATGGTTAAAAAGCAGTACCAATACAATAAAGAAATAAAAGAATATCACAACACTGCACACAGTAAAAAAAAAACAAAAAAACAAACACACACACACATCCCTTTGAAAGTTGACAGTGTACAGTTGAATGTAAATTGTGTCCGTGTCCCTGTTTTATCCAGGACATTTTTCAAATAGTCAATTGAGTTGATTTGTCACGTTTTAAGGAAAAGGTTGATGTGTATTCTGGGGAAATGTATGATATAGCTACAAGTAAGGCAGGGGACTTTCTGTGCCAGGTGTTTCAAGGACAAATCAACTCTATAAAATCTAGGTAGAGAAACAAATTTATGACAGTGAAAGTGGCTCAAGTTCCCGAACAGTAGAAATAGATTCACGAGAATTTATGAAATGAGTTCAGACCTTTGTATGATGACATGTTTGCACCAGTTGTGGTAGAACAAAAAAATAAAAATAGAAGAGAAAAAAAACCCTTTGTCAACAGATAAAAAAAAAAAGTTATAAAAGGAAGAAGAAACTTGATAAAATACAGAGTCAAGTTTCCAATAAACAAGTAAAATCCTGAAAAGTTGATCAATCCTACTGGGTCAAATACTCAACTGTGCTTTGCATCACAGAGACGTTCATTTCTATATTGTTATTCTGTTTTGTTGGCAACAAAATTGCTGTGCTGCCATTACACACTTTCACCACAACACAAAACCACCCTCCAACCACAGACAAATGAACACGACAAATGAAGTAAAGTTAAACCATCGACTGTTTAGTAAAAGTTAAGTTTAGTTTAGCACTCCTTTTCCAATGTGCAAATGTAACCCGTTCGTTATAATTACACAAAATTGTGTTGTAATGTACTGAGTTTAATTAATTACATATACATACCTGGTATGTTTCCTATTGTGCAGCCTGTTTGGGGTGCTGGTCCTCCAGCCACACTCATTTCTTCTTCATGTCCCTCCGTGAATACATAGTATAAATACCCTGTAGGTCCACAGTTCTCCCCTTTCTCATGTTATCCTTCGGGAGAGTTAGTGTCCGTAAAATCATATTGTCTGTATTTCTATGCGTTTATCATTCATGTTTATTAAGGGCGTATTCACATGGTAAAGTCCGGACCAAGGTTCGGACCAGAACCTTTTTTTTGCCTTTTCACACTGTACTTATAATCCGGACTTTATTTACAGTCTTCATTCACACTGTATTGAATCAAGTGGACCAACGAACTTTAGAAGGTCATGTCGTCAATGCGTGTACAGCGTGCGTCTCTTTATACTCGACCCAGATTGGTTAGTAGATGAGCGCGCTACACTGTTGCAGGAAATGCTCCCAGATAATGGACCCAGTTACTAGTTTCATAATTTTTGCCCTATGTTGTCAATGTTGCCAACTCTCGTACCAGTGTTCCCACCAGCGGCTTGTCTCCAATTCAGTCTTTATAGTATCATCCGACCAAATTTCAATGAAATACCTGGTTTCCTCGTCTCCCCATGTATTGCCACGACTCATGCTTGGACGTTGACTAGATTCCGCGTATGTGACTGTGACGTAATTGGTCCGATAGTCCGGACTTTCCTAAACAGACGTTTCACACTGTGCACCAGCGAACCTTTGTCCGGACCGAGACTACCTCCTCAGCTCAGACCAAAGACTCGGTCTTTAGTCCGGACCAAGGGGGAGGTTTCACACTTGTCAATAAGGTTCGAACTTTCCTGGAAAGTCCGAAAGTCCGGATTTTCTGAGTGCTATGTGAATAGGACCTAAGTTACATTTATTGTAATCTTGAACTTTGTTTCTCTTATTGTCATTGAGTGTTAGTTTTGTTGTAATATCTACCAATGTTCACTTCAGATCTGGGTACAGGCATTTATTAGCATCCATGCTAAGTGCTGCATTTCCCTGTTATCCAGGATAAATAAATGGAGGCTTTCTCTGCATGAGCAACTATGACTTCGGGTTCTTCTTTCACAATAAACACAACACATAAATGAATACATGTTTTGTTTGGGTGTTCCATGTACATGTCCTTTGTTTATTTATTTATTCATTTTTTTGTTTGTTTACTCATTTATTTATTTCTCTTGATTTCATTACTAGGGACGGATGGGGATTGTTTTGTTTGGTACATATTCAAAGAGGATTGATATTAACTGAATTGATGGTGGTAAATCAGATTATGTATTGATAAATGATTATAGATGATTGTGTTGATGGAGGATAAGAGGTGTGTTGGGAGCAGAATGGGTTTGTAAAAGACGGGTGGGAGTTTAAAAGTTTTACTTCTTCCCATTCCTTTTCAAGTACATAATTTTTTAAAATATTTTTTTACTATGTTGATTGATGCATTGATGATTTTTTGTGCTCTAAATAAATTGAACTGAACTGAACATAAAAATCAGGTTTGAGGTTTACATCAAGTTGAAATCATATGATCCTTAACCCATAAAGATCCAAACTGCCACTGGCGACCAACGTCATCTACTGATCTGATCTTAAATGTTAAATACCTGTTGATGCACTGAACCTAATAATACATGCAAATAACTGGTGTAAAATACAATGTGTCACCTTTTCATGGTCATGACCCCTTGGGACATTCAGAGGCTCCATAGTTACCGTGGAAACACCATTATGTTTTACAACATTGATTCACCAGTAAAACCCATGGAGTTGGATCAATGACACAGTTAATTAATGCTACATTTTGTTGAAAAAAAACAAACACTTTTTCTTGTGTTCTGTTTCTGATATTATAATAATCAACTTAAATAATGTTTTTTATGAACATCTATATGGTAAGTAAATTAAATATAATAGGGTAATATTATAATAAATAGTGAAGAATCACGTAAAAAGTTAAATAGAAAGAAAAAAAAAATTGGAAATTGCCATAAAAGTAACACAGAGTCTTTTATGGGTTAAACTTAATAGGAATCTTTTACCTCAATTTATCATCTTCCTTATTTTTTTTATTTTTTTTTTGCAGTTTTTGGAAAGCTATGACATTTAAACTTAAACAAATCCAAGCAAAATAGACAGAATGTGACTGGTATCACTAACACTCAGCTGAAACAGGCCGTTTTTGGTGCCAGAAATTCTTATCAATCCACATTTCTAAGTCATTTATAATGCTGATTTCTTACTTCAGCCCAACCTTTTTCGACCATGTGGGAACTCAGTTTAGAGGGTGTCAGCTTTTACATGTTGCTTCCACCTAATTCAACCATTTCCCCCTCATGCTCTTGCCTCCAATTAAACACCACATTAATTTCATAAAAGCCTAATTGCCATCACCTCTATCCTCACCCTCTCCTCGCTCCCATAAATGCAACCCTCTTTTGCCCACTGTATTTTCTTGCTCCGGTCTTTTTTATTTTTTTTCTCTCTCTCTCTGTCTGACCTTACAGTGAAGAAGTCATGAGGGAGGATCCCATCTGAAAGTTCAGCCAAATGTTAGCTACAGAGGGAGGGATGTTTCTGTAGAGGAGCACTGCTCTCTCACTCTTTGTCAAACACCTCTTTCTCCCCCCCTGGCCTCCCTCCTCTTCCTCCTCTTCCTCCTCTTCCTCCTCCTCCTCTTCAGTTAAGCATCTCCCCAATCGCAGCCGAAGCGTTCTGTCTGGCTTCTCCAGACTGGCGGCCAATAACGGCAGTGTAGTCTGATACCATCGGCTCAGAAGCAGCCTAGAGGTTGTCTTGCAAACCCAAACACCTGTATTCTGTCATTCATGTGATTGTTATCCCTTACCCCTCCATCCCTCTTCCATCTGCTTCCCTCTCCATCATTCACCTCGCTCTGATCTTCCTGCCTGCCTGTCAGAGGGGATCTGCCAAGATTTCTTCAGCCTGGAGAAGTGTGAGCATGTTGTGTGCAAACTGTGTGTGTGTGTGTGTGTGTGTGTGTGTGTGTACAGAGCGTGTGCCTCAGTGTGCGCTTTCTTTGATGGAGTGAATGGGGAGGCGATTTATACACTGAGAAAAAGGGTGTATCTTCAAAAGTTTGGCAAGGTTTGAAAGAAATAGAGCCGTGAGTCTGGAGAGAGCATGTCACCGAGGCCTCTGTCACTTCTTTGTCTCTCCGACTCCACCTCCAACCATCCTCCTCCTCCTCCTCCTCCTCCTCCTCCTCCTCCTCTTCCTCCCCTTCTTCTTTTTCGTTTTCATTCATATGATTGAAAAGGAGAAAATGATGGAAACGAAAGGGGGATTTTGAGAGTTCCTGGAATTTATTGCATCTGTGTTATGGCCAAAAATGTCGAAGTTGGCTGCCATCTACACCTCCAAGCTTCACATTACTGTGGTCGTTGCATTAAACACCTCTACTGTATTTCTAGTGTGTCAACTTTTCCATTAATATCTTTACTTGGCAAGAGCAGCTGATGTTACATCCAGACTACATGCTATCACTTTATTTCCTTATTTTCTCTAACAGGCATTTTTGTCTACATTTAATATCAACAAATGACTTTGTATTTCACTTTACTCATTCACTGCCATTGATGTATTTTGACGTCAATTCAAATCCTAAATGAAGAGAGTCTACAGTCTATGGGAAACTGGACCACATCGCACCGGTCCTCAAATCCTTACATTGTCTTCCTGTGGGTCAAAGGTTATAATTCTAAATCTTACTCCTGGTCTATAAAGCACACAACGGCCTTGGACCCAAATACATCCTAGACCTGCTGGTTCCATATGAAGCATCCAGAGGTCATAGGTCATCAGGAACAGGTTTACTGTGTGTTCCCAAAATCAGAACCAAACAAAGTGAAGCATCATTCAGTTGTTCTGCTCCTCACCTGTGGAACAAACTACCTGAATACCTGAGGTCTGAGAAAAACTGTCAGTTCATTTAAATAAGGCCTGAAAACATTACTGTTCACTGGAGCTTCTTAATTGTCTTTTAAATGTTCTTATGTCTCTTATCTTTATTGTCTTTTAATGCATTTTTCATTTTAACTTTCTTATATATTTTATGTACATTACCTTGAATTATCTTGTATGTGAAATGTGCAATACAAATACATTTGCCTTGCTTTGTAAAATCAATCAAAATGCTCTTTAATAACTGGCAGTGAATGAGTTAATAAAGTTGAGGGAGGGGGGGGTTCATGAAGGAGTGTTGAGCTGCGTTTTGTAATAAATGTCCAAAATGTAGTAACGTTTTTGTTTAATTTTGTAATAAAGCCGCATTTTATAATAATTTCTTATGTTTTGAGAAGATTATTACAAAATGCACTTGCAACTTTTTTATTCTTTAGAAAATGTAATAACATGTTGCATTACGTAATATAAATTCTAAAGCATAGTTTATTTGTTTGTTAATTGTATTTTACTTTAATTTGGGCATGCATTTAAGGCAGAATGTGCCAGAAAATCCCCTTGGGGCTGAATAACTTAAGTGTCTTCTGCTTGTTTACATAGCTGCTGTGACCAGATAATTTATCCACTAACATTCACTTTAAACAAATATGAAATTGCCTCAAAAGGCTAAAAAAACTAAAATCATTCTACTTCCAAAATATATCCATAATTTCAAATTGTCCATGTCTAATATGAAAAAAAAAAAAACACTTGGAATGTTTCCCAAAAAGCTCCTTCAATTTTAATGCCACACCACCAAAGCGTAATAAAATTATTACATAATGCGGCAACATTTATTACAAAATGAAATGAAAAAATCATTACATTTTGGACATTTATTACAAAATGTGGCTCAACAAGGACAGACTTAAAAGCGATATCATTAAGTCATATTCATAAAATAGGTTTCAATCCAAATTCACTGCTGTCTGTTGCTTCTCCACTACCAGCACTGGCACGCCTCAACTTGAATTGTCACGCTTATCAGATACTGTTTCTAGAACCACCCTCACAAAGGATCAGGTAAAAATAAAGCCATGGTAAACATGATGTAAAACCCTGCACAGATTAACTGAGTATTTGGTCATGATGTAAATGGTCAGTACTTACATAGATAAACCATCATATGTACATATATGCTGATGATTTGGCTCTCATCTCTCCTAACAATGCTGGCTTTCAGCAGTTATTGAATATATGCTCTGAGTACGTGATGAAATATGATGTGCAGTATAATGCCAAAAAAAGTATTGTTTTGATATGTAGAACTAAAGGTGACAAAGAGTTATGTTTTCCAGACTTCTATCTATCAGGACATGTTCTGAGTGTCTGTAAGAAAACAAAATACCTAGGTCATTACATCACAGACCAGATATCTGATGATGATCATGATGATGATGATACTGTATATATAGGCAATGTCACATATTATATGCCCTAGCAAGCAGAGGTGGGAAGTAACTAAGTAAAAGTACTTCATTAATGTACTTAAGTAGATTTTTTTTAGGTATCTGGACTTTACTTAAGTGTTTAATTTTTTGGCAAATTTTTAATTTTACTCCCAACAGTTGTTCATAAATATCTGTACTTTATACTCTTTACATTCTCAGAATAGGCTCATTACTTTTTCAAACTAAACAGATGTGACAGTACAAAAAATAATCCTAAATTTTATTTCAGATTTTGAAATTTTATCTTAAAATTTTGAATTTATTTCATAATTTTGTCTCTCATCTCACATTTGTGCTTTTTAAAAATCTGATCAAAATTATGACTTTATCTCAATTGTCACTTTTTATTTTTCCCATTTATCCAAACTTTGCTGTCCATACCAACAAAACTGAGTACCATGACCTGATCAAACACATTATCTACACAGTAACTCAGATTTACAAGTTTTATTTTCAGATACTTTTGAAACCTTTATGAAGTATTATTTCATCCATGCCCGAAATGCAGTTTTACTTTTTTTATTTTATTACAATTGAGAAGTTGTACTTTTTTTTTTTTTTTTTTTACTTTTACTTCAGTAAAGGAGTTGAATCAATACTTCTGCTTCACCACAGTATATATTTTTTTTCACAGTAGCTGTATTTCTACTTAAGTACAGAATGTGAGTTCAGTTGATGCCAGTGCTGGAAAGCCGTAGCAAATACCACTGTTGTCCTGTTCCGTTCTTCGCTCAGCTTCCTCATGGTCGTAGCTTTTTCAAACCCAGTTTTACTTTAATTTAGTTTTGATGCTGGTTGTCATCTTTTCCGCCAGAGTTGTTTATGTTAATGTGCAGACGGGGTGGGGGGGGACTGATATTTGATGGACCTATCAGAAAATCAATCATTGTAAAGAGGATCAGTACAATGATTGGCTGGAGTTTGGTTGGACTAAAACATTTTGTTTTATTTTGTAAAAATTCTATTTCAGTGGTTTTCAAGCAATATGGTAAAAAAAAATTCCAAAAAAAGATCTCCCACCCCATCTTTATTATTATATTTTGTTTTTTTTCTTCACAAAAAAGCTATTTCTGTTCTACTGAAGATGACGCCACCATGGTTCATGCTATGATGACCATCAGTAGTCAGGGCTGGAGTATCTACAGTGGTGGCAAAACTGAGCCAAGGCAGGTTGAGACGAGCCGAGGTGTCACTGAATGCTCTGTTTATACAACACAATAACATTTCTGAATTTCATTGTCGAACAAATATGAAACTCCTCCAATCTTGGAACTCGAACCAATCCTGATGATGTAAGAGATTTTTTTTCCACACATCTGAAGATTCAGCTTGTAATTATACACCAAGTGTTTGCGGAAATAGTCCTGCTTTTTTTGACTACTCTCCCAAAACTCCACTGCAGGATGGATGTTTAAAAGTCCATGTAGGGGAGTCAATGTGTAGTACATGTATCACCTAAGCTGAGGATAAAGTCTGGTTCCCACCAAGGCCATTTGTTGCTTATTATTTCCAAACATTTCCTGTTATTCTGCAGTGCAACAACCCACTAAAGGCATCAAAAGGCCAGAACAAATATTTTTTCAAAAAAAATCATTCCTTCATCATCGTCATTTCTTCCAAAATTCATGACAAGTGTGTTTTATAAGTATGGTTGTCCTCCATAATAATAGGAATCTGGGGAAATATTTAAGTCCAAGTTTTACATTGAAAATTATTTCATCTGTTAGCCTATTTAGCGAAGTCTCACTAGTGCAGATTGAGAGACCAGCAACGGTCTGACAAACATTCATCTTCTTTTCAGTAAAACCTTTATGATTCACTTTGACCATGACACATTTCAATTCATGAAACACTGAGAACGGAAAATGCTGAAACTTGGAATAATGAGCTTTCCAGAAGACAGAATGCTTTATTATTTCAGCATTTTGCCTGATGATTCATGGTCAAGGATACCTGTGTCCCGGGGCCACTTCTTATTTATCCATCATCGGAACAAAGACGGAGCCTAGATAGACACGGCGCCGCGTCACTCCGCCATTGACGGCAAAGATCGAAACAAACAGCCGAAAACAAGAGCTGTTGTTGGTGTTTGACAGCGAGCATAACAGCACCGCTTGGGGATTTGGGCTCAGTGGCAGGGTGGAAAAATCTTTGGGACATACGCTGGGGGTGTTGGATGGTGTTCGACATCAGTCAGTGCTGTTTGGGGAGTGAGAGTGGGCGGCTGGAGTCATAGATATTAGACAGGCGAGCGTTCTATCTCTGGGGGGATTGAGATCTGACGACTGGAGCAGGGCTGTTACCAGTTTTTTTCTGCGTAGATGAATAGAGCTGGTGATCTAAAGCTTGTTTAATTTTGGCAGTGAAGAATGGAAAGCTATAGTCCAGAGGAACCTTCTACCAGTGTCCCTTTATCATCCTTTATGGGCCTCATCATCTCTGCACATAAAAAATGGAATCCTGGCATATGAGATAAATAGCTCACTTACACAAAATTTAAGATGAGGTTTGACACATTTAGAGATTTTAGAGGCCAGTCAAAGAGAATAATGTTTTGTGCTTAAAGAAAGGATTGTATCTACAACTGAACTCAATCAGGTATGTGATTCATAGAAAAAAAAATAAAAAAAAGACAACCCCCCCCCACCCCCCGCCAAACAAACGAACACAAAAAACTGTCACAGACAAACACACGCATGGAATTGGGTAGCTGGTTAATCTAAGAATTGTATTTGAATTCTTTCCATAAATTAGTGTTGTCCAAATGCTCTGTTAATCTCTTTTACAGGCTGGGATCCTTTTATAAGGATATACAAAGATGACACGTGTTCTTGCATGCTTTATCCTGTTTACGAGACTTGACTTAAAACATCTGCTGCAGGATGCTCACTTGATGTGCCGCGGTGCCTTTGCAAACATGCTATGGGAATCTACCTCCGCTGCAATCTGCTGTTACGCGTCGCCAACGTGGTACATTTGTCTGCTTGTTGTAATATTAAAGACATGGCTTTAGTACTATTTGCCTTGGGTTTTGTTTTCAGTGACTTTCCTAGAAACACTCCAAATACTCCAGTTCCTCATTGTATAAGGAAACCTATTGTGTACAATGATGCGGCCATGTCTGCGTAGGCGGGCGCTGAATACACAGGAACTTCTTCAACAATTGGCAGTTTAGTGGATACAATCTGCCTATGACAGCTGGGCGAACGCATGCATTGAAAAAGTGCTCTTTGTTTTTATATCTAAATAATTTGAAGCCAAATAACATGGGATGACGACTTGAAAAACAAGTTTCACAAAAATGTAATCTAAATGCAAACTGTGTGTTAATTTAAACTGGCTTGGACAAAATAAGCATGGGATAATACATGGAACACGAGTTACTATCAGAAAAATATTCCCCGACGGGGCGAACAACACCCAGACGCTGTTGTTTATATAGATGACAGACCTAAAGCATAGCTAGAAATGTCTAGTTGTTGCGTTGTCAGTTGTCAGAATCATGACAAGGACAGGGTTAAACTGTATAGAAATTCATCTGGATCTCACCCATTAAAACAAAACAAAATTGATGACATTTATTTTTTTCATTTTATTTATTTATTTCCTTCTTATAACCATACATCTATGGTTACAAGCGATCAAGCGTGTGGACTGGGATGAGAGCAAGATCAGGATTGGCTGTATAAAACTCAACCCTACAATGAAGTACATACTGAAAATAAAAAGAAAGATATGGGAGATATCCAAGTAGGTGGTTAAGTGATTAACATGGGTAAAATAAACCAGAGGAAGTGATACACCTGCTAATAGAATAGCCTGCTAGCTTTCTCTAGTTAAGAGAATAATGACTCCAGGCTCTTCTGTTATCAGGTTTACCACCACCTTTAGGTTAACTTACCCAGGTTTGCCACTAAACCACATTTTTGGAATAATATTCACATGAGGACAGGCTTTTTCTGAGTCACTCGTTTCTCTGTGTTGTTTTATATGAATGGTAAATCCAGCCAGTGGAGGTCAAAAACCACTTTCAAAGGCATGTGTTGGTAACCCGGGGTGACCCATCAGACTCCAAAAGTAGTAGTTTTCATCAGAATAATACCTTTAAACAAAGTTTTCTATGTAAAACTGAAATGGAAACACACATTTGCTGAATATTTTATGACTTCACTGGCTGACGTTACTTATCTTTACACCAAACGTCTCCTGGTAACTTATGAGAACCGTCGCAGTGTGTACAGGTACAACTTTTAGATACAATGCGAGTACACCACCTGAGCTTTCATACGCTTTATAAATCACAATCCTTAGGCTGTGAAACGTGAAAATGCAGATGGTGCATTTTCAGTGACTTTTTCTTGTCTAATTTCCCTGCTGACCACTGTGGTAAAATTAGACGAGAAGATCTCATCAAAAGTGCACCATCTGTGGGTTTTTACGTAAAATACTACAGGATCATTTGAATTCAAAAATGAAGAGCTAGTATCAAAGGTGATCTACAGTATATAGCAGTGGTCCCCAAACTACGGCCCGCGGGCCGGATACGGCCCGCCTCCACATTTGGTCCGGCCCCCTGAACAATACCATAGACCATTTATTACCATTATTTGTATTTGATAATAAAGTTGGACTTTTGCAATAAAATGTTCCTTAGTTCTGAACTATTTTCATTATTAATGAAGAGTGTGGGAGAGTGTGGGGTTGTCTCCAGGATTTGGTTTAGAGTGGCAAGGTGTGGGTTGTGGTTCTGATTAAAGAACAGATACAGATGTCCTCATTGAAGGTTTATTCACTACGGTCTGTAATAATACAGTAACACTCAGTATAACAATATATACACACAATAATAAATTAACTAAGACCGACTATATGAGTCACTCAGATGTATTACATGGGTCATGGAACACACAAATCACCTCACGGAAATCACAGATGACAGCTAGCAATGCTAGCTGCTAGCATATTATCGTATTAGCTTCAACAACACACCGGCGCTAAACAGCATTAACTTATACAGTACAACATGCTAACATCTACCCGAACTGTACTGTGTTATTTATCTCACCTTGTGGCATCTACACACAGTAATAAACTAGGAATAGATGAATAAAAAAGAGAAAAAGAAGCCGAGATGGTGAACTTGGCATGGTTACCTACAACACAGCGGCTAATAAAACACGGACTACGTTCATAATCAATGGTGCGTTCATAAGCGTGGGACATTTGAAAACTTACAGAAAAGGAGTTATTCCTGAACAAATATAACCAAACAATCAAATAAACATTTAAACTGTGTGGGCTTTCTAACAATTAACTATTAGTAACTACTTTAACACAATAAGTTTGAGAGACTGCTCATATGAGTCATTAAAGTCAGAGATTCTGCTCTGATAACTAAGATGAACTTGGACCTGTTAAGATGAAGAAGTTTATGTTCTATGGACCTTTTTTTTGTGAAGAACCCAAAGAGGGTTATTTATTTCATAAATAGTTATTATTATTATTATTATTATTATTATTATTATTATTATTATTATTATTATTATTATTATTATTATTATTATTATTATTATTATTATTATTATTATTATTATTATTATCATTATTATCATTATTATCATTATTATTATTATTATTTATTTTCTGACTTTTGTTCTGTGAAGAATCCAGAAAACAATAATTTTTACATTTAGGCACTCCTGCATTCGTCACACTTTTTCTGTTACAAACTGACCCCGGCCCCTCATATCTGAGAAGGGAAAAGCCCTCACAGGACATAGTTTGGGGACCCCTGGTATATAGTATGTGTATTATTCAACCTGTTGATAAATAATGTACTCAAATTTATGCTTAAATGAAAAATAAAAACTAAATACGAGGCTCAGCCAGTGGAGCAGGGTGTTTTATGTAACTGTGGGTGTGTATCTTCCACGTTTTCTTCTATTCATACTGTAGGTTGTTGAGTAGATTTATGTGTCAGGCATGTTAACGCAGGGAAGGCATGCTGCTTTCTGCCAGTAAGCATCCCGGAACAGACAAATACGCACACACACACACACACACACACACACACACATATATATATATATATATATATATACACAAAAACCCCAAAATGGGCCTCTGTGCTTCCCATCTGAGGACTGAACTCAAGAGAGGAGGTACTAACTCTCCATCTCGCACAGAAAAAGCGGCTGACAGGGAAAATATATTTGAGAATTAACAAAATAAAACAATGTTGACTTGAAATCAGCACATCGAATACAATCACTGCTGAGCACTCAGCAATCCTGGTGTGTAAATGAAGAAGATGAATGGCGTACGGCGCTGTCACTGTCATGGTAGCCTTCCCACAAACACCCCCTTCTACTCCAATAACTCCCACCTTCCAACCATCATCAGCCCCCACTCACCCACCCACCCACATCCACACAGTGTGTTTTATTACAATCAGTACCCATGTCTGCTTGCACTGGGGAAAATGTGCAAGAAATAATGATCTGGATGGTCTTGGGGGTCTGGATTGAAGTGTTCTTGTAAGAATTCTAGTGGTGTAAGCAATTTATTTCTTAACACATAGTTCATATTGTTTAAGACACCCCATATATCTGCCAAGTATGACGCGAAATATGGCTTTAATACAGCATCGTGCACACCATGGGGACAGGGAAATATTTCTAACCTCACCGCCCCCCCCTCAAACCACCCACCCACCCACCCAAAACTCAGGACAAACTGAGCTTACGGAGGAAAACACACAAAATGACCACATATTAGTTCACAAAGCTAATTATATAGTAAGTAAGAAAAAAAAAAGGTAAATTATCCATAAAATGATTGTATAAAGTATGATACATAAAAACTAAAAACAAATTTAATTTAAAAAAAAAAAGGGATGTTTAAGGTGTTTATTTTGCATTTCGTAAGTGAAGGTGGTTTGTTTTTCGGACACAATGACACTGAACTAAACAATGAAATCCTATGGTTTACGTCATGCTTTATTTATTTTAGCCATGGACAAAGTCACATTAGTAATGAGCATCAATTGTGTTTGGGAATTAATATCAACAAGCCCACTGGACTCATCAGGGCACGCCCTCAATTTACAACTTCCCAGCCTGGAACAGGGATGTGTGAGCAGGGCAGCAGAAACAATACTTTCTGTCTCCATCAATCACATGTTGCATGTGAAAGTCATTTAGTGATTCCCGCTGAGCAGGAAGTGGAAGTCTAATCAGGTCAAACTGTAAAACTGATTGCTATTCTGAAATGAGCCACATATGGAACAGACATTAAAGGTACACTAACAAACATATGTGGACATGTGCACGCCCGTTATTATGGTTATGTTATATTTTTCATATTTATTTCATGCTCTTATACAATACTGATCATTCATAGTAGAACTGCAAAAAGTAGAGGTACTTATCAATGTGAAAATACTGAAAAAAAAAACTCAAGAAACTGGAAAAAATGACGACTTTTTATCAGTGTGTTATTTCATGTCTTTGCAAATTACATTTCTGAGTGTCCATTGGCGTCAATGTTAAAGTGTATGTGTGTGTGTGTGTGGGGGGGGGGGGTATGGTACTTTTGAAACCTAAAATGCTTGGTTCAGCATCAGAAAGGCTCTAAGTCCTCCCGTACGACCTAAAAACAGGGCTTTAACTAACACTTTAACGCTAACGCATGTCGACGCAGGCATACATGCTTATAAGCTGAGCCCATTTCTGTTTACAGCAGGAAACACAGAAGGGTGAGAAAGTCTGTGTGAGCGTCTCTGTCTAAAGGCGACTGGTACTCTCAATCTGAGTCCTTTGGCTGAGTCAATAGTGAACCTGTGAACCCTGCTGTGCCTTCCAAGATGAGCCTCTCCCCAGAGACCAGCAATATGGAGCCACAGGATTGATTTGTGTGTTTTTATAGATATATATATATATATATATATATATATATATATATATATATATATATATATATATATATATATATGTGTGTGTGTGTGTGTGTATCTGCAGAGTAGGATGGAGAGACCGAGGTGAGAATAGCTCTGAAAAGTCGGCAATCACAAACACTGCAATTATTCTGCAGAGTTCATTTTGCCACTTTTGGAGTTTTCATTTCTCTCCTCGAGCTGATTATCGTGGATGAGTCGTTAAATAAGAGTCACTGTAGCTACTGTTAACGGACACACATGAAAGGGAAAATCCAAATATATACCTTCTACCTGCAGAAGTCTCACTGTTTTTTTTTTTTTTTCCAACCTTCATATCTTTTCTTCTTCTTTTTTTTATTCCTTCTTCTTGGACTTTTTTTTTTTTTTTTTTAAGCCTGTTTGTTGGTGTCGCAGGTTCTGTCGCAAATGCCTCAGGGAGTCGCGAGAAGACAGGGAGGTGAGGGGTGAGAAAGTTGAAAACAGGGGGTGAGGATATGAGGGGGGGGTGGGGGTGGTTAAAGGCTGGGGGGAGGGCAGAGTAAACAGGCAGTAATTAAGAGCAGAATATTCGCTATCATTGCAGTTTTCATCCCGCAAAGGACTGCTTCAGAGGCTTTTTTTCCTCCTCCTTTCTCTACACCCGACGCTAATTTTCCCACACGTCAGCCACTCTCCTCTGCCACCGTAAAGCAGCGGAGAGTCACTGTGCATGTGTGTGTTTGTGTGTGTGTGTGTGTGTGTGTTGTTGAGGCCCTGGGCATCTTTAATGCCAATTAAGAAAAGGGGCACAGAAACCAACCCCAGCTGAACTAGCAAGCGCTGACAGGGAGGAACTGAAAAAGCAGCAAGAAAGGAAGGAGGGACACGTCTGTATTTAGTATCTGGGTTACATTTTTATTACTCTTATTATTATGGCTCAATATATAGGCTGTAAATAACAAGAAAAGTGAATCTGTTGTTGTGTGGCTCGTTTTAACTGGTCAGGTATTAAGTCCACCTGCAAAAACCACTAATAAAGCCACAAATTATTGTCATTCTTTTTAAGATTTAATTAAAAATAAGCACTGAATCAATACTTTCCACTTAGCGATGCGCTGCCCAGGGGTTTGAGTACGTCTGCTTCTGCTTTGAATCACCATTGTCATTCAGTGTTCGTGAGTGTGTTCCAGTTATCTAAAATACAAGGAAAAGGAAAAGCTTTCCTTGTACAACCATCGTGTATAGAAATTACTGAGAATCACAACAAAAAGGTTATTAACCATGTTCTCAGACCAAAATTAAGACAGGCAGAAACATTTGAAAAACACGAAAACTAAAAGCAAGTTACTTAAATATAATTGTGGCTAAAGTCAGTTGTGTTTTCCAAATGCTAATGGGAAAACAAAATGAGCTGGATAATGCTGGACATTTTTTGTGTCAGTTCACAAATGAATTTTTCTCTCTATCTGACCTTTTTATCTCTATTTATCACCATTGTTTGTACTACTTTCCTCTGTATTTACCTTTTTTTTATTTTGTAAATCATGTATTTTTCCCAATGTTTAATTAGTTGATAGTGTAGATGTTCATGAAAACTCAGTAAATTCAAGTTATATCAAAACACACAAAACTGAGAGAAAGGGAGTTTTTCAGCAAATCTATCAATAAGTGAAGATAAAATAAGTGTCTCCTTCCACTGTCACTGATGAAAATCCATGGGACTTATTGGTGAATCAATGTTGTCGGAGATGACTGTGTTTCCACAGTAACTATGGAGCCATGAAAGGCTGACAAACTCTATTTTACACCAATTATTGACATGTATTGATAGGATAAATGGATCTACATTGATTAAACATTGTAGATGCTTATGGTCTTTTGGGTTTTTATGGTTTAAGTTTCTGTCAATTAATCTTTTTCACATCTAAAAAAAGCCAAACTGCCAAGAACAGCTACAACTACAAAATAATAATATTAATAATAATGTCAATTGAAAATGATGATATATAAATATATCCTGACTTGTATTTAGGATGTGTAGGCTGGTTTATTATAGACACCAAGAACAGGAAATATTTATTTTTGGCTCATTTCATTACTTAACAAGCATTCAGAGAATGTCTAATCTTGCCCCTATTTTGTGCCAATCTCAAGTTGCTATGACAACCCGTTCTTGACTTACAGCCACTAATGTGATTTTGACCTTTCTCCTAAATGCAACTTTGACCTTTGATCTTTTGCAATATTGATAATTTATGCATCAGTACATGTAATATTATGATAATATATCCAGTATTGATTAAGTTACAGTGTTATATGTCTATGTTTGACACCAGGATGCAGTGCCCTCAGTAGCGGTGACTGAAAAGGGAAGAGCCCATCCCCGTACTACGGGTGGGTGTTGGGAAATGTGGCGTACAGAAGACCACTTGCCCGGTTGTCATTGCGCTGGGTCTGGTCTTCTCAGAGTCAGGTTGTTAGTGAATGCCGCCCAAAGCAGGTGGTAAACTCCATCTGAGGCTAAATACCTAACGGACCCCAATAGTGATGATCAAAACAAGAGGGGGGGATGACCCCCCCCCCCCAAAAAAAAAAGAAAATCACACCCTGCTTGACACACACAGTGTTACAGAAGTTAATTTTGTGACATGTCACCTTTGACCTCAAGAGACCTCAAAAACTATTGGCCGTTGGTGATAACACCAAGTATGAGAATTGTAGAAATCTTCCGACCGCATCGTTTGGTACCAATCTGAAGGTTCTCTTAGTTAACTGTGACTTTGACCTTTGACCTTTACTCAAATGGATCATTGCATCGGATGCGCATTTACTATATGTATATGCCTATGTAATTTCATGGTGATATCTGAAGTATTCATTGAGTTATAGTGCGATATGTATCTGCAGACACACACACAGATAGATACACACACACACACACACACACACACAGTGATAACAATATCTCTCCCAACCAATGTGGGGCGAGATTAATAAACATCCATTCTGAACATTCAGGTTGTATATCATTGGAAAAAAAACCTGGGACTGTAAAGCTTTTACTATGTTGTAATGTTGGCATTTCTTTATATGACCCTTACAACATATTCATATACATGGAGATAGACTAAGTGTTTTCCATCCAATAATACCTTTTCCAAGCTGCTTAGTCCTTATGAGGTCTGGTGCTACCATGGGGGAGGTGGTGGTAAACCTTGAACGTGTCATGGCCAACAGTTCATCAGTGGGCTTGACATGTACAGCCAACTATTCTGTCATGTCCACACCAGATTGGCCAATTAACCTAATAAGGTGCATGTCTTTGCACAGTAGGAGGAAACCCAACTACCCAGAGAGATGATCAACATGTTTTTTTTTAAAATTTCCTTCTTACTGCAAACAAATCTCTTCGTGTGCAATAGTGCTGGGTCTACATAAATGTATTTTCTGTTTCAGGATGCTCCACGCATCTTATACTGGAGACAGTGTTGGTAATATGTTACAAAAGCAATATATTATAGACACATATAGTAATTAACATAGTACTTTTTTGTTATAATGTAGTAGTGTAAGGTCTTATTAATACATTGTCAGTAATATTTTACTCAGTATATATTCAACTTAGATTACACAGGATGCTTGCTGTTTTTCCAAAATAAAATTCCAGACTTTTCCCAAACTGATATTTTTTTTGTCCAAGACCTTGATTTGATGCACTTTTATACTTGTGTGTCTACTGCCTATGTCATTGGTTGAGATTGTACCAGTTCATTTTTACTCTGCCAAGGAATGTTGGGAGTTATGTAATCATCAGGGTTTGTTAGTTTGTCCAACTGTGTGCAACATAACTCAAAAAATTATCTAATCCTGATCCATGTGGTCTAATTGTCGATGAATATGGATCCTGGATGTGGTGGAATTACAGTAGTCATCTTAGACTATGTTCACACAGCAGGTCTTAATGCAGATTTTGGATTTTTTGGTGAAATCCGATTTTTTTGTGTGCTCGTTCATATTACACATTAAATTTGACTTTTATTAACCTTGAGTGTGAAAGGAATGCGTCCCTGAAGTGACCCACATGCACAAGACGAATGAGGAAATACGGCATAGTATGTGACACATGTGGAAGGCTACAATGCTAGCAGTTGCTATGGGCAACAGTGTAGTATAAATTAAGATTTAAGATTTTAAAAATGCATAAGGTGGAGACAAAAGCAAAAGGTTCATATAGAGAGAAGCTCAACGTGATGGGTTGAAGGTATTGGGAGAAGATCAGAGATATGAAGGAAATGTCTGTGCTATAAACCAGAGGTGTTCAAGCCCGGTCCTCGGGGCCCACTTGTCCAGCATGTTTTAGATGTCACCCTGCCAGCCTGATGACTGAAAACACTGTAGCGCTAAAGGTCAACCTGTGGATAGTCACATGTTTATGTCTGTATAGGAATTGTAAATACATTAAACTAGTCATACATTCACAATATCATACCTCTGGGTCTTTATGTTGGTTGTGTCAATCACTGGAGTAACTGAAAAATTCAGATAAATGAAGTTACATTGCGAAATATCGGATTATTAAGTGACCTGGGTCAGCTTTAAAAAAATTGGATTTGTGCCATTCAGACCGTCTTTAACAGGTTAGATACAGGTCAAATGGCAGCAAAAAGTCAGATTTGGGAAAATTTACCAGCAATCTGAACGTACTGTAACCTTAGACTTCAACCCATTGTCTTTGCAAATGCAGATTATTATTATTATTATTATTATTATTATTATTATTATTATTATTATTATTATTATTATTATTATTATTATTATTATTATTATTATTATTATTTCAAATGTTAAACACGTTTTCCAGCTGAGTGGACATTTTTGTAACTCCATAAAGAATAGGTTCATTAAGAACATTTCAATCACATAGTTTTTTTCATGCCTAAAGATTCATGATTGAAAACACTTACTGTAGGGAAACAAACTTGACTAAGGTTCTCATAATTCATGCATCAAAGAATTCATTTTTGAAAAGTTATTTATAAGTTTAGTTTTATCTCAGCTTATTCATTGTCCCCCTGGAATGTTGCGACAGCTCCCATTCACTTTGAATGGACATTCCCAGCGTTCTGCAAGCGGATTTTTGTCGATACCAGCCCGCCCGCTGCGCCATTAACGACCACTGCCAATGGCAACGAGTTTTGTCACTTCAGATTCACGGCACCATATCACTCCGCAGGTAGTTCAGCCACTTTGAAAGTAAACATTCACTACGTTGTAACGGCTATTTTATCCAATCTATTAGAGTAGTAGCAATAATAAGCTGTAATAACCCATAGAATAAGTGGGATACTGTGTGTAAGTATCCCCCCCTTCGGTATCGGGGTGTTGTTCGGCCCCATCGGGAAATATTTTTTCTGATAGTAACATGTGGGCAATACATTATCCCTTGTTAATTCTTATTTGTGGTTGTAAACTAACTTCGTCAGTTAATAAGTTCCTCAAGATACTGCTAAAACACAGAATCACTCGTGAGAAGTAATCTGAAATATAAAATAAAAATAAAGATGTTGAAGATAAATCCAATTGCCACACTTCATAGATCATATCCATAGTGCTATACTATGTGTGGTCTTTTTTTTCTCTGCATTTCCTTCCTTATTTACTGTATATTGACTCAGTCCAACCTTCTCACTGCTGTTGAAAATGTCCCCACACTGTTAAAGAGTCACGCATATTATTCTTTTTCTTCTTGTCAGCGTCCCTTTCTTCATCACTCATGTTTTCCATCCCATACTGTAAAATTATACATGACATGAGTTGTCTTTGTAAAATCCGCTGCTGGTGATTGATCAGCGGCAGGAGGCTTGAGCGATGATGACTCTGATGGCGTCTGATTCCAGCAGCCGCTCTATCGCTTACATGATTACGCTGCCATTGTTTGTTCATCGGTTAAACTTCACGCCGTTTCTCGTCGCAGGATGACTGTTTTCTACAATGTGGGTTAATTGGAGTCAGATGAATTATTAATTACTTGCATTGTGTTGTAACACGATTTTGTGGCGAGATGATCTTTGCATGTTCACGCTGGAAAAAAAGCGTCAAAATGCGTCAAATATTTAAAGCTTCTTCTTTTTTTTTTTTTTTTTTTTTACAGAATTTAGATCCCATTTGCTTCTTTCAATCTATACACAAAAAGGCAAATATATTGTATTGATTTGTGAATGATTATATTGATTTAAGTTTGGGGTTAAAGATCTATATATCTTACACACACACACACATATACACACATTCTGGTTTCCATGTCTCATGAGGACCATGTTTGCAATCATCACTTATAGCCATCGGGTTGTTGGCGTAGACATTTTTTTTAATAAAAAAAAAATATATATATATATATTACCACATTTTAATAAAAAAATGATAAAAAACTAAATAAAGAAAAACTAAACACATCTTCATACCTTTGAATAATACACATTTCCACCATGCTTTATGGGGACCTGAAGAAAAAAACAAGTCAATGTGTTTGTAGGGGACATCATTTCCATAAAGTTGCATACTTCACATTGATCTATATTTTACTAGTGGGGAGAATATTTAACTATTATGGGGACCTGAACTTTGAACCCATGGTGTCAGAGGTCCTCATGGTGTGACTGTGTCAACAGATCAAAGTCCCCATAAAGACAGGAATACAAGCACACAAACACACACACACACATACACACACACACACTACAGAGCAAGGGAAGGGTTTCCTCTTCAAATCCTCTACCTGGATCCCTAAGGTGACGTTTCAGTGCTACATCAGCCCACACTGACTTCTCATAATAAGAGATATTTTCCAGCTCAATAAGCCCACCATAGCCTACACACACACACACACACACACACACACACACACAAACACAGTCTTTGTAGCAGCACAGAGGGGGCCGTACTGTAACAACAGTGCTGGGTGTAGTAAAGTGTTGCCCCGGCTTTAAGAACAGGGGCCAGCACTGTAATTAGCTTACAGCAGGTTCCCGGGCCCTGCTCATTTGTGTCAGCCACCCCGTAATTCTGGCTGTAAAATATCTGCTCGACCATGTGAGTGATGGCAAACGTGAAAGAAATAGGGAGAGAGAAAGAGAGAGAGGCGCATAGCAGGAGTAAGAGGGGGAGAGAGGGAGAATGGCAGGCTGATTTGTGATGCTCCGGGCCAGCTGCTTGCATTTCTAATACAATCCCGCAACAGTTATTCGGCCATCTGATATAAACATCACAGACAGCTGTGGGTAACAATGGAGGAGAGAGGGCAACAGGCGAACACAGGGACAGAAAGACACTGATGTAGGACGATGAAAAGAGAGGGATTTGATCTGACTTTCCAAGATGATTCAACTAACTTCTTTAAAATGCATGTCTGTAATGTTTGATAAGTGCAAACTGAGTCTAAAACTACAAGCACGTACTATGACACTGACACTAATGTACTTTTAGTGGCTTGAAAGGTTGAGTTAAATAACCTGTAACCTTAACATTAGAAAACAGTGCAGGGCTTTCCCTTACTTTTTCAGTTCAAGACCTAATGATAAATGTAGAGTGTCTCAACCTTGACCTTACCTTACACAAATGCCTCATTAATTTTAATAATATCTACTTTTTTTTTTTTTTTTTTTTTTTTTTACTACTACCATCAAAACAATTTTTAGTAAACCTACTACTGAACCCATATTAAGAACGTGCCTGTTGACCTTGTTAGAATGTCCGCTTGGTACCATTTAATGTTTCTGGGTCTACTTCACTACTACAGAGGAAGTTTGTTACCAATATGCACTTGTGTCATGTCCTTTACTGCTCTAGTTGAATCACATGATGGTAAAAAAAACACTTTAATAGCCTTTGTATTTTTATTCTGTCCCCTGAAAGTGAGTGGGGTACTGTTTTTTGGTTTGGTTGCTTTTTGTTTGTTTGTCAGCAACTTTACACAAAAACTACCAGACCAATATCTGTGAAATTTCAGAAAAGGTGTGAGATGGTCCAGAATGGATCTCATTAGAGTTTGGTGAATATAGGTCAAAGGTCAAAGTCACCAAAAAGGTGTTTACACAATGATAAGAGATAGGGCTTTTCATTCCTGTATACCTTGAAGGATAAATTTGAAGACTGTAGGTCAGGGGTGTCGAACTCAAGGGCCAAATTCAGCCTAAAATGCTATAAAGTGGGCCGGACCAGTAAAATAATAGGGTAAAAACATATAAATACTGTCAACTTCTAAGTTTTCTCTATGTTTTTGAGTAAAAAATAGTAAAATTCCATCATGAAAATGTTTACATCTACGAACTTTATCAACCTGAAAATTCTTAATAATATATGAATAAGTGTTATATTTACAAAATAAAATTTTTGTTTACCATTTATATACATCCGCATCACAACTTAAAGATAAGAGTGGATTTACAAATACACACATTGTCATGACCTCCGCTCCAGTGACCTTTCCCCCAATCTCCACACTCACCTGGTCCTGCACTGCGCAGCTGCAAGCCGTTCCTAATCGGTGGCTATATAAGCAGTAAGGCTTGTAGCTGCCAGTGCAGGACCATTCAGATATGTCACCTCCATAACCCGGACTTTTGCTTCCATCTCCCCAATCACCATAACCCGGACACTCATCATCACCACGGACTCTGGCCGTCCACCCCCAGGTTGTGTTTGTCTTGTTTTTATGTTGTTTTGTTATTAAATTATTTTGCCCTTCAGTACTGTGCATTGGAGTTCCTCCTTTCACCTCACCCCGATCCGTGACAGAATGGTCCTGCCACCATCTGGACTCCGCCAGTGCTGAAGGGACCCTTTTTGTTTTTAGTTTTCCCCGTTTTGTTCTGTCTAAAGTCTGTCCAGTCTTGCGTTCTGTCCCTGACTCTTGCCCGTTGCTCGCTTCTGTCCCCTGTCCCTAACTCTTGCCCGTTGCTCGCTTCTGTCCTCTGTCCCTGCCTGTTGCCCGTGGTTGGCTTCTGTTCCCTGTCCCTGCCTGTTGCCCGTGGTTGGCTTCTGTCCCCTGTCCCTGCCTGTTGCCCGTGGTTGGCTTCTGTTCCCTGTCCCTGCCTGTTGCCCGTGGCTGGCTTCTGTCCCCGGTCCCTGCCTGTTGCCCGTGGTTGGCTTCTGTCCCCTGTCCCTGCCTGTTGCCCGTTTCTTCGTTTTGTCTTGTTCCTGTCTCAGCCAGAGTCCGTGGTGACCCCACCCAATCAGTCTCCTTGGTCCTCAGTCAGACCAGTCCAGTTGCTCCTGCTACCAACCCAGACCTCTCAGGCCACTCAGTCCTGAGGGTCTTCCGCCCGGAAGGGTTCAACGCCGCCCTACTCAGGGGGGTTTCCACACCGCCCTGCCCAGAGGGATGCCACACCGCTCTGCCCAGAGGGTACTCCGCCCAGGGGGTTTCCACACCGCCCTGCCCAGAAGGATGCCACACCGCTCTGCTCAGAGGGTACTCCGCCAGGGGGTTTCCACACCGCCCTGCCCAGAAGGGATTCCACACCGCCCTGCCCAGAAGGATGCCACACCGCTCTGCCCAGAGGGTACTCCGCCAGGGGGTTTCCACACCGCCCTGCCCAGAAGGGATTCCACACCGCTCTGCCCAGAGGGTACTCCGCCCAGGGGGTTTCCACACCGCCCTGCCCAGAAGGATGCCACACCGCTCTGCCCAGAGGGTACTCCGCCAGGGGGTTTCCACACCGCCCTGCCCAGAAGGGATTCCACACCGCTCTGCCCAGAGGGTACTCCACCCAGGGGGTTTCCACACCGCCCTGCCCAGAAGGATGCCACACCGCTCTGCCCAGAGGGTACTCCGCCAGGGGGTTTCCACACCGCCCTGCTCAGAAGGGATTCCACACCGCTCCGCCCAGAGGGTACTCCGCCCAGGGGGTTACCATGCCGCCCTGCTCGGTGAAATACTACTTAAAAATGTTTTTATTTTTGAGCTCTGGACAACGGGGGGGGGGGGGTGTTTGTGTTTTTTTTTTTTTTTTGTTTGTTTGTTTTTTAGGGGCTTCAGGAGCCGCCCCTTAGGGGGGGGGTACTGTCATGACCTCCGCTCCAGTGACCTTTCCCCCAATCTCCACACTCACCTGGTCCTGCACTGCGCAGCTGCAAGCCGTTCCTAATCGGTGGCTATATAAGCAGTAAGGCTTGTAGCTGCCAGTGCAGGACCATTCAGATATGTCACCTCCATAACCCGGACTTTTGCTTCCATCTCCCCAATCACCATAACCCGGACACTCATCATCACCACGGACTCTGGCCGTCCACCCCCAGGTTGTGTTTGTCTTGTTTTTATGTTGTTTTGTTATTAAATTATTTTGCCCTTCAGTACTGTGCATTGGAGTCCTCCTTTCACCTCACCCCGATCCGTGACACACATTTAGTAACATTCACAATATTGGTAAAATTCCACATACATTTCAGGTTATTCAAATTTTTTTGTATCAAGCTAGTCTTTTATTTATTTATTTATTTGTTTCTTTATTTATTCCCTTTTTCTTAACACTAAAACAAAGAAGAAAATTAGTGTTTTTTTCACAATTGTTTATTATGAATATGGTCTAATCGATTTTAGATTGAATTGATGTCAAAGAAATGTACCTTCCTTACTTATATAATATCTTTTGTATAATGTCTGCATTTCACAAATGGGGGCCAGATAGGACCCATTGGTGGGCCGATATTAGCCCTCGGGCCACATGTCTGACACCTCTGCTCTAGGTCACAGGTCATAATAAAGGTCAAAATCTAATTTTGTCACTTCAATATCACTTCTGAACAATACATGACATACTTCCAATTAGGATCAAAATGTTCATCTTTCCATTCTCTAACTCATGTGTATACATTTTGACCTATTGTTGACCCAAGAGGTTGCGGGTCACTGGGTTAATACTTAAAAAACTCAAATGGACTATAACCAAAAAAGGAGACGTGGCATGGGCTTCAAAATGACATCATGACCTTTGACTTTGAAAGTTCCAATCAAGGTCACATGATTTTAAATGGTTGTACCTCTAAAAAGAGTGGTGATAAGTAGGCTCCAAAATGATATCATGACCTTTGACCTTGAGTCTCATTTTTTAAGTGGCAGATGTCCATTAACATGTTTGTGAGGGGGCGCGGTTTGCTGTGCCTAATATGTTATATTAAAATTGTTCATCTGGTAGAAAAGTCCTACTGCTACCACTTTTCCTTCAGCTACTGCATGATGGTTGAATAATAGATCACGTATCATATAAATCAAGTGCTACTATTTATTTATTAAACATTTATAAAAGGAAAATGTAATCAATGAACCCAAAGCAAAAATCCAGTAAAGACTATGACACCTGTGTTAGTAAAACTCATTTATTCAAGATTGCTTTTAATGCTTGATTACTTTTATTCTGTCTGTTTTAATTTGTGATTGCTCTGGTTTCTATTGTTTGTTTTTATTGTAGTTGTAGTTTTATTGTTCTATTTTTACTGCACGTAAAGTGCCATGAAAAGCGCTAGACAAATATTTTTTATTATTATTATTATTATTATTATTATTATTATTATTATTAAAGATACACAAAAAGGTGGTGTTGGATTAAGTTATTACAGGAAATATGGGAGGTGGACATAAATGTAATTTAACTCCCAAATTCTACGCGTACTAACTTGATGAAGTGAAAAGACCAAATTATGAATGGGTTTCCCCTCTACAAAACCTTAGAATGAAGGAGAACTAAATCACTCCACAGTCAGAGTAAAGCTGAGTCTGAGTAGAGAAAGAAAATCAATACAAGGACAATTTGTTTGTGGATTTTCAAGCTTGACTTTTTGACTTTGGATCATAAACTGTACTGTGAATATATTAACCCCGTTAACGGCGGTCAATGGTAAACTTTACAATTCAGTGTTGCAGCAACACTGCACCCATGAAAGACACCAATGGCATGGTTGGATCTGAATTTACTTCCTGCAGTAACAACTACCGTACCTGGAAAGATAGAAATGTGGTGGGAATACGAGAGGAATGGCAGAACTGAAATGAGAACAGAATAAACTAGTTAATATAAACCACTTAATTTATTCAGAAGCCCCCAGACCCCCTGCTGATACTTACAACATCATTTTTCCTCTTGAATTTGCTCTACAGTCCATGAAAAGCCGCGGCCTTGTAAGACAGACACGAATGTTGCAGTATCTTGGCATTCCGTGCCAGGTTGTGTCTCTGTAATTGTTTGTAACGTCATGCATGATTTTTGAAAAGGTTAGTGGGTTTGAACCGTGTGTTTTTGGGGTGTGTTGATAGCTTGGCTGCAGGGTACAGTCTTAGTGTGTCTTGCTCTTGTCTGTGTAAGAACAGATGCTGGAGGCAAGCCCCTGGGCTGCCCTCAGGGCTTCATACACTCTGGAGATACACCTGACATGTAGCCTCATAGGCGCACACACACACACACACACACACACACACACACACACACATTGGTTAATGCCTGTATTTACATAAGCCCTTCTGATCAATGTCACATGGAGTATTGCCAACTCTTTGAGACACACATTCATGGATACCCAATGTACACAGTCTCCTGCTACAGTATATTTTTTTACTCCAATATTTTTCTTCTTAAGAAAGCTGCACTTAACTTACAAGTGGATAAATGCAGTTGAAATGTGGAAAGGTAGCTGTTAGTTCTACCTAAACACTTATTACCTGGCATTGTAGGTTCAATCTAATTACCTGATGGAGTTGCCTACATGGATTTCTCCTCCATCTGTCAGTGCACTTAGAGCAAGCCACTCATTATCACAGCCAGACTGGCTTTAGCTAGAGGTTGTGTTTTACTTTCGCCCCAAGGTGTCATTATGGCTGTCAGAGACAGTCAAGTGGGTGACACACTTGCATATAGTCTATGCACACATACACCAGTTCTGAAAAACTGCAAGCCAATGAACTCAAGTATCAAAAGCCAGTTCACATTTAAGAGTAGTTCTGTATCTGCTAAATACTTCATGATGCATTGAAATAATTTCTCTTGATAGACTTGCTGTAAATGTCTAATGTGCCAGTAAGGTGTGAAAAACACTTGTATTTTTTTAAGACATATATTTTTAAACAGGCATAAGGGAATTTCCCATTGTACTAAATTTCAGTTAGTATCGTGTTTGGTTAGGAGTGTATTTGGAAAATTTCTATTGTTTAATGCCAAATACATGATAGATAACAATGTGCAGGAAACATTGTAAGATTTTGGATATGTTAAAAGTATTAAAAGTATTTATTGTTTGGCATAAATAATCTAATTCCCCTGTCTGGACACACTATACTGCATCTGATGCTTTTACTTTAAACTACCAACATTGCAGTACTATTAGTTACAGTACTAGTAGTTATCAATGAAGTTCTGTACAAATAATTCATCCAGTTTTTAATCTAGTGTTTTGTTTAATACGTTTCAGGCAGGATTGATATACATTGATGTACAGCTAAACTAAACACGTCTTTGTAATTTAATAATTACACCATAACATTCCAAATAAATGAGTGAAATTAATCAGCATTAAACCTTTGACACTGTATAACCCTTGTGAGCTAACAGGCTCTAATGAGATTACATTGATACATCTTCACATCTCTATCACTCATTCGCAAAATTGGTCTAGTGAGGTTTGCATGGTGTGATATTGTCCTTTGGTGTGAATTCACTTTTAAGTTGAAACACATGCTCTTTGTCTTGGGTATTGGATCTCTTTCAAGTGGTGGATCAGATAAGATGGTGTCTGCTAAGTTATCTGCTCAGGTTAAAGGCTGGAAATGTGAAATCGAGTGACAGCAAATGACCACTGTGCTCCATTAACCACTGTCCATGTGTTGTCCGGATCTAAGTTAATGTTGAAGAGCAGCCACGACCCAAAACAAAGTCACAATCATCATCATTACGACTAAAACTGTTTCTACTTGTTGGGTTTGCAGTTTGACTGAATGGAATTGAGAGTTAAAGAGAAACCACCAGATCACATCTAAGCCTCTTTATAATAACTGCTGTCTCTCCAGGGCATGTACATCCACCACAGTGGATGTCAACTACTATTAGTCTTAATATTAGAACGTTAGTCAAAATGTTATGTTAATCTTACAAAGAAAAAAAGCTTAAGACTCAGGAACAAACTTGAAATAAAACATAAGTAAATAAAGAACCCACTGAAATAGGGAGGACAATGTATCTATTGTGATGAGATGAGATATAAGACAGACAGCCACAACTTAGACTACGTTCACACAGCAGGCCTGAATGCACAATTCAGATTTTTTGGTGAAATCCAATTTTTTGCGTGTTCATTCTTATTACACGTTAAATGTGATTTTTTTACGTGTGCATGCGCAACAGGTTCCAACGTAATGACGTTGGGCAACAGCGTAGTATTGACGTGCAGTAAAGAGTTGGATAAATCATGAATTAACAGGAAAAAACATATAGAAGTTGGAGGTGAAAGCAAGAGGAGAAGCTCAATGTGATGGACTGAAGGTATTTGGAGAAGATCACAGATATGAAGGAAACGTCTATGGTACGAAATATAGGGGTTCACCAGGACCCACTGGCCTTGCCTCCCTGGTTCTGCATAAAGTTAGTTTAGTGTCTGGTTTAGGGCGTAAGTTACTACCAGGGATGTTAACCGATGACCGTTTGACCGAACGTTGTCCGGTCATTTATTTTTTGTCATCGCCTGCATCAGTCATTCCACTGCACAAACTCTTTTGCAATGTAGTGTAGACTATAAAGAGGAAGCTTTGTGATCTCTCCACAGCATATATTTAAAAATGATGAATCTGAACATTAGCAGTCGGCTACAAGATGGGATTTATTAATAGCAAACGCAGAGCTCAATTAATCTATATGGTACGAATATTTACTGAAAATATAAACAACACATACATAGAGCTAGCATCTAGAGACTCAACAACAAGTTGTCACCATGAAACCCAAATGAGCGTTGGATGAGTTATGTTGTCCATCTAACAGACCTACTGAAAATGACATAACAGGTGGGCTACGGCAAAAGGAATTTGTGCAGAACTGACACAGGCTGGTGGACATCGCAAAGATTGTTTTCCACGATATTTAGCAGCATAATTTCCAAACCAAATATGATAACTTTACTGACCTTTATTTTCCAAATGAAAAAATTAGATGACACCTTTCTGAAAAGTGTGCAGGATCCCAAAAAGTAGACGAAATAATCAGATAAGGATTAATAACCTTTGACCTCCCAAACCATACATTTAGTCATCACAAGGATTAAAATGTTGGACTACATTTCTTTTTTTTTTCTTTACATACAATTCAGAAAAAAGACAGAAGAAAGTCTTGTTAAGCTATGTCCTGCAATAACACATTAAAGTTTAAAATTTGAACGTCACATTATTTCTATGAGTGCGCTATAAAGGGTTAATATAACTATGACAAGACCTTTTTTGCTGAGAATGGTGTTCCTCTGCCATGAATAATACTCCCTGTCAAAACTCAATATGGCACATTCATTGCCCTTGCCGTAACCTGGCAACATGGCCACCATCATTATCACAAATCCCACCACATATGTGACCCGCCACCACGAAACCAGGCATAAGTCGCGCTGAGCCGTTCAGAGCTACAGCCAAATTTAGGCTGGAAGGTGATTTCTTATTTGTGTTTACACCTTATCAAAAAACGGTACCTTAACACCTCTATGTTCAGTTCCTGTGGTCATTACATTGAAATCCAATCAATAAAGGTGTTTATTGGGTCAATTATTTAAGCGGTGACAAAAGTTTAAGGATTGCTGAACAAAGACAAAGACGACTTCCACCTCTTTTCACCGAACAAAACGATCTCCGTTCCGTGCGTAAACATCCAAGTGTTCGGTACGAGGTAAAAGCTTATATTGAATGCTCTTGTCCAATGGCGTAAGCCAAATGATTATAATACGTTGCAATTCTGTCCTATTATTATAATATATAAAACTTCTGTGACATGTCCATCAGTGTCCTTTAACATCTGTGAATATTTTTTGTCAATCGGATACGAATTATTATGCATTGCTAAAGACTTCCTACCCCAAAACAATCCAAAACTTTAACGGACAATATCTAAAAATATGCAAATTGCATAATAGGTCCAACTGTGGATATTAAAATGACCATAACTTTGGTTCTACTTATGATAGAAACATATTTTTTTCACCATCTTAAACCTTAGTTTCCACTCTACCAATCTACACAGATAACTCTGTTTTGATTTCCAGACACTTATGCCTGGTTTCGTGGTGGTGGGTCACATATGCTAGTTTTGGACCTTTCATTGATAATTTTTCTAAATATGTTTTTCCATCTAGGTATGTAGGATCCATTTTCCCAAGAACCAGCTGAAACTGACCACAGGTTTTCACTGTCTGTTGTGCATCTGAGATGAGCTTGGACCATAAGAACTCAAAGTACTTTTGTATTGAACTGATACAGGGCATTAAAGCGTGTAGTGACCGCAGTTTATTCTGGATCGCCTGTGGTTTTAGTTATCATAGTTGCATAATGCTTTCTTATGCAATGCTGCCTGAGGTGTCAAAGGTCACATCCATCCATCAGCCTTTGGCCTTAATGCAATGACTCCTTACATATATTCACATTATTATATTCACTAATATATGATTTTAAACAACCTACATCCTTTGTAAATTCGCATTAAGAAAAATCTATGAACTGACTGACAAGACCCCTAACCTAGCCTTAATTATAGATACTCCATTTATACCCGTGATTGACTGATATGGATTTTTTGGGGGCTTATACAGATTTTTATTTATTTTATTATTATAATTTTTTTACATAAGCCTTAGCCTATATTTCTAAGCCGATATTTGGAGGCAGTGTTTTTTTTCCCCTGGCAAATGATAACAAATGTCAGACATTCATCTTTACTTACAATTAGAAAATAGAAATTGTGACAGTTAACCTATACCAAGTTACTATACCAAATAAAATGTATTTTTTTCAGTGTGGGCAGCAGTATCTCCAAGGATACAGAGGTGCCTTGAACTTCACCTGTGAATAAATCATCACTGGGTAAAAAAAAAAAGAACATGTCAGCCGATATATGAAAATGTAATTACTGTCCTGATATATCAGTCCATCATTAATTTATACCCAATATACCATCAAATGATGACAATTATCCTGCACTACAGAAAAAAAACAAGTAGCTATTGTTGTACATTTCTGTCTGAGAAGCATACTCTGGACAAATCACAAATTGTATTTCCATGACATTTTGTGAACATGTTGATGTGTTTATTTTAGAATATAACTGCTGTGAAACAATCATTTAATAAAGATTTATTCTCAGTTTGTTCATTCATTGCTGCTCTCTCCATCACAGATTGACAGTTAATGTCCAAAAACAAGCAACAATTTATAGATTTTTACCTTTAAAGGGGTCACATTTCACTAAACCCACTTTTATTAGTCTTTGATTCATTTATTTGTCTATTTGGAGCAGAAGAGTTCACAAAGTTTGAGTTCCAAAACTATTGTTGGTGGATTTCTACTACCAGTTAAAATTCCTTTTAATTCCTTACGTCTATAACTACTTACATCACAACATCTGCACATACTTGAAAGACTTTTTCAGAGTATGTCATAAATGTTTGACAGCAGTTGTAGTCCACACTGAAAATGTGCTCAAACTTTAAGCTAATTACTGAAAATATGAAGCCGTTGGTTGAATGGGACAGAGTAGCACAGCCAACAACCTGAAGGGGGTGGGGCAGGAAGTGGCTCATGCACACTTAAAGGGCCAGCGCTCAAAAACAACCTTTCTCCTGTCATTAATCAGGAATAGAGTTGAAGATGGACGTGTAGAGTTGAATTAACGAAAAATTCAAACTCAAAACATAGCATTTACAGTTTATGTAGACCTTGCATCGCAGTTGAAGCATATGATATGGATTTGCTAGGGAGAGATTCACACAACAAAGCATCTACTCTGGTGACGGTAACCTGGTTGTTGTTTCTGAGTGTTCGATTTTGACTATGAAGACTATAAAATATAGTGTTGAAACATTTGGTAGCCCTGCATTGCTGCCTAATGAACCATATACACGAAATGTAGTGTAACATACCTAATTCTGTACCAATGATTATCACTCGGCTGCTAATCTTGATGTGTTAGGATGAAAAAGAAGAAACAGACAGGCAGAACTGGAGAGAGTAGAATAAGGCAGCACATAAAGGGGTGGAGAGGCGAGTCAATGAGAGGAATGATGGTAGTTTGTGGCAGAGGTATATGTCACATCCTATCAGACGACAGGGCGAGTGAAAGATACAGTATTGCCTGTGCCACGTTAGGAAATCCTGAACACACCAGCGTACGCATTCATACACGCGCGCACACTAATGTACAGCGGGCCCAGCCAAGCTTATCTGGCTCTCCACGGCTGTTCGGCCTCCATGCAGAGCAGCCGTAGCTGTCGGCAGAGGCCCGGATCATTTTGGACAGTATCATTAAATGCCATGTCATTACCCGTTATGGAGTAGTGCTCTCACTTCCCGCCTCTCCCCCGGGATGTGAACCCCATCTGATAGGAATGGAGAAGTGTGTGTTTGCATGCATGTCAGTGCATGTCTGCGTGCCCTATGTGTTTGTGCCTCACGAAGGTTTTGATGGAGGCAGGCAAAGACAGAGGCGGAGGGTGCAGTGTCGGCTGTGGAAATGGGATGGACGGGGTTGAGAGACGGAATTGGCATTAAATTTCCGACGCGGCGCGAGGATTGACTTTGACTGGAGCGCAAGGGGGCTGTTAGCTTATCTTTAAGGCCGTGTTTGTCACAGCGCTGAGGGCAGCTCCGCTAGACAGGCTGGGAGAGAGGGAGGGAGAGCCGAGCCGAGCCGAGCGTGGGCTGAACGATATGGATAGGTGAAGCCTCCCGGTGGGACTCTCTGCCTGAGCTGGAGAGCTGAGCGGGGAAGGAGAGGAGGAGAGCAGCTAAATTGAAGGTTTATTTATCCAATTCGCTGTCAAGGTCGGCTTGTCGGTGAGCTGTCCTGTGTGTGTTCACAAAATGCCAAAATCTCAACGAATTGTTTAAAAAGAGAGAGGGAGGGAGAGAGAGTGAGCAGGTTGGAGGGGGGGGATCAATGACCTTTGGTTGCGTCAAGCTTCAAACTGCCAGCAGCTCTTAAGGCTGTCCTTACTGGCCATTATGGTTGCCTTTTAAAAACAAGGCAGGGAGCAGAGGAGCTGTCGACAGAGAGTAGTCCAACATTGACACAAACACGCACATAGAAACATTTACAGGGATGCCTACACATCTTACCTGCATGTAGTATGTTTGCACATTCCTGCAGATTTATTACATACCTTACAAGGTTATACACACGTATAATACTCTTTGATGTAACTTTTCATATTTGCATTTGCATTAACTTGCAGCAACCATCTACAAGTACTTGTAAGTTGTTCGCATTTTCAACGCTGAACAGACTGCCTTCCATTCCCACACCTGATATAGTGTCTATCAGAGGGACATGTACTTAGCTTTTAGTTCATTTTACATGATTGGATGGTGTACCAAGCCCAGAAGTGAATGCAATTGCTGCTGATCAGGGATAATCAGTTTATCTTTTTACATCTCAAAGAATAAGGTGGGGAAGCAAAGAGCGCTACGGCTGATGGGCCATTCTGGATCAGCATGACTACCCCCGGAAATGCAAACTGAATAGGAAAAGGGCTTTTGATGTAGAACATTAATCAGGTTGCAGTTTGGCCACAGCTCGAGCTGCTGCTACTGCTGCTGCAGTGTAACAGCGCTATCCTTTAGAGGGACCCCCTCGTCAAAGTTTTGGAAGGCCTCTGTCAACGTGAAAAGAACATGACCTTTAAGATCGTATCAGCATGTTTGCTGGTGCATACACAGCCAAGGAAAGGGTTCAGTGGCCCATCAGAAAAAGGAGAGCGAAAAAAAATAAGAGAAAAGACAGGAAAAGAAAAGAAAATTGTAATTCAGTCAGAGGGCTGTTTGTTTGAAAGAGCAGTTTGCTGACACTCAAGAGTGAGCAACGTTAATGCCAGGGTGGGAAAGAGGAAAGGAAAATGATTGTTTTATTTTGTCACACAGATCGACTTTGAATGGATTATATGAGGAAGTCGACCGATGTACAAGTAACTTCAAAATATCAGGCCTTTAAAATGTGATTTAAATGAGAATTGTATAGTAGGTTTAGTACTATCAGTATTGTGGATAATATAGTCATATGTAATATATTACATAAATTTGCACCCCAAAGTAAAAGTGCATGGTTATCTGGGTATGTAACACTACAATCTACGATATGCAAATAACAGAAGGAACATGTTCAAACAGATTAGATAGATAGATAGATAGATAGATAGATAGATAGATAGATAGATAGATAGATAGATAGATAGATAGATAGATAGATAGATAGATAGATAGATAGATAGATAGATAGATAGATAGATAGATAGATAGATAGATAGATCGATCTACAACTGATAAAGAATTCTAATTTTTGATTCCTGAAGGTGTCATGATTTGTTTGTTTGTTTTTCATTCATTTGAGAAATGAAATCATCAGTGAAGAGTGTATTGAACATGTACCAAGTAAAATATTGCTGAAAACGGATTAGTAATACCTTATGCAGCAAAAAGTAATGTGTAATTGTAAAACATTACTTTTGTAACTCTCAACACTGATTGCATTAATCATGTTTGTGGTATATCTGGCACATTTGATGGAAACCAGACCTGACTTGATTTCATAGGTCTGACCATAGCATGAAATTCTCCAGACCTCCATCTTATGTGTTTTCTATGTGTGTGTGTATGTTTTTATTGAGTCTTATGAAGAGCTGATAGTGATGTGATGGTGGTCATCAGTCACCTCCTACACTCTGTCTACAATCCAGCAGACTGGCTGCTCACTGTCTTCTCTGTCACACACACACACACACACACAGACACACACACACACACACACACACACACACACACACACACACACACACAGTTACAAATCAGGCCAATGACAAAAATATCTGCAACCCTAGCATGTCCTGGAAATCCATAGATACATCTTTTTTTTCAATTATAATTTAGTCTCTTTTTGTGCATCAGCAAATCACTTGTAATGTTGTGTGACAAGAGTGATACAACAAACAAACAAACAAACAAACACGCATGAGTATAATTTAAGGATGTTTTTCTGTCAAGCTGATGAATTCCTATTTTTAAGCCCTGTATTCCTTAGCCTTAAATGTTAAATGTTCCACAGAATTGACTTGCTGTTTAGTGTTTTGGTGGGTAAAACTAGGTAAAAAAAATGAAACTACAGCAGTACACTGCACTACAGCCATTGCCTGCATTTAATGGTCATATTTTACTAAACACACTTTTATTAGTCTTTGTCATTTATTTGTGTATTTAGACCCTAATAGTTCAGAAGGGTTGGATTTCATCCCTCCAGATGCTGCAAAGATATTTTTACAGTATATTCAGTGTGGCAAAAATTGTGGATAGTTAAGAGTGGATTTCTAGAACCTGCTTCAACTCCTGCTGGATTTGTTACCATGTTCCCTGAAGGGGAGAGGACTATTGTTTTTCAGTGAATTTGTTTGTTGGTCTGTTTGTTTGTAAGCAGCTTAATGCAAAAACTACTGGGCCAATTTCTATGACATTTTATTTTTAAATGTTAGTGAATGTAGGTCAAAGGTCACATTCACAATCACCAAAAATTTATTTTTGTAATGATAAGAGATGGGTCAAATCAGGTAAATGTGTGCAAGGGGGAGCAAGGTTTGTTGTGCTGGGCACCATGTATACATACACACATACACACACACACACACATATATATATATATATATATATATATATATATATATATATATATATATTTTTTTTTTTTTTTTTTCTTTCACCACCACGGACTCTGGCTGATCTACCCCCAGGTTTTGTTTGGTTCTAGTTCTGTTTCAGTCTCTGTCTTCATTTTGGGTCAGTTTGTTATTAAATTCTTTTTCCCTTCAACACTGGGCATCTGAGACCTATCTCCACCTCACCCATCATGGCAGGAATGACCAAAAATAGTCATTTGTCCAATAAAGGGTTCATGGTTTGAGCATTTTCCAACGGGCATGATTCATTCAGCTAAAGATGTGATAGAGTGGATCATGAGGCATGACTAGTTTCGCATGTGGAAACTAGTCAGCACCAAAAAAAATGTGCAGGAAAGGACTTTACACCACAGTGCAACTCCTAAACTGTCAATACAATGAAGAAAAAAAATAGGACACTCTAAATACAAAAAAATATATATATTTATTGTGATACTGCATAAGAATTGTATATATATATATATATATATATATATATATATATATATATATATATATACATATAAAGGTGTGTGTGTGTGTGCATTCTTTTTAATGTAGTTTTTGACTGTAAGTGTTGTAGCACAACCCTGCTTGATGGCTTAAATGAAAAATAATGTAATTCTTGTGCATACTTGAATGACAATAAATATATCTCTATCAAACATTTCTCTGAGAATGACAATCATGTATCAGCAGCAGTAGTTGTAGTAAATCTGAAATGATCTCCAAGGTTCGAGCTGATTACCTACAACAGTTGTATTAATAAACACAAGTGGCTGAACAGACAAAGCATAGTCAACAACCTGGAGGGGAAGGGCCAGCACTTTTAAGACATGTCAAGTTGTTGATGTTATTCACTTTTTGAGGGAAACATTATATATGTGATTGTCATTTTACTCTTTTCACTCTTATTTTACTGCTTTTTCAGATCATATTGAGCTGAATGTGGCGTCTGAACTAAAATAAGTTTGATATCCCTGTTCTATGTGCTTTATCTCATTCAACACTTCAAAATGACATTCTTAAATACAATGTTTTTATTCTACTCATTACTTTCTAGGATGTCTTTTACAGTGTGATTAAAGCCCATCTTTATTATTACAATGGAAAAATTATTTAACTATCAGGACAACAAACTGTGCTTTGCTGAATGTCTTGCATGGAACAATATTACCAAGACTGTAGACGAAGTTATTTCAATTACAATTTCTTTGTGGCATTCTTAGTTTTGATTATAATTCATTTATTTTTTCAGAAATTCCACATTTGAAGAAAATATGATTATTTTATTACAGTCATAGTTTACTTCATATAGTTTTATTACAAGTGGCCTGAAATATATAAAACTCCATCATTTATGCAGCTTATTAACTTAACCCTTTAACCCCTGATGTTTCAATATTCACAAAAAAATTTGCAGTTTTTTTATTGAGTTTTGTTCATAGATCTTATATATCGAGATAAACAGGTGTCAAAAAGCAACTGATTTAGAAAAAAAGACAAAGCCAAAACTAAAACTATTGGAACCAAATTACAATTTTATTCATTTATACTTCCTTTTAGTTTATTTTAACTAAGCTATTATTTTGTAATTATTTATTAGTTTTTGTTAATTATGTTCCATATTTTATTTTATATTTCTACATTTAATATTCCATCTTATAATTTTTCTTCACTTTTGTGCCACTTGTGTCTTATTTTGTTCATGTTACTTATTATTTTGTTGGTTTATTTTATACTTTTGACTGTTATTGTCCATTGTGTTGCTTATTTCATTATTTTTTGACTGGAACTGCTAAAGCCTCAGGAGTTAAAGGGTTAAAGACAATGATTAATGCCATTTTAATGTACACGCCATGCATTTGATTCATTATGCTTTTGTAATAAATGTGAAATAAAGTACATAAAGGAGGCAACACCACCAAATATTTCCCATCCATGGATTTTGACAAAGTTTCTTTCAAAGCAGCTGTTTGTTCTTCTATATCTACTTTCGTGTATTGATGAAAGCCTGACATAGCTGCGTAATTCTTTGTTGTAAATGGTGTGCATTTCATGTTCATGGAATGAGTTTAATTCCAAATCCCTGTTTCCATAATGTAATACCAGCTGTACAGACTCTAGGAAAGAAACATCTAGTCAAACTGTGTGCAGTGTGTATCCCCTCGGCGTTAGAGATTAAGCTGCCTTAACACATTGTTCCTATGATCTCAGTGGTACATGGTCTGTTTACTTAAAGTGCAATGCTAGTTTCCTTTCAGTTTTTCACAAAGAAAAGTCTCTGCGTGTAATGGCCCTTTTTTTTTTTCTTCCCAAGCTGCATGTATTTCCCTCAAGCATAGTGTGATTACCATTTCTATTTTTCCCTCAGCATTCTCTCTTTTTCTCTGTCAGAGTTAAGGAGAGATCACACAATATCTCCAGTGAAAATTTTCCTGGGATAAATATCCCAGGGCAGCAACAACCCCCCGCCTTTTCCCAAACTCTCCCTATCTGCAATTTACACTAGCCTGCCCAGTATGTTAGAAGGAAAAGAGGGAATAATAAAATAAATTAATGGCATCTGTTTTCATGAGCCATGCATTCCCAAAGTGGTTCTATGATCATGACCAGAATCTAACATGATACACGGGTCTCTGGCCTCGCTGCAATAAAAGAGGGTACAGCTTTGGGAAGCAGGTACATTATGTGGTGAGGTGGAGTGGACAATGGCTTTAGGAAGGATAAGGAAAGTCAGAAAAACAATGGTTCTGTGCCCTCAGTATTTGTCATTTTATAAGAAAGTGAAAGACAAGATGAGAAAATATATGCATAAATTAATGAATAAATGCATTTCATAGCTTGAGGAAATGATTTAATCTGAATTTCTTTCAATTGTGCACACAATTTCAAGTCACTGTATGTGTATATACATGGATATACGACTATGAAATCACTCAATATGTGTAAGCAGACCACGACCGGCTCTTCTCACATCATAACAGAATACTTTTCTTTAAATGTAACTCCATGAAAATTATTCTAAATACTGTACTCGTTGATTTTTAGGTAACAAGGATACAAGGCTCCATCCTGGATACGAATAGCTCAAGGTAGATACACCCTGGACATGTTCACTGCAGGGTTGACATTACTGTACTGTACCTATAACTGTTATTGGTAACACTTTATAATACATACAATTCACCATGTATTAACCATTCATTACCCATTTGTTAATTATGTATTAACCATTTGTTAATGGTTTATTCATACACAATTCAACATGAACAAAGCATTTGTTCTTCTTTTCTATGAATAAACCATCTGTAGCCCTGTGAACAACTGCTTTATAATTAATTGTCTATATGCAATACATTAATAAACATTAATAAATAGGTAACAAATGGTTAATACATGGTGGAATGTGTGTAGGTATTATAAAGTGTTACCTTGTTATTTATTAAGATGCATGACAGTGGACAGTGGTTGGAAGCTGGAGAGAACCCATGCAGACCCCCGAAGAATATAGAATAGAACAGAATAGAATAAAATAGAAGGCAGCATGGTGATGCAGGAGTTAACACTTGTGCATCATAGCAAGAAGGATCCTGGTTCAATTCCCATACCAGACCTTTCTGTGTGGAGTTTACATGTTCTCCCCGTGTCTATGTGGGTTTTCTCCAGGTACTCCAGTTTCCTCCCACCATCTAAACTCATGCACGGATAGGTTAATTGGTTAATCTAAATTGTCCATAGGTATGAATATTAAAGCATAAAAAAAAACATTTAATCTCATCTCAAGCCTTCCCAGACTGATGCTGATGAAAACTGATCATCTAAATATAGTGGACTCCTGCCCTGTCCTCACTAAAGTGGACATTATGCAGTAGAGAGGATACTTTCCTATATGTCTCACTATCTCCTCTAGTGGACACATGTCATTAGTGTCAGTATGAATACATTCACATCGCATCTATATAATCCAATACACTGACATAACTATGTTTTTTTTTTTTTTTAATTTAGGTCAACTTTTAAATATGTGTGTATACTATGTAACTCTTTCAAAGTGATATGTATGCCTTTTTCAGGTGGTATAGCATTACCCTTTCATGCTGTTTTGCATTTGTGTGGTTCTGTCCTCCGGATGTCCTTAAACTACTCTTTTTTTCCCCTGGTGCTCTTTCGACCCCTCTCCTCTTAGCCTAGTTTTCATCATGTTCATCAGAATATTGTCTGAATAGAGGATGAAGCTGAACTCATGGCAGGAGTAAAGTCACACTTTAAAGTATATGGTGTGAGTCTATATATAATTGAGGGTCTTTTGAAGTAGGATATAAGCTGAAGGTGGGATATATATTGCTTAAAAAAAATAAAAACAGCATAATCGTTCAGGTCATGAATGTCAAAATTCCATTATTTAATAATTTTTAAAAAATCAGTTAATAATTACGAAATGATTGGATATACTGGAATAAATAAATAACTGTCTGAATCACAATTTTAATTCACTAAACAATAATAAAATGTGCTCTTTTTGGCAATATATCAGATTTTATATGCAAAATAATCTCAGTGTGCTTTTCTATTTTTTTTATGTTATTATGACCTTGATTATTGTTATTGTATGTGCAACATGTCCATGAATCTAATCTAAACACAAACCGACTAAATTAAAGGGAGCAAACAAACTATCTTTTCCAGGTAGATGTGTGTACAGTACATGTGTAGTATATTCAAGTACATGTCCTGGTGAATGTGTCTGATGTGGATCTAGGGATCATTTGGCACTAGAGGATGTTGGCCTTCACATGTAGGGCACTTTTTACTAGGGCACTTGGTACTATTGGGAGGACACAAAGTGAAATTTATCATACTTTTATGTTGTTTTTCAAGAGGAAATTAGACAAAACACTGGAGAGAATTGTAAGCGTCTGTCATCTGCAATAAATAAAAGCAGGGACAAAGCAAAGCAAAGCAAAAAAAAAAAAAAAAGTGGTACTTGTTCTGCGGCATATCTTCCTCACAAACCTAACTGCTCATCACACTGAGAGGAGGCTTCCATAAATGTTTAATGACATCGGGTACAACCAACGCTTTGAAAATGTGCTGCTCTTTTAATTTCCTTTCCTTTCGTCTTTTTTCTTCGTTAGCTCACCCTATGCTAATGTCTGAATGTCTTGCAGCGTGTCCTGAAGGGAGCCGAGCCAATTGTGCAGTTGTGATATTGTGCTTTTACTAATGTGCTCATGCTAATTGAGCAAATGATAGTTCTGCTGCAACACTCTTGCTCTTTTCTTTGATTTTATGTATCGCTCGCCTCGCAACACACATTCACATCATGTCAGTTAATGCTGTCGGCCCAGACTTTTTGTCTGTGCTTTACATTACTTGGTCACATTTGTGTGGCTAGTTAATGAAGCCTAGAACAAGATAGATAATCAACACTCTCTTGGCCAGTGAAGAAAAGACGACCACGGATGGAGAGGCAAAGAGGCAGAGATATATATTTAATCCTTACTATTGAGAAAGTAAGACAATAAAGATCAAATGGGGTAGCAAAGAAATTAGAGAGTTAACAAAAGAGTGGAAGAAAACAACTTCCCGACTAACAATTAAGGCAGCTGAACTGTGATGATGATGCAAACTACAGATAAGGTTAAGGTTAACTCTATATTATGCCCACAAGGAAAGTCAGTCTATGCAATCTACCAACCCTAATACACACACATATATAGTGTTTCCCTCAGTGCTTTCTAGCTAAGGCGGACACCTTAGCAAACTCGCCCCACCTCCTTGCCAATGTTTCGTGGGAAAAAAAAAAATGCCTTGTCAATCTCAGACAATAAGACAGCATTGTTGAAATTAAATTATGACACCTACTGGTTCAATACATTAATACACCATGTCTGTCATCCTCTAGGCCCAATTTTCTTCACATGAATTTGTATAGAATCAGTGTCTTTTCTCTGGTGCACCCACAGTGTCCTGTGAGTAGAGGTCTGGTCCGGTTTGGGTCAAAGCGAAAGTAGCCCTGGCAGGTTTTCCTTGGGTCACGAAAATGAAACAATATGTGTTTGAATGAGTAATTTATTTCCATAACAAAACCATCACAGAATAAAAACACATAAATCACACCTCGTAATTGCTTTGATCTACTTTCTCTAAGTAGTGATCAATGTGCGTTGTTACTGCTAACAGCTGTGCGCCTTAGCAAACTATTTTCATCAGTTGTTCGGCAGTGTTTGCGGCTGCTATGTGCAAGCACACAGCTGTTAGAAGTGACAACATGCATTGATTACTACTTGGAGAAAGTAGCTTAAAGCAGTTACGAGGTGTGAGTTTTTGTTCCGTGATGATATTGTTATGCAAATAAATCACACACATTGTCTTGAGAAGAAACATGTTGTATTTTCGGGACTCCAGGAAACCTGCCGGGACTACTTTCGTTTTGACCAAAACCAGACCAGAACTCGTAGTTGGTTGGAACAAAAACCTGCAGTCACACCAGGCCTCTGTGGAATAGTCTGGACATGCCTGACGTAAACAGTTAACTCAACAAGTGTCAACAACAAGTGTCAACATTGTTTGAGATCAATGCATTTTTTAGTCTTGCAGCCAAATATTTTAATATTATTGCATGTGTGTGACCATCACCGGTCCTCCCTGAAAGCTGAGCAGACATCCTTTATTAGAACTCTCTATTATAAGCCAGGGAGGGCAGTGCTACACCTCAGTGATGTGTGGGGGAAACAAAGACTGGACAGGACAGACAGGACGAACAGGGAAAGAAGTTAATAGGCGGTGCTATTGCAGTTAAAAGATTGAAAGGTGGTGTGTTATTCCCAACTATTAACTGTCCATCAATAAAATTAAATAAATTGAAAAAAGAGAAGAAAACCAAAATAGCACAAAAGAAAAAGAGAGTCAATAAATAAATAATTAAACAAAAACGGTACTGAGCTTCATAGTTGTGGATGACTTGATAGTGTAAAATATTAAATCTTGTTTATTGGTGCTTTTGATTTTAGCTTTCAGATAGATTTCCATATTTTAGTTCATTATATGCAACAGTCGAAGCAGAATAACTTTGAACTGGTTGAGTTAAACACAAAACATATGCATTATTTTAAGCATTTAAGGGTGTTTGTTAATATTTTTAATATCTATTTAATAATTAACAATTAAATGAAGCAAACATTTTAAATAAAAATTTCAATAAGCCAATCAAATAAGTCCATTAAATAACATGTAAGCCGAAATATCTTGTTTGAAAAACACAACACATTTCATAAATCACACAAGTCAAGAAATAAAATGAGTATTTAGTATAGTTGATGATATTTTAGCAATAAAAAGCACAAAGATACATAATGAACATGTCACCTTAACAGTTTATTATTCAGTACTGTCACAATTTTTAACTTTAATATTTCTCATCATTTTCATGAATAATTTCTTAAAATGTGTTCCCCTACTATTTGTGTGAGCTGAGTTGTGTTTTGTTTGACTTGCTGTGAGCAGCTTGGTAGCAAACCACATTTCTCCCCATGTTTTTCCAGCAGGTGTGTAGATTTAAAGGGTCTCCCAGGAAGTGCACGGTGATTGTATGGACTCATTAATATATGCCTGATCTTTCTGGAGGGCTGTAGTCAGATTGTTCCCATGTTTTTGAACACTTACATATTATTAAAAGTTTTTACTGTGCTTTCAATGTTGATACAACTGTGTGAATGTGAGAGTGAAATCTGTCTAAGTCCTCCTTGTGATAAACCATCAACTCATCCTTTGTCCATTGTTAGCCAAGACAGGCTCCCACTGTAAACCCCAATGTTCAAAATAATTAAATATATTAAGTTGTGAATACTCAAAGTTTCAGAAATAGTACTACTAACTCAAATGTATTAAGTTGCTGTAACATGTTGTTCTTTTTAAGTATTTCCAACTAATATTTTCTTTTATTAAGGGGAACTATTGTGGATATAAGTGAACATCATTTAAAAACATAGATGAAGTAGAACTGAGTGGAATTAAGTCAATGATATTGACAATGACAATGATATGTTTCAAATAAGGATGATTGAAAAATAAACTTAACTGATGTAGTAGCTGATGAAATACAATTTCAAAGCACTCCAAATAACTACCAATATCTATCGCACCAAAAAAATTGCAATTACAAAACACAGTAATTTTATTCAGGGGCGGCTGTGGTTCAGTTGGTAGAGCGGGTCATCCAATGACTGAAGGGTCAGAGGTTCATGTCCCGCCTCTGTCTGTCCACATGTCCAAGTGTCCTTGGGCAAGACACTGAACCCTTACTTAGTCTCCCAGTAGGACTGACAGAAACTTAGAATACTAAGTGAATAAGTAATAATTTAAGTATACTTTAATAAACATCTAAATTTTAAGTTATGAAAACTTGTATTTTTTACATTTCATCAACTTAAAATAATTGTGGCAATCGATTGCCTTACATTTGTTTTAGTTCTGCTAACTTATTTGGGTTTACAGTGCATAACCCTCTCAACAATTCAAGGATGAAGCTATTTGGATATTGAATGTATCAATTAGCAGTGATAGTGAAAACATGAATATGGAAATCATCTTCACTTTACTTGAATCCATATAACTAATAAGAGAATGATCACTGAATACCTCACTATTTAATCAATAAATGTGGAGCTGATATTGAATGATCATAAAAAAACATCTAGATGGGAACAATGAGTTATTTATTCAGGAGCTTAATACTAAATATTTGCTATTATTGAAACTAACTTGCTTTCATGCTGGGTTTTTTTTTCTAAATTTAAAATAATTTATTCAGAATAAAATAATTCCAAATTAAGCCAGAGCAAGGCAAATGTAGCATGATAGCACATTTCGTGTACAGGACAATTCAAGGTGCTTTAAATAAAACATATAAGAAAGTTAAAATGAAAAAAAACATTATCAAAATACATTAAAAGACAATTAAAATAAGAGACATAAAAAACATTTGGAAAAAATATTAAGAATTTAACTAAAAGCTCCAGTGAACATTCATGTTTTCAGACCTGATTTAAATGAATTTTTCCCAGACCTCAGGTATTCAGGTAGTTTGTTCCACAGTTGAGGAGCAGAACAACTGAATGATGCTTCACTTTGTTTGATTCTGATTTTGTAAACAGTAAACCTGTCCCTGAGGTCATCAAGGACAGGTTAAATGAAAGCAATTTCCTTCGTGTTTTCATGGAAATGTTAATGTTGAATAAAGGTTTCCATGGGAAACACGTTTATTCTGCTTTAGTTAATTTCACTGTAAGAGCTGGGGGTAGAGAGGGTTCTGATTGGACAGAATGCAGACCTAATGTCCTGATGTCTGTCTACTGGAAGAAAACAATCATGTATATTTCCTGTTTTTTTTTTCCTTTCAACTAGCAACATAGAAAACTGGATATTAGGTATGACTTTTGCATTTATTTTTGTAATAATTATGAAGCAGCAGCTCGCTTGAATCAACATACTAACTAATTTCGATCATCAACCATCAGGCAACCATCTTGGAATGTTCCCACAAAAATCCCAGCAGTGCGGAATGTTTGCATCATCATGACAGGACAAGACAGGAGCATGCGCAGAATGACAACAATAAGATTAAAGGTGAATAAACTGTTTGCATGTGTCAGGAATAATTAAATTCTGAATTAAAAGTTAAATAAACTAGTGACTTCAATCTGAATAAAGTTTAATTCATAATAGTCACTTTCATTATTAAAAATTAAGTGTTTACATGTTCATCTTAATAATTAACCTTTAGTCTGAATTAAACAGGAATAAAAATTCTCATGAAAACAAGCCAATTGACAAATATACTATCTCTATTACAAACATAGCTGTGACATAGCTTTTAACCAACATAGCTTTTAGTGGTATATACTGATTTTCAAGTGTCTCTGAAAGAAATTAAGTTATTTTTATGGTTGAGTTTTGATTGTGGAATACGTCTGTAAACTAATGTTATTGTAATGTATTATTTAAAGCACACCGCCATATTTTTCCAACCTCAAGCAAAGTACTTTGATTAAATTTGAGTTTACAAAAGTAAAAAAAAAAAAAAAAAAAGGAACAAGAAAAAAAGCCTCAAGCTAAAAAACTTCAGGAGCTGGGATGGAAACTCTAATCTCTAATTGCAAAGTCCTAGAATTCATGTGTGGTGCCCACTGAGGTTATAGCAAAACCATACAGGATCCTTCACTGACAAATTACTTTGACATTACAAATACCCGTGGTTTCAAACCTTTTACAAAAGCATTTTTCCTGCTTTGGTGACCAATGGGAAACCATGCCACCTGACCCAATGTGTGTTAAATACATCTGTATAATAATAGGACATATTTTACCTGAGGTGGTCTGTGCTACTGTGTTTGTGAGAGTCCCATTGTGAGACTGGGCGAGATCAGCCGGTGTAGTCCCCTCTGCTGTACCCAGACATGTTTAACCTCATCGCCCCTTTGGCCTTCTCTGCACTGGGCTGGCCCATCTGTATATGCCTTGTGTGTTTACCCATATATTTGTGTGTATGTGCAGTGTGGTATTGGTTTAGTGGTGAAGTGATGGTGAAACCAGGAAGAGGAGGAAGAGGAGGAGGGGTGACTTTAATCCTCAACTTTCCACCCCCAAGGTAAGACTGAGAGGATGAAAGAAGAATTTAGCCAGAATGTGTGTGTGTGTGTGTTGTCTATGTGTGTGTATGTGTGTGTATGTGTGTGTGTGTGTGTGTGTGTGTGTGTGTGAATGGGCACTCGCGTTCACGTCCACGAAAGTCTTGGTCTCGGCCATAGAGAATGAATGGGTTTAGTGCCGCGGCTGGACAGAAAAATCAATGCTTCATATGAGGAGGCTGCGGGGGTTAGGCCTCCGTGTTCATGTCAACAAGGCTATTGGTTTTCTTAATACTCCAAAGTTGGCGTTTCCCCGCTTCGGGAGGGCCAGTGAGGTGACTTGTGTGGTCAAAGCTTAACAAAGGGATCCTGCCTTCTAGCCTTTTGCTGTGCTCTTCGGCCGAGGGAAGCCAAGCCAGGATTAATTACCAACGGAGCCGGCTGGATATTAGTTGTTGTTTTCTCCCATTGTCACATGGCACCGCTGGACTGATGCTATTGGAAGGAGCTTGTGTACAGCAGAGCAATGGGCTAATACTGTTAGATGGAGTAACACAGTTAAATGGAATAGTGGTGGGACAGTTAGTGTGGCAATCAAGTTGCCCCTCAGTAAGGCTCTCACAGAATAATCGATGCACATAATGCTGCCAGTAAAGGATTATTTAGTAAGGCCAGGCTAATCATCTAATCAACGGGAAGTGTAATTGTGAAATATAAAGTTTGTTAGGCTTATGCAAATGTTTAAACTCATGTCTTTTTCGATGCATTTTCCCTTCTTCTCTAACCTTAAAACAAGAACAGTAATTATAACGATAATAATAGAGTCAAGACCTAAAGTAAATGTTATATACTAGGGTTGCATCTGCATCTTTAAAGTCCAGCACTTCAGCTGTTTCAGTTGCAATCAGTTCTTTGACCATTTCAGCCATAGCATTAGGATTCTGTAAAAGTCCCAAATGGAACTCATTATAAACAAGTTAATGTCTTATGTTTTTATGTCAGCCTCTTATAACTTCATGTTATGATTCTAAAGTGTCCAGTTAAAAACACTGCTTAGGTTGATTATTTAACCATGTAAAGTCTAAACAATTAAATCACTCATAGAAAATGTATGTTTTAGTAGTCCTTCTGAACCAAAAAAAGTAAAAAAAAAAAATATATATATTTTTCAAGAAATATCAATTACAACGTATAAGTTTCAGTTTTGCATCATATTTGATACATTGCAAATATTGCTTATTGCAAATTAAATGACGGATGCTGCAAACCAGCAGATGGTTGATGAACACTGTGAGGACAACCATTTTAAACATTTTCCACAAATTTTTAATGGGATTTTTAAGTTGGTGTTAGTGTTAGAATCCAATTGTTTTTAAGTGTATTAAGATCCTTTGATTTTATTGTATGTGTTTGTATTTCACCCTGGAATTTAGTGATTGAGGAAAGACTCAATCATTGGCACAGCACTATTTTTTTTAATCTGAGTTCAGTGTTTTAGACTTAAAACAATTGTACGGTCATAGCTCAGCTGGTACAGTGGGTCAGCTAATAACTGAAAGGTTGGTGGTTGGAATCCTACACTGTCCTAGTCAGTCCTTGGGCAAGACACTTCACCCTCCTTGCCTCCAGTGTCACTCACACTGGTGTATGAATGTTTGGTGGTGGTCAGAGGGGCCGTGGTGCAAAATGTCTGCAACAAGTCTGTCACTTTTCCCCAGGGAAGCTGTGGCTACATATGTAGTTTTCCACCACCAGACAGAGAATGTGAGAGTGAATGAATAATGGATAATAATAATGTAAAGTGCTTTGAATGGGCAAAAAAAGCACCATATAAAGCAAATCCATTATTATTATTAGACTTCTCTGGTTGAACTCAAACTTTTAAAATTGAGATGTGGTTATATTAACGTAGTTCTTATTATTTACATGTATTTAAGACGTATTATTAAGAGTTATTATTGCTTGTGTAGAGTGATCAAACATCTGGACATGTCAAGTCATTTATATTTATATGTGTATTTGTGACCGACACCCAAAACACACACCTTCTGTCCTGGTCTTCCTAAACCAAAATATGGTCACCTTATTCATGTGCTCACATCTTATACTCCTGGTTTTCAATGAGTCTTAAATATGATTGAAGTGTAACTGAACAGAGCTAATTTGCCTGTATCATGATCTGCTAGTAAAAATTAAGTCTCAAGAACTAAAATGGCTGATTGTGAAAACATTGCAAACATTAGTTTCTGGGTACTCAAAGATTTTCCAAAAGAACTGGTCCATGAAATGATGGTCTAATGAAAACTTGTTGAAACATGTCTGAGTCAGCCAATGCAACAAAGAGAAGAGCCAAACTATGCTGCTATGATGAAATATGCTTACACCATTTTTTAAAATTCAGTGCTTTTTCTTGACTTTCTCTGTAAAAACTAGTTCAAATCAGAGTATATCTAAATTGTCTTGATGCTGATAAAGATACTATTGCTACAAAGCTGTTTACATGACTAACAAAATTGCATGTTCCACCAATATTAGGACTTGAAGTAACTTCAAACTTTGCTGCTGGTGGAAGATTTGTTAGCAAACATAAACACAACTTTATTCTTTTTTTTCTCGAACATATCAACCAAACTTTATTCTGCACTTGTGATAGAAAACATGAAAACAACCCAAAAAAAACCCCGAAAACATATATGTTTATTAACTTTGGTAAATGTACAGACACATGCACATGCTCAGAGCTATGGAATATTCTTAGATCAGAAAGGATGATAATGTCATACAGTGTGCTTGTGATTCGTGTTTGTGATTGTTACCCCACCGCTTGAAGGGGAGAGGGGTATTGGTTTTGAGTCCATTTGTTTGTCTGTTTGTTACCTCCACCAAGGATGTTATGATTTTGCCAGCGTTGGTTTGTTGGTTGGTTGGTTTGTGACTCCAAACTCAAAAACTAATGGATGACTAATTGATGAAATGCTCAGGGCATGGTGGTAATGGGGAGATCAACAAATGTTTCGATTATAGTGTTAATTGGCGGGGGCCGGGCACGTGTCTTTGATACCCTGAAAATGTCATCAAAATCCATCCATTACTTTTTGAGTTATGTTGTACACAAGCCAACACAGGGAAAAAAAATAACCTCCTTAGCGGACAACCCTTCATTTGGTGAGGGGGGTCTGCTATGGCAAAGGTCTATGCTCTCAGAGTGCTTTTCTAGTTTGTTTGTAAGCAGGTTTAAGTAAAAACTACTGGACCAATTTCCATGAAATTTTCAGGAAAGGTGCAACGTGATATTTTATGTACGTGAATGTAGGTCAAAGGTCACAGTCACCAAAAATGTGTTTTCGCAAATGATAAGAGATAGGGCAAATCAGGAAAAATGTGTGCAAGGGGGGGCAGGGTTTGTTATACAGGGCACCACTTTTTTTTTTTTTTTTCGTGTAATAATAGACATTTTTTTGTCATTTTGTGCTAAAAATGTACTATATCCGATCTGTGAAAAATCCCTTAAAACTGGATTTTGTTGAGATTCTGCAGATTTTAAGCTACATGTATGAACAAGCAGACACTAAGACTGAATCTCATTTCACCCCTTCCCCTCTGTTTTGCACATCCACATGTAAGGTTAGGGGATTCTCAATTCACATTAAGGCTTGAGGGGTAGGGGGAAGGTGAATGGCTTTATACCCCTTCAAACAGAGCTTTTCCAAAGCCAGACTCCAAATGGAGGGGCACGAGAAATTTCCCAGAATAAAATGCGAATAATTTTTTTTTAAAATGGCGGCATCTACGAAGAAAATAGACAAATGTCGTATTTTCGCCATAATTGAGTTTTGATGTTGTTGTGATAACTGTTGTATTGTATAAAGTTTGACATTGTCACAATGTGTAATGGTGATTTACTCCATAAAACGCACATGAAAAAATTGCTATTTACTTAAACGTGGAGTAATCGCTCGATGCATAGCACTTCTCTGATTTGACGCAGATATTAGTAAAAAAAAATATCTGCATATTCCAGGAGAATTCGACGACTACAGCAGCAGACATGTTTGTTTACTTCTAATTAAAGCTGTCGTTTTTGTTCACATAACAACTGGCGAAGTGAACTGATGATGTAGGTGAGTGTTGAAGGGGTGTCCCAAGTCATAGGGTTTGCTTTTAAAGCCCTATGCCTTATAGCTCCATTTGAAGGGGTAAGGGGTAGGGTTAGGGTGAAATGTGATTCAGCTCATGATAAAATGAATAAATAAATAAAAGCAAGTTGTGGTATTTCCTTTTAGCGTCTTGCAAACTGTTGGCTAGTTTCACAGCTGACTGCAAAAAGGCCATGCACAACACACATTTGCTGAGATGTATTCTAAAAGTGTCACATACACTAGTCTTCTTGGTGTAGATCACCATTAGAAAATGCTACCCTTGCAGTAAGGCCTACTTTGGAGTAACCCGTGGTGAATTCTACTTTTATATGTGGGATGTGTATGTAATGTGTGTCTCCTGGATCCCTTTTCCCCAGAACCTTTGCTACAATTACACACATGCACACACGCAGAGCAGTCGTTAGCGACACTGTGCTATAGACAGCAAACCTATGGGGAGGGGTCTGTGGGTCGGCAAAGGCAGGGCCGACCCAGCAGTTGAGCATTGCTCACCCAGAGCAATCGGATGAAAACGCAGTGCAGATGTAATTTGTTTTCAATGGCTGTTTCAAAAGAATAATTGTGGTGACACTGGCTGGTCGATAATATGGATTTTTGTTTTCGAGTGCAGTGTGTGTGTGGCTCTAAGAGAGGGCAGGAAATACAACACTGCAGACCCAAATACAATAAAAATGGATTGTGTGTGTGTGTGTGTGTTTGTAGGGGTATTTTGCAGGTCTGGTAACCATCACTGGGCCCTGGACATCATTGGAAGGATTACTAAATGTGTCCTATGGGCTAGCTTTAGACTGGTTCTCTCTCTCTCTCTTTCTCTTTCTCTCTCTCTCTCAGTCACAGTCCGCCTTTCTCTCCTTTTCTTTCAAGGAAAAACACTGACTTGCCTTGAATAAACTCACTTAAGATGAAACACAGCTCTGGGAGAGAAGAGGCCTGGGCAAAGCTGTGTAAACCTGGCAGGTCAAAGTGTGTATGTAAGAGGAAAAAAAATACCACACAGTATACGTCAAACGTCAGTGTCAGTTTAACTACGATGAACGTTGTTTAATCAAATGAAGGGGAGAGAAAAAAAAAAAAAAAACACCTAAGGCCATTACTTACAAACACAAGATTAATACATGCATTAATTATAATTTTGCGAAAGGCGCATACATTTTTTATTTCAAGAAAATTATGGTCATGATGTTTTCTTTGCAACTTTCTTCTGTGTATTTCTACTTTGCACTGTAAGTCCAGAGAATATATTGCATCACTATATTGATGCCGTTCATATTCCTGCATTGCAGAAAGCATTGCTTTAATAACTAAATCACACACATGGCAACATTTCAGTACACACTAACACACAATTAACCTGCATAGATTATCATAAAGGTGTTTGACCAGAATATTATTTATTCTGCAGTAATGAGTGTACATCTCTGTGTACATTCCTGTAGAGCATGTTGCATCGCTATTGTATAGTTCTTGAGCTGATATTATTTCCTTTCACTGCAACATGGCTGCTCATAATGGCTCCGGTAATAATGTGTTCATTGCTCTGGTTAGTTAGTGCACTTTCTAACTTCTAAAAGGGGTAATTTGTCGCCCGTCCCCTACTTTCCCTTTGTCCTTCTCCTCTTTTCCTGATGTTCTCCTCAGGCTCATCTCGATATGGCCTCTCTGTTGCCACATAATGGCCACTTTGACCATTTGCCAAATCAGACACTGTTTTGCTGGGCGATGGAGTCGGGCAATTGTAATTCGTCAGAGGAGGTGGAGGTGTAACAGTGTGTTACCCTGCGAGTGTGTGTGTGTGTGTGTGTGTGTATGCGCGTGTGAACATGGTCGGGTTCATTGAAGGGGTGGGATTGTGTGACATTAAATGAGTGAAGGTAGATTTAGACGGCACACTGGGGCTGGGTGGAGAGGGACATACAGTAAAAGGACATTATTCCTCTGTAGTCCAAGCTCTCGCTGACACTCTCCACCCCCTCTCTTCTCATTCTCTCTGTCTTTCTGCACTATTCCCTTGCCGCGGGTGGTCACCAGAGACCAGACTGGGGCTGATTTATTCTCCCTCTCTCCTGTCCTCTGCCTGACTGCCTCTGCAATGGAGAAATTTCCTTTCTCGCTCTCTCTTCCTCCACAGAAGCAGCACTGGTACTAAGGCAGGTAAAGCAGGAGAATGAGAATAGGAGGGCTAACATTAGAACATCTACCTCCCTAATACACTGCCCGACTCTGTCTGCTCCTGCTTTCCCACCCTGCAGTTTGCCTCATGGCAAATATGTCTTCCTCATAGGGGATTTTTCTGGGGATATCAATGCATAGATACAACACTTCTGTAGCCATTCTATCACTGTACAATTAATCCACTGGCATCGCAATAAAACATTCCTTATGTAAATTATTTGTCATTTATATATGTAACACTTCTATATAAAAATGTATGTAATGTACTTAGGTGATTTGGCATTCCTACGTTATATTAACTGCTGTGAGACATGTTGTTCTTTACTGAATTAATATAATATGAATAATACCTTAAATACTCATTAAATATCTCATCTGTAAACATTATTCTGACAATAGACATCCTCTGTGATAGTGGTCAAAACCACTTCCACTTTTTCAAAACATCACTAAGTGGTACATCTTCTGTTTGTGGTTTTATTTAAAGACATCTACTGGCAGAAATGACATCCTTGACCACTGGTTTACTTAAGTGTTTTTCCACAGTAAGTGGAAGGTAATCATTCATTGAACCCTCACATTACCGAAATAGAGTGAATCACGTTCACATTTCTTTTAAGAAATATTCACCTTTTTTTTATCAACATTAGCTGTAGGAAGCTCTAATGTAAACTATACTTAATGTATCAGAAATGTAAAGCCATAAACTGATGAATAAAATGTTATTTTTAACTATATATATTTTTAATTCCTTAACCTACTGATATTATTTCTGCAAGTGTGAAAATAACCTCAGTATAAGCTGAGGGTTTAAGGCGAAAAAAAAGAAAGAACACATCTTATACACAAGGTCTTTTGCTGTTGCTTGTTGCTATTGATTATCCAAGGTAAAGTTAATGTTTCTCTCATTCATTTTTATTGCTCATGTTTAAACATATTATTAGATTTATACATTTTGAAGGCATTACTGCATCTATACAATATTCCAAGTGTATCAGCATCTTGCTTAATAAGGATCTCTAGCTTTAGTAAGGTTCATTCAGGAACAGGGAGGCACAGAGCAGCGCTTGATGATGCTTTAGCTTTACATTGTGCTTGAGAAGCATGGTGACACTCGTTACACTAGCCAACGTTGGGCTAATTGCCACTGGGATGAAATGATTCTACAGATGCTGACAGGTGAGAGGGCATTCAACCATGACCGCCGAAAGATTTCTCCAGTGGCCAGTATGCGAGTAGGTCTGAAGCAGGGTTTCCATTCACTTATGCAGACATATATGCAAATTATCCCATGTGTGCACACAAACATATACATTCAGATGGGACCGCGGGTGCACATGTGAGGATCTTAATATAACGCAACAAAAAAGATGCATGTTATCAATAATGAATACCAGTACATGCACTTTTATACAGTATAAAACCTTCCTCCCGGTACCACTTTGGCTTTTATGCCCTAAATAGGAGCAGTTCTACATTATTGCACATGATGCTCAGACACCTCAGACCTGTCCCTGAAGTGGTGGATTATACCCGTCATGCCAAGTACTCACACACATGTACCTCTTTGCCCACTTCTACGCTCTGCTGAGTATTGTCCTCGGACTCTCCTCTCTAGTAAGACGCTGGCACACACACATTATTGATTTTCATTTAGATAACTTAATGTTCACAGACAATTCACAGCCCCTCCATCACAGACACCCCAGCCCAGGCTTAGATGTACGAGCTTGCCTCACTGTAATCTGCCACCATATCTCTTCTCTCATGCTCTCTTTCTCTCTCTCTGTTTTTTTGGCTTCATTTTTCCTAAACTTAACCAATTCCGAATAAGCGGGATATAAATGGAGAGCGCGCGCCGCATCGATCAATCAGACTTCACACAAACGCACACACACAAGCAGTGCGAATACATTTCCCACCAGCAGTTTTATTTTTCCGCCCCCAACATCCCATTACCTCCGGGTAGTTGGCCAGTCAAACAGGAATAAAAATTGCACCCCAAACATCATATGTTAGGGCTGATTTGTCGAGCGGGAAGCCTGACAATTCCCAGAGACTTACACGACCCACGCTGGTGCTGGAAATCAGGCCTGTTATGGCGGCCGAACGTCTATAAAGATTGTTCATTTGGTGGAAAACAGCTACCTGGGTAGGGACAGAGAGAGTGATGCAGAAAGCATTGTAAATACACAGGGAGATATATGGGCCTGACTGACCTGGACTGGGACTGTATGGCTGTCGGCATGAATCCAAGGAAATAGTCTCACTGACGGGTCTTTATGGGGTATGGAGGGGCTTATTCTTGTTAAATGAAATTGCAACTTGCCACGAACAAACATTATTTCAGTAACCAAATAAAAGCAATTTCCACTAAAGAAAGTGAAACCAAATGATGTGCAGTCATGCTGAAATGACAGCGAAAGAGAATGTCGTATATTTTTTTAACAGTACAAGAACAAACAGGGACCTTTTGTAGTTTGTCAGTTTTTTTTAAACAGTTCTTTTGCACTTTACTAGGCAGAAAGAAAAAAAGATTTAAACCACTTTTACAGATGTTACTAGTAGAACAGTATAGTAGTTATAGTACCTGGGTATTACACAAATAAAACTTTGAACAGGTGGATACTTTGGTTAAAAACAAATACCCTTATTTACCCCCAAATGTTAAACTACTTCATTATCCATTAAATATGATTATATGTTGACATATCACAAGTAGAAATCCAGCTGTGATTAGAGAACTGTTACATTTACAGTACTATTCTTTTAAGAAACAAAGAAATGATAATTACTGGATGGTGCACAGTGTTGTGTAGTGTTAAAAATTATACGACGTCTGTCTTTAGTGAAACAAAGTCTTGTTCCAATAAAGGAAAAAAGTTAAACAAGGGGATTATTTGCAAACTGTTGAATAAAGACTACTATTGTTTTCATTTAGTATGTAAAATATATATAGAAAACACTGACTTACATGTTTATGTAACTTAAAGCTTTATGGCTGTAGTTGTTTTAAACTTGAAACACAATCCCATTAACTCACTGAACAGTACAAGCCCAACTAAACCGTCTCTGTATCTTCACATTTGTGTCTGTGTGTGTGAAAGAGAGAGAGCGATTTGGGCTCTTACGAGAAGCAGAAGCAATTTTGCAGAGACTGAAGATCTCAAAAACACTTCTTTATACAGCTCAATGAACAGCGTCGGCTCTACTGTACTTCAGAGTCCTTGCATTCCTGTACCCTGTCTGGATTTTCCTCTCAAAAACCAAGGTAAATGGACGGCACACACACACACACACATAGAAGTGCTTATACAGGAAGCTAATCAAATGCCTATATGCTTCAGTATCTTCTTACAGGAATAGTGGCTTTTTGTGTTACTGTACTCTGTTATTTGGAGATTTCAATAATGGGTTAACTGACATCAAACTCCTCATAATTTATTATTAAACCACAAACCCACTTAGAGATATGTTTTCATTGTGTTTGACTGTTTGAATCAAATTTAAGATCATTTCGCTAAATATGTAAGACCTCAAACTTGGCTATCTGAGCACTGATGACATATATGACTATGAACCAATGGTATAAGTCCTCCACCATCATCCAATGTCCCTGCAATGTACCTGGAATGATACCTAGTCTGATGGCAGTTTTTTCGGCCATGGCATAGTGACTTGTTTACTTTGATTTTTGTTACATAAAGAATAAACACAAATATAAGTGCACATGTGATCTGCTATAGGTTTACTAGGTGTTGAGCCTGACACAAAAATATTCATGGAAATGAACTTCTTTTCCCGTAAGAATCCATTCAAAACAAACTGCCTCTGGTCTTTCTTTGAGGAGCCCCAAGGCTATGACATGGGACCACTGGAGGTTTTCTGTGTTGAGTTTACCTGTTGTCTTCATGCCATGTTGATTTCCTCCAGGACCTCTGGTTTCCCCCACCATTAAAAACAGACACATATCAGTGCATTCTCCCGTTGGCTCCTTTGACCCTGGGGCTGATCAAGGTCTAGAGGAGGTCCCTGAGTGCCTTTAATGGAAGTTCACTTCTACTAATGTGTGCTAATGCTAATGTTAGAAGGAGCATCTGTATTAGGAGGGATAAAATGCAGGGACTGAAATACCCTACAAGGATATCTAAGCAAGGTAAGCTTTATTTTTACATCCAACATGTTTAATCTTACCTTAGATCTTTTACCAAATGTTTTTTTTTTTTTTTTTTTACAAATACACACTTACCAGTAACACTAGGACCCACTCCCAGTCCTCATTTGTACCCATACCCCTTGGTCCTTATAGTTGGCAGGCCCCCTTGCAAGGGGTAAGGGTTGAAATATTGTCCTATTAAATGAGACAACCCTTCAAGACCTATTACATCATCAATGCTACTATAAACAGATGCAACAACGATGATGTCCAAACAATTCACCATGCCATCAGCAGCTGCAATAGTCTCTGTTCTATGGGCTATAATACATTGCAAGGGCATTAAATGGAATATCAAATGATCACCTTATTTATGAAGAAAATAAATAATTTACTGTTTTTACCTCAATCATCAGCTGATGATCCAAACAATTACAGGGAATTTCTAACCCTCTTTAGTTTGAAGTGGAGTCCTTAAGAAACATCCCTCTCTACCCTTTCACGTGAACACACATCATGGAGGGGTAAGGGGTAAGACAGAGTGCTAAGCGGTGAATTGGGATTGGGCCTCGGGCTATTCAAACATCAACAGTAAACTGAACCCAGGATGCCGAATGCACTGGCATATGTATGACACGACATATGTGCTCCATTACATGTATCAGAGCACGCCCTGTTATCCTGTTAGTTCACTTATTTAACTCTGTAAAGTCGCCTGCCCCTCCCTACCACCCCTTGCCCTAACCCTTTTTTCAGCCTGTCTCTTTCATCTTCCTCCCAGCTGTCCCCCGAGGTGAAGGACGCTTGTAGATGAAAGACTGAAAGAAGACGAGTCATAGTGAGGACAGCTCCTGCTGCGCTCAGGCCACCGCTCTGCACACTGGCTGACTGGCCACTACTTAGTAAGTTTGCTCTGTCCACACACACACACACACACACACACACACACACACACACACACACACACACACGCATACATACTGCTCCGTCCTGTCACCTTATGTTCCATCACCCCTCATTGCCATCGTCTCCAGGGGACGTTAACTGAGTCCAACTGGCAGCGGAGGAAGACGGGGGTGACAGAGAAGAACATCAAGGAAGTTGAGGCACCAAGTGCGACCGAGAGCCATCGTGGGCACAGGAAGTAGATATGAGGCCTGACACGACAAGCCCTGGCATTTTGACATGTATTAAAAGGTCTGGACTGGACACATCAAAACAGAGGAAACCGAGAAGGTAGAGAGGCGAGATAGAGATGACAGGAATAGGGGAGTCTTTCCAGATGGCTGTTTTTGACAGACAGGTGAGCTAAATGAACCCTCTTAGCAATAACTGCAGAGCTCCATCCCCCCGCTGGGTGCTGTCTCTCTGATTGGGGGACACATGAGAGCAGTGATTTAATTGAAGTAGAAGCTAATTGTAACATTTAAGTGAAACGGTGTAAGAAGTCCATTGAGTTTTATTTGGTAGCAGCTTTTACCTCAGTATTAAGAACTCATGGGTCGAGCTTAGTGGACGACAGACACTTGAATGGAGTTTTTAATTTTAGTTTTTTATTTTAATATTTTTTTAATTAAAGCACATTTATTGAGAACTTTTCTGTTGAGGATTTTAATGCACTCTGTGGGACTTTTATAATGCACAGCACTTACTAAAGCTAACATTAAATGACCCCTGTTTTAAAACAACATGGATTCTGGATTTATTTGGGAACGTTGCAGAAAAAAGCAGAAACAGTAAGTAAAAAATAAGGACGGTGCATTTCCAGTATGAATATGTGCAATATTTCAGGTTTCTTAGCTTTTCATCATCTCCAGATATGTCTTATGTTGAAGTACAGAAACTCTGTAGCCAACATGGAAACACTGTCATCTTCTGCACCATTGATTCAGCAGGAAAACTACTAAATGGGCACTTAATGATATATTTTGCTGATAATCACTTGTTCTTCAGTTTTTTTCTACTTTCTTATAATAGCCTTTGAATTTACCCTGAGCTTTTATGAACATCTACATCACCAGTAGAATAAATACAGGAAACTGCCCGGTTTTCACAGAAAAATGCTGATGACAATATAGAAATAAATGGCGATGATTCACTAAGTAAAGGCTGAATGTACAAAAGCAGGGTTCCTACAGCTCAGGGTAAGTTAAATTAAAGACTTTTTAAGACTTGTTTAATGCCATTTGAAATTAAATTTAAGATCAAGCTGACAATGAACCAAAATTGAAAAGGGAAAAAAAAACAGTAGATGAATTACCTGAGGGCAGTTTTACCAACTGTTTATTTTAAATACAACATGACTTTTTGGTCCAGTTGCTGCTACATTCATGAACCATTTGCATCAAGAAACTTTTACATTTTGAATATATAACACACACACACACACACACCATATAAACACACACTTGCACAAAACCAAGTATAATTAAAGGAATACTACACCCACAGAATGATGTGCCCTCATTTTCCACTCACCCTAAATTATTTTTGTAATATACACAGCCTAAATGTTACCAAATACTTTTAATTACTAACTAACATGAATCTCATTGAAGTGTCGAAATTTTTAAAACTTGAAAATTGGATTGAAGACATTTTAATGCCAATTAAGGCCTTATTTTTTAGAACAATAAATTCAATGCCTTTTAAGACTTTTCAAGGATCCATGGATCCCTGAAAAGAACTTATTTGGAAAGTGTAGTAAAAAATATTTTCGAGGTTAGTTACATAATGTCATTGAGACATTTGCTGTTTTCATTATTGATTCTAAATACTGAATTACTGGTGATTTTTTTTTTCAAATTTTCCAATTAAATCAGAATAAGAATAATGGTACAGAAAAATAAAAAGCTTTTTTTTTTTTTTTATACTTGCTGTAAATGTTCTCATTTCGTGCCAGGGTGTGTTCAAAACACTCTGTGCCTGGTACAGTAGTGCTAAGGACAACCTTGACTCTATTCAGTCTCAAAAAATATGAACCTGAAGAAGCTTTTAGCTCCTATGTAATAGGCTATAAACAATGTGTTTATGCGTGTGTGACACTGTCATTTCTACCTTCACAGTCGGCCGTCACATACACACTCTGATGGGCTTTCACACCTTAGTGTTAACATGCTTTTGCCGACTGTGTGTAGATGAGTGCGGGACTAAAAAAAAGACAGAAAGAAAGAAAGGGAAAGCATGTTGTTGCCGACCGGACATGTAAAGAGGCAGGTGAAAACAATGCTATCGCTCATGAAAAAGTGACACTTCATGACAAATTTGTCTCACCAAATCATTGTTTACATTTATTGTATCCACAATCTTTAACATGCGCAGTTACTTTTACTTTTTCTTAATTCTCCAAATTTCTCCCTCCTTGACAAGTTCCAAGTTCATGTTCTATAAGAATGCAGCACAGCAAGAGATGAGATATGTTACAATAACTTCACACAGTCATTTTCATATCTATCTACCCGTTTGCTTGGTACTTTGATCAGAAAATGCAGTCTTTGATCAGCAGTTGAAGCAGCACGGAATCTTTACTAATGTCAAGTGCTTATTATGTAGTGTAAAATGCTTAAAGTGCAAAGAAAAGTCCTGCAGTTAAATTCTAATTCTGCTTTAAATCTCTACAAAGCTGTAAAAGTACAGGATGCGACTCTCATTTAATTCATTCTAGTCAGTTAATTGTCCAGGTCTCCTCATGGACATTATTTAGTTCTAATCATAGCTTTAGTTATTACCTAAAACTTTACACTTTTATTACATCAGACTAATATTCAAGACTTATGTGGAAAGGAGACTGATGCAACCACTCTAACTCCCACTGGCCACAATAGTTAGTAGAGACATAATAGCTTAAATGAGTGAATACGGGACAGTGTTGCTATGTGTGAACACTTTACACCGTCCAATCTGTTGTCCATTAAAATCTTTATAAAGTCATAAAAATGTGTTTTATTAAAACATGTTTGCAGCTTGTTTCAATGCCCAGAAATGATCAAATGAGCAAAAGAAAATTAATGCATGTACAAGTTTCATTTTCTATATATAATTTCTCCTTTAAAAGTAAAAAAAAAAAAAAAAAAGAATATACACATAGAATGAGCCGATTAGAATTTGAAATTAAATTATTAAAATGGTAAAAAAAACAAAAAAAAGTGATGTTGTAGCTTGATGACTGCTTCATATATTGTTCATCTTGCCTACTTTTTTTCCCCCCAGTGAAACTACCATTTTTACATTCCTGGCAAAGAACAGTTGTTTGCACACAAAGTCGGGATAATATATTTCTCCCTCTCAGTGTCGAGGACTGCTGACACACATGTAGACAAAGAACCAGGAAGGGGAACAGGCTAGCTGAGCCTTAGCATTCCCAGCACGGCACAATTAAGACTGAGCGCTAACAGACACTCCCAGTTTAACCACATTACTCTTAAAAAATGTTACACAAACCAGAGACATCTCTGACAGCGCAACATTATCCCCCCAGTTACAATTAATTACCCACACGTCCTCCCCATGCATCCCATTTACATATCTTAACAAAGGCAGAGGGATCTGCCAGAAGGGGAAATACAGGTTAGTTAGGCATGCCAAGGAGCTCGCCGATGTGTCTGTGTGTGTGTGTGTGTGTGTGTGTGTGTGTGTGTGTGTGTGTGTGTGTGTGTGTGTGTGTGTGTGTGTGTGTGTGTGTGTGTGTATAAGAGTCATGCTGAGATGCCACTGATAAAGAAAAATCAAATGAATGCAGATCAGCTCCTGATATCAAGACATAACTATAAAAAATATGTCCCGTACTCCTTTCAAAACTTTCCCCCTCTATTCTCCCATTCTTGTAGATATCGTACGTACATCTGACTTCCTTTTGTCTTTTGCCGCTGTTCTATCTTGTTTTGCATCACGCTTGTATACGAGTATCTGCACATGTGCAAGCTTTTGCAAATAAGTGTGGACATATGAGTCCTGGTGCAGACAGACTTTGTCTTTGTGTGTCTGTGTTTTCCTTTTTCTTCTCCTCTTTCTTCTCCATTATTTTTTTACCTCTTGTTCTCTTCTGTCTCTCATTTATAATGGGGAGAGGGAGGCTGGAGATAAAAGAGGCGAGCAGGGAGACAGAGTGAGCGGTCACACTCTGTGATGCTATCTGCTACCCACAACGCATTGCAAGTGGACGCCTGACATGTTCTATACATCTTTCCACTCTGGCGCTCATTAAACAAATGCCCGTTGATATATAGCTCTCAAGAAATGAATTTTTACCTCTGTGGGCTGGGGACCTGCTCTCTCTCAGTCCCTGCCTTCTCTGTGATCTCTTGGGCCCCTGGAAAAACACGCACACACCCAAACACACTCACACACGGTGCATGCAGAGGCATATAAAATCCAAAAACAGAGATAACAAATGTGGCCATGAACACACTCACCATGTACACACTTGTTATTTCCTCCTATGGTGCAGCTGGGACGGTGTTTCCTGATATCACCTGACCAGTTACTTATAGGAGAACTGCAAGCTGCATGTGCTGTAAAACAATGAAGCAGATATGATTACGCTGATATGTATAATGACACACTACAACCCATTTGCCATAACCAAAACCTTCCCTTTTGGAATGTATGGCTTTTCTATGATGTTGATAAGGAACATATAGATTTCAGCCAGATTCATTTATTATCCTTGTTATCTCCTGTTACTTTTATTCGTACTAGAGATGTGTTGGAGGCTAAACCCTGTGAAATTCAGGTTTTTTTTGTTTGTTTTTTTTTTTTACCTTTTTATATGCAGGAGTGTAGTTTACAGGCCTTTTTAGGTTGGCATAAATCATCATGACCTGAATCTATGGCATACATCACTGTTAGCAGCACTAGTTCTGTAGAGATAAGCTTCTTTAAAAGAGAAACAAAGTATAATTGAATGTTTTTTTGTTTGTTTTTTTTTCTTAGAGCTACAGTTTCGCTTGTTTGGTTTACCTTAGAAAATTTCCAATTCTTTCCTATCATGCCGTCACTTTCAGCGAATTGGTTAAACATTCAGGACAGTTACAGCCACTACCATGTTTTTACTTCTCGCGCCACTTTTCTCCTTTCAGAGCGTCGTCGGTGGAGTCGTCAATAAGAGGTGTTGTTGTGGCAGTTTCTTGTTAGCAGCAATAATAAGAAATTTGTTTTATATTCACACTCCTCTCTCATTTGTCTAAAAAGGGAGATCATTACTCTCTGGCTTCTATATGGGGAGGGTTTAATTAAAGTACTAATGTCATTTTCATCCAATCAATGGGTATTCTAATAAGAACGTGTGGATGGGCTGAGAAATGGAAGCCAGGGCTTGATCTGCCATTTCCACAGTTATCTGTGACAAAAAAGGCTACTGAGGCTGATAAAGTTCACTGGAGATGCTGAATAGAAAGGAATAGCTATTTTGGTGCCTTGTGGCATAATTATTTTTTTAATTAGACCAGGACAGTATGGTCGGTGTAGGTGAGAAAAATAAGTTCCGCTGGCCCAAATTAAGACAGTGGGAAGTGGTAAAATGTTGAAGGGGAAATTGGCCAACCCAGAAACATTTTAAAAGAGGATGAAATTAAGCTCATTTGAGTTTTAAAGTCAAAAATTAAATAGACTGTCAGAGAGTTTTAAAGATAAGTGTCATAAAACATGTTTTGACCTAAACATGTCATGCTTACTCTGTTGTCGACAATTGTATACACACAAAAAAATGCTATTGTATAAAAAATTATACCTGTATCTTTTTGTATATAGGGTTTATATGTATGCAGATAATTATTTTTTTTATATTACTTTCTGTATATTTATATTATTATATTATAATATACAAGAGACACCAACTTCCTTGTATGTGTTTTCTTAACTGGAAAATAAAGTTGCATCATAAAGAAAACATATTTATTTTTAGATTCAGTTTTTATTCCATGCACATCACAGAATAATGCAGTGCTGTTAATGAAGATGCCGTAATTTCTGTACTATAGAGCGCACCTGATTATAAGCCGCACCCACCACATTTTAAGAGGAAAACCGATTTTGTACATACACAAGCCGCACCTGTATATAAGCCGCATGTGCCCACATTAAAACATGTAACACAAACACAAAATTAACCCAAACCCGACTTCAAGTCCCGCGAATGAAACTAAATGTCCTTCATTAAAGTCCACAGTCCAAAAATCACAGCCGGCAAAATGAACGGAAAATGATACTTAAGGTTTGATGCAGGCCTGCAGAGTCCGGGTCCCATTGAAAGTAATCCAAGGAGAAAAAAAAGTGTATATTTCCAAAGGTAAGGGAGGGGAAAAATATATCCACTATTGTCCGCCGCATCCACAAACAGGTGGCTGGTCACCGCTTCGCCTCATCTGTCGCAGAGTCAGCGATAACTTTAATCTTTGGCAGAGAGTTCAGGTCAAACTCCTCCGTGCCAACGTGCAAAAAATCCACAGGGTCTGGTCGAGCCTCTGTCTTCTCTCACACACCGCCGCGGGTTTTTCTTTAAGCAACTTTTTACCCCCTCTTCACCTTTTTTTTGTCTGTCCCTCAACTTTACCGGTCCCCATTAAACCCATCACCCCGCGTTTGTTCCGCCCCTCCTTTTTCATTCAGTCTTCCTCGACGCATATATTCCACCGGTCTAAATCTTGCCTTCTCTACTCGAGTGCCGCTGGCGGCCGTTAGGAAAATTACATAAATTGGCCACATCACTTAATAAGGGTTGAAAGTTTGGGAAAAAAGTAGCGGCTTATAGTCCGGAATTTACGGTATTTTGATTGTATATAAGTTCAGATGTAATCAGATATAACAACATATTCTATAGGCTGACAGAAGAAGGTCATTTTTCAAATATACATAGTGCAATTCATACACAAGGGTGTTTCTGATAAATAAAACTAACACTGTAGACAGAACTATAACTCTAAAAGCATTATAGATTTAAAATTAAAATTATGTGCATCTACAGTATAGATATAATATGTTCATCCGCAAAATTAGACGTGAGAAAGTATTATTTTAGAATGAGGATTTAACAGCAGCTAGACATACATACAGGTACTGTACGGCAATTTGCTTCAAAATGTATTCAAAGTACATTATAACATATAGTGCAAAACAAGCGGCTACAATAATAGGAGAATGTAAAAGCAGCTCAGGATTCATGTTATCAAAGAATGACCTTAGGGACTTTTCAAATGACATTGGTTTCACAGAAAACATTGAAAAATGTCAATCGGTCCTATCATACTATTGCACAATTATAATAATACTAATCCAAGACTTGAAAATATTTCTAAATTTAAAAACAACAACATGTATTACAGTATGAGACTTGCCCCTTTAATACAGCAGTAGATTAAAGGTTTTACATAGTGTTGTATGTGTTCCAGAATACAACATTTTAGTTTCTAATCCCCCTTTACTTGTCACTATTTTGTGGTTTTGCTAAGTGGAAAAAAAAAAAAAAAAATCAAATGTGATTGGGAGGTCAAAAAATGTTAGTTGAAAAATGTAAACAGATTAATTTGTTGGCAGAACAAGATAGACATTTAGTTTTGTTTATTTTGGACTTTAGTAGATGACAAATACGTAAGGAAGTATAAATACAAATAAAACACAACAGTGCAAAGGAGGCCAAAGGCTTAATATGCTTATATAGATATTTTGTTCATCAACCTAATTAACACTTCAAATGAATCAAATAAACAAAAATAACTTAAATAAAGTAAATAAAGCAATACAATAGAAAAGAATGTATAATTACTTAGAATGATGCATGGACATGAATTAAATATAGACTCTAAAGAGAAATAGCAAACAAGGAAACTAAAAAAGTTTGAAAAATGTGGGATTATGTATAAAAGCAGCTTTAGTATGACTTTTGAAAGTAGCAAAGGAGAGACATAATTGTAATGATTTATTCCAGTTATTCCAAACGCTGGGGCCCCTGGACATGATTGTAAATTGTTGTTGGTTCGATTTTGCATTAATTGGCCTTAAGTAATGACTTTGTGGTGTGTGGTGTTTGTGGATATCTGAGTTTAATACAAATGTGTTATGGTACATTACATTACATTTATTCATCATCTTATACATCAAGAAACTAATTTGTAATCTGTTTATGTCATATATGGTCAGTATTTTTAGTTTTTTAAATACTGGGAAAAGTGAATGAAACTTTTGATGTTATTCTGACGTAGCGTTTCTGAAGCATAAAGAATGATTTGAGTGATGTAACGTATGTACTACCCCATACAATATTACAGTAGGTTAGGTAGGGATAAACAGGACTATAGTAAGTTCTGACTCTAATAAGGGCAAGTGACTTCACGAGAATAAATATATGTCCAAACATTAGGGTAATAAATAAAAATCTGAATTAAAACACATGCTTAGTTGTATTTATTAGTAGCTTTCTCATTGCTATGTTTAAACATGTAGGCTAATTATTATATTTTAGGCGGTGTATAATAGTATTGATGACATATTTACACACTGAAGTAAATACATGTTTCTTCATGCTATGCAGGGTATCAGGGACTTGGTGGGTATGCCTGGCCTTGTTTGCCCTTGCATGAATTTGCTCAGTGACTGGCCGCTCTCATTAAAGCTTGCTAATGCACTTGTAAAACAGTCAGCAGAAACGATAGATCACTGTATGTGGTGGAGGCAAGGTGTGCAGGGGGCAGAGGGAGGGTGTATATATATATATATATATATATATATATATATATATATATATATATATATATATATATATATGGGTGTTAAAAAATAAAAAAGTGGGGGGCTTTTCTGGGAGAGAGGAGTAAAGTGTGAGATGAAAAAGAAGGATGGGGTGAGAGAGACAGGCTGAAGAAAGAAAGAGGGCATGTGAAAGAGACGGAGAGAGGGAGAGAGAGAGAGAGAGAGAGAGAGAGAGAGAGAGAGAGAGAGAGGGGTGGTATTGGGTGGAGGTGGATGCTGGTCAGTGGAGATGTCGGTGGCCCATTAATCTTGGCCTCTTCCTGCCTAGTTATTGTGTATTTCTTTTGGCCAGAGATTGATTGTAGCAGGGGAAGATGAATTTGCCCGTGGACCTTCTTTTCTCTCTCCCACTCTTTGTTTTTTTCTAACTCCTGATGCTTGGCCAAGGTGATAATGCTCTCTGTCTCTCTCTCTCTCTCTCTCTCTGTGTCTCTCTCTTCTGGTTCCCTCTCTTTTCTGTGCCCCATCACCCCCCAATCTCCTCCTATGTGTGTGTGCGCGTGTTTTTCCCTTTCATTTATTTTAGATTACAATCATCATCTATTGCAGGTTGCAGAAAATGTGTTCATATGGCAGGAAAGAAATGGAGATCAAGGGTCTGGATGTCAGCGCCGGGGGGGGTTGGAGCAGGAGGACGGACAGTGACCCAGCTGGACCGAAATGTAGTGGCAGGATCGAGTATATATACACACACACACACACACACACACACACAAAGAAACACACCAAGCATCTGTCCTTACCCTCAGACTCCTCAGACTGCCAAGTTTGACAAGAAATTATGGCCCAATCATTTAAATGTATAGTCAGCATCAAACTAAGAGCACACTAAACACACACACATATGTGCACTAAACTTTAAAAAACACACAGCATTATCTTACCAATGTGCTGCCGATTTCTTCATTAAAAGTTAATACTATTATGGGTTATGAGTGTTGAGCAGCTGTATTGGTCTATCATTAAACTAGATGATAAAATGTATGAGGTGATGACGTACAAATAATGATTTATAATTAAGAATAATTGCGTGTAACTCAAAATAGAAAGCCTAAGTAAATGAGAATAGCAAAAACATATCAATATTGATTTTCACGTTGAGGATATTTTGGTTTGAGACTTTATGTTGGTACACGGCTTCAAAGTTTAGTGTGTAAGAGCGAAAGAAACAAATGTAGCACCCATCCCAAGTAGGAAGGTTAATAACTCTCTGTTATTATGATGGTGTATTCTGGGCAGGGCTTGAGTACATTAACACTTGACTGAAGTGGTAAACAGGAGAAATAGTAAAAATAAATACCTTTGGAAATACTAAATGACTTTTGAATGATGGTGCCTCCACTTAGCAGGTAAGATAATAATGCTAGTTGGGTTTTTTGTTTGTTTGTTTTTTTCATCCCACTAAGAATAAATGGATATTACCTTTTTTTTTAATACTGTTTAAAGATATTTAAATGAAGGAAGAAATGCAACACAGAAACTATGTAGTCAAAACAATACATGTTAGGAATTGAAAATATATAAACCAAATAAAACAAACATTCTGGACAATTCAGGCAATAATACACCTTTAAATGCTACTTCCAAATAACCCTTTGAGCTTAAATGTTGCATGGCTGATGTTACTGAATGCCTACAGATAACATACAGTACTACTTTTAATTGCCGTGTTATCTTTAAGCATTATAAGCTTTCAACATGTATGTCTACGCCACTTAAAATAACAAGCCATTAGCTCATTTAGTGGCTAACTTGATTAGCGGGTAGGGTTAGCGCAATTAGTAGCTAGTGCATTGACATGCCATGAGATGGCGTTTAGCAAGTGATACGATGTAAATGTGCACAACAAATTCTTTCTGAAATGTTTTTTACCAGGACAAGTTATCTCATCATATCCTAATCCATTCCCCTGTCTCCTTCATTCTTTGGAAGTGTTATTTTCTACAGTTGTAACTTGCATTAACCCATTTTTTCTCTGTTAATTACTCAGGCATTTAATGTACAGTCTATAGCTATAATTTATCTATGAACAATAATTATGACAAACGTACCATAGAAAAATCACAAACACTTCCACAGGTTACAGTATAGCTCTTCATTAGTCTGACAAGGTGAAATAACAAGGTTCAACTGAACGATTACCAACTCAACTTTCTTTTCTCTAAAAATGTCAGTAGATTTTTAATAAATCATTGACAAACTATGTCCTTTGTTTCATCTCTGTTTAGCCGCACAAAAGTCATGGGGCATGGGGGGATAAATACTTTACTAGGGTAACATAACCATTTCTGGGACATTTGGCTTTTTTTTTTTTTTTTTTGTTATTTTCAATGTTTTCCGTGACTGGAAAATTGGTCAATTATTTTCCAGGTTTTCCAGGATTCACGCAAACCCTAAATAAAGCTGTGCATTGTGGCCATACAAAATTGAACATTGTCCTTTTCAGTAGTTAGCACAGGTAGAAGATAAAATGGCACGTGCTCTAGAGTACTCACAAAACCTTGAGTGGACGAGAAGATAAGATGTATCTTTAACTGGATCCAGGCAGACCGGACAGTAGCTGGCTGGAGCATGAATTTGTGGAACCTGAGACTGTCACGATCCACAGCAGAAAGTCTCTCTCTTTCAGTTCACTGCACATTAGAGAGTTTATTAGCTTATACATTCTTGTAAAATGCACTGCACTTAGCATAGAGAGTGACTAATACCTATTAACACTAATACACGTTTACATTATTTTAAATTTCACCACAGAAAATAATATGTATTTGAGTACTCACTCCTTCCGGTTAATAGCGGAGCAGCCAGATATAAAAATCTATGTCTAAAAATGTACATCTAGACTCGGTAATTTTTAAATAAAAAAAGTATATACATAAATAAATACAAGAATAGTGTAGTGCAGGTATTATTGTTCTGTGTGTCTTTGGTGGGGTCCAGGTAGGGACGAGGAGTGGGGGTTGGCAGGGGCTACAGGGGTCCTCCAGAATTCAACAGTCTCACACATTCTGGGAAGAAGCTGTTTCTCAGTCTGGTGGTCCTGCTCTTAATACGCCGTAGCGTCCTGCCTGAGGGGAGAGGGGCAAACAGAGCATGTGTGGGGTGAGTGGGGTCCTTATTAGGCCATACCAACCTGAACACATGTGATCTCAACTGGTTTACATGGATGGAACGATATCATTGTTACTTTAAATTAGATGTTTTTATGTATTGATGAAACATATTGTCACTGTCGGGTGGAAACCTCATGAGTACATTTTTGGTGAGTCTTTTTTTTGTCATGAAAACTATGCTTTTGGTCAGTCTTCACATTGGCCTGATGGTTTTACAAATATTTAAACAATAAAAAGTGTTGAAAATGGCTTGTGACTACATCTCTTAATCCCATTAATTTACTTAGAATATATGTTTTTCCAGTTTACTAAAAAAACAGCCTAATCATTTTGGACATAAAAGGTTTCAGTGACAATAGCTGTGATGTCATCTGCCATGTTTTGCCAAAATGTTTCTACCATTCTCTGGTTTCCTTTTCTTATCATTTGTTCTGGTTCTGGTTGTTATGGTGAGTAGGATCTAATGTCATGCTCCTTTATAATCACCTGCTTTTTTGTGTATTTACAGTATATAGTCCAGAGTTATTATCTTGTAAACCAAACAAGTAAGAGCAGACAAACCAAACATTGTTTTACATGTTTTAGCAGCCACCATATGGCAGAGTGAGACAAAGGCCTTTAATAATCTTGCACACTTATAAACCCACACTACCAGTACCACCTGAAACTATAAAAAAACAGAGCAAAGATGTTATGAACGTAGTCACAAAGCTAGATATTTATTCTCGTTGGTTGAGTCCAAAGCAAAGCTAAAAGGAGAATGAATAAGTGAAGGAGCAATACAGCTAAAATAAATAAATAAAATCATCATAGTATTTTTAATGACCCTATAATTACAACCATAGCCATAGTCATAACCATAGACCTAAGGTAATATGCTCCCAAATATTTCATAAGACCTAAGACGAGAATCATTTCAAGAATTATTTGACAAACTTTGCTGTCTCCTTTTAGTGTAAATATTGGTTTTCCATCACGCTGCAGGTTTTGTTTTGTATTTTTATGTTTATTTATGACCTTATTTGACAGGGGCAGTGCTCATGAATCAACAGAAACATAACAAACTGTAAATGGGCCAGATTAGCCCACCTAATTTATACATTATGTTCAAAATGACAGTAAGCTAGAACTAAGAGTTTTAACTGGCCTGCCATTTAATACCCGCCCTAAAACACTTTGACACACTAGTAATGTAATAAAGAAAAATCTAATCATGCATACATCTATAATATTCTTAATTTGCCAATATGCTTCCTCCTATTCTCCAATGTCACCCTGTAATGTTCTCCAATAGCCAATATACCCAACAGTGTGCTTTGTGTGTGTATGTGTGATTAGGAGCGTAAATTTGGCTATAACTATACTGTTAATGTGACTGTTTATGGGCTAAACAGCGTCTCACACCTTGGTATTACTGTGCACTCATGCATGTGTTAGTGGTAGTGCAGTGTTGTATTGCTGCCAGATCTGCTGCATCGTATTCCCTGGTCTGAATACTACTTAACCCTGTGACTGTAGCACGGCCAGACATATGCTCCAGACCAGAGGGACTTCCCCTTGGCAAACACACACACACACACACACAGAGTTCTTGAACACTGCCCTTCCCTGAACCCCTTTCATATCCCTAACTTGCTGTTTCTGTAATAATCGATGAGTCTGTGGGTGGTTGTAGTAACCTGACTATTCCTGACTCATATGTCATCTTGCTCATCATATATTCAGGGGGAAAAAAATCTACTTTTGGTAGTGTGTGAGGTAGAGCTGCACGATATTAGAAAAAAACTGACCTTGCGATATATATTGTGATATGAGAAAATACTCAGGAGTATATAACAGCTGTGTGGTGATGATGGAAATGGTCACACAGATTAGCGGTCGACACAGAAAAGCTGTTTCAGTATGAATTAAATAAATTTAATAATTGAAAATAAATACATTTTCATGAATAAATAAAATAAATAAATAAATACATGAATAAATAAAAAAGCAAAACAAATAAAATAAAACAAAATTAATTAAATTAATAATATATATATATATATATATATATATATATATATATATATATATATATATATATATATATATATATATTTATTTATTTTTTTTTTTTTTTTTTTTTAAATTACATATACTAATAAATAAAAAAATCAAACAAAAATAATTGCAGGAGCTATGATTTGACTATTGTGTGCAATGTTGATGCTCAAACTATATATTGCGCAGCTGTATTGTGAGGGTAGTGGGAGAAATTGAGGAAATATAGAAAGGTTTTCCTTTCTACTGTCACCTGAATGTATAGAATACCTGTAGTAACTGGACTGTCACGGTTCATGTTCACTATGTAATACATTCAACCATCGTTTTACTGAACAAACTACTCAGCTTATACAAGCTCATTTAGTGATTCCATCTTCAGTACATTATGGAAAACACATTGTCTGCAGCTTAAACAACCATCATCTGGCCCGAAGTTGAGGATCATGAGGGATATTTACTTTTCAGACATGTTTCAATTCAATGAGTGAGACAACATTTATCCAAAAATAAATCTAGTTGAAGTGATTCTTATGATTCGTGTCACTGAAAGGAACTGCTTTGCACAACACAGAACATAATAGGAGTGTGTTTCTCAGCATAGATATATGTTTGGAAGTTTGGAAATATAACTTCTTTATTTTCTACATATCAAATCCAAAAATACATACAACTAAAAAGAAAATACCTGACAATAATAAAAGAGGACTGTCAAAATTTCTAAATGACTCAATTTTGACAACACATCCAGTATGTTTCCTTTGTGTAACCAGATGAAAAGTGCATTAAGATGAAAGAGTTAGCTATCGGGCCACATCAGATTATAATTTGTATTTGCAAGACACCAAAGTGTTTCTGGGTGATCATTATAGTGTTTGCTTAATGTAATATGACATCACCATGAAATGAAATAGACTGGTAATTTAGCGTGGTGGTGATTCATTGTTATTACACAGAAACTCTGATTAAATTTCCCTGTAACAATAATACTAAAAACATAATTTGCACAGAATTAGCTGTATTTAAGAGGTGAAATTTGGAATATGAAAGATAATGAATTTCAGCATTATAATATGGTGATAAGAAGTTTTGACGTCCAAGAACTTTCATGTGATTTTAAGAGGATTATAGTTAGAGTATCCTGTTCTAGTGTGAAAACCACTAATATTATGTTACTGGTATCACTTTTTAATTCTGCTACTATATCACCTTTTTCAATCTGAACAACATTAGCAATTGCTGCCATATTATTACCAAACATACCTGTTATATTTAAATGGAGATTAATTGTTTATTACTATGATATATTTGTGAAATTATTATTATCTGTTCTATGTTATAGTATAATATACCCACTGTAAGGATCAAACAATTGCCCTGTAATTTCTTTGGTTGTAAAATGTAAAATTATTCTGTCAGTAAGTAAAAGTACTTAGTTACTGTACTAAAGTATTTACTTGAGTATTTATATTTTTACTTTTTACTTTTACTCCCTACATTTTTGCATAAATATCTGTACTTTATACTCCTTAAATTCTCAGAATAGACTTGTTACTTTTTCAAACTAAAAATATGTGACAGTATGAAAAATAACTGCCTTCAGAGGGAAAATTTATCTTTTTCCTAAATTCCCCGCACATAGCCTATCCACACAACTGAGCACCATGGCCTGATGAAATGCATCATTGACACAGTAACTCACTTTTAAGCTTTATTTTTGGCTACTTTTGAAACTTTTAGGATTTTGTTTGGTTCAGTAAGGATTATTTCATTCATGGCAAAAAAAAAAAAAGTTGTCTTTTTTACTTTTACAGTTTAGTACAATTGAGAAGTTGTACTTTTGTACTTTTACTTCAGTAAAGGAGTTGAATCAATACTTTTACCAGAGTATTTTTTCCACACAAGTAGCTGTACATCTACTTAAGTACAGAATGTGAGTACTTTTACACCTCTGCATATGAATTTTAAACATCACTGAACTAGCTGCTGATGCTAACTCAGTTGTTAGCTAACATTAGTTTGGCTAGCTTGTTGACTAGGATGAAATAACCAAAAAAAAAAGTTTTTAGATACAAATAGTGGAATATTGAGTATTATTATTTTTAGTATTAGTGTTATTACACACTGTTATGTTCATACAACTTCACATTCTTATCATTTCTTGTCCTTTAGAGCCAAGAGTTTCTAACTTTCTCTATTACAACGGTACAACAAACCGCCTGTTGTTTTCAGTGGGAAGTTGCTCATTAGTTTGTAAGACATAAAAGTTTGTCGCTGCCATGTTACATTTGCATTATAGCCTACACCCCTTTTAAAATCAAATTTTTGGGCAGTGACATGGTTTTAAACATCTAAAATAAGCGTAATATAAAAACAGATGGCAAAAAGAATCATTTCCAACCTGTCTTCACTTTTAAGTTTCCTGTCAGCACTTTTACAGACATGTCTTTTATCATTGTGGTCTATGGGGAAATGGTTTATGAGCCACAGGGGGATTTTTTGCCATTGCAGTACTGGCAGTGGCCACTGGTGGAATTGGTGTCAAGTCTGAGTACCAGTCCTGTATTCAGCTGTTACGCATCTATAACTGATGAGCCTCCATTTTCAGGTTCCATCTCCAACACACTGCACTTGGTCCTTATTTTAACCCAATATTAAGTCAAAACTACAAATCCCTTAACCCAGTATTTTTTTTTTTAAGTCTGTTTTAAAGCATCTCATATTGTAAGTTGGTTCTTCACTCTGTTATCCAGGATGTTTGTTCTAAAGTCCAATTTAAGACTGTGAATTTAAAGTCATTTTTGAACACTACCAAGGTGTACATGCACATGGAACTTTCTCCAATAAACACAAAACATACACACATACAAACACACATATACTGACACACACTAACAAAACTTTGAAAGTCACATAAGCAAGGAAGAGGCACACACACTTTTAACACCTCCCCTATTTTTCCTCCTCTGACATTATTTTGTGTGTGTGTGTGTGTGTGTGTGTGTGTGTGTATGTGCGGCGTTGACCTTTCTGCAACGTTGCCCCGTATTCACTGGTTGTCAGCACAGTCTCTGTCCCAGGCCATCCGTCTCTGCCACCAGTCAGTCCTCCAACCAATCCTCCACCGTCCCATTAACACTCACACATACACTCATGCATGCACACACACGCACACACATGCACATGGTAACATGTTCAGTGCATGTGTTTGTGAGTATACACGCAAATGTTCCCTATGAATACACACATAAACATACAAATACTCATCCACACACTTTTGCTCACACATGCGCACATACAAAGACACACACACACACACACACACACATACACACACAAGCAATCCTCCATTGTCCCATTAGCCTGGGATGAGGTGCTCTGCTCTGCTTTGAGCCTCAGCTCAGCCTGGCTAGCCTGGGGGATCATTAAGGCCCTGCTGCGCACACACATACAGACAAGCGCACACACATATACACACATATGCCAGAGCTGTGGTAACGGGCTGGAGGAGTCCAGGTGGCCTGTTGTTATTTATAACAAAGGAAACAACACAGCAGAACCGGCTGACATCAGGCCCGTACGGACCTGGGACGATGGGATATGTGTGTGTGTGTGTGTGTTTGTGTGTGTGTTTGTATCGGCGCATTTCTATTCATCCCTGTATCTGTGAGTGTGTGTTAGAGAGAGAGAGAGAGAGAGAGAGAGAGAGAAAGAAAGAGAGGGAGAGGGAGAGGGAGAGGGAGATCACTGAAGGACAGCTCAAAGTGTCTGTCCACCCCAAACCCTCCCACCCCACCCCTAGACAGTGGTCTACCAGGACCAGTGGACCAGATGTTGGCTCCAGAGCAACAACAAGATTGATTGGTTTAATTGCCGGCACTTTGCTCTCTGGCGTCTGAATACCTAATGTCAACTTTTAAAGGATGTTTGCTCTTTCCCTCTGTCTCTCTTTTTTTCCTGTGGCTGAAAAATGTGTCACGTTTTCTGATCAGTGGAGTGTGTGGAGGTGTGTATGTACAGTTCGCCCTAACATCTGTTCAACATATCCCTATGAAAACAGGGAGGCATTTCAAGTCTTTAACTAACAGTTTGTCCTGTCAGCTGTTTTGCCACTACTTTTTAATCCTTCCCTCTTACCATCTTGCCCTTAGCCTTGTCTTTCTGTCAAAGCACTTGACGTAAAATATTACAGCTCCAGACAGAGGTATGCTAAGTGTGTGGGGTTAACGGATGAAAGCTCACATTACAGACTTTATATCCTTTACATCTACATCATAGGAATGTGTAAACCTTCTCAATCTGAGGTCACATTGTACAAATACAAGGGTGTGTTGTGATTTATTGAGACATGATATATTTATACATGCCCCATGAGAAATTGTAGAAGTTGCAGAAGCATTCCCCTTGCAAATTTTGTTTTGTTTTGTGTGGTCCATGAGGACAGAACACGTTATTTACAAAGGCCTTCGAAGTGTTTTTCTCTGACCTGACCCCAATTAGTCAGATAATCCAAAGTCACATAGTTTCTATCCCCATTCACTCTTAGTAATTTGCTTAATTTGAATCTAAACCCAAAGACTTCTCATATTGTTATCTAATTTTATTCCTAATTAGCTGTTAGTTGAAAATGTGCTCTTGTTGGTTTTGCGGATGTTTCTGGTCGTTTGCCTTCACAGCTTTGTTAAATGTATATCACCAGGAAAAAAATAAAATTACATAAAATTAAAATAAAATAAAATTAAATTAAATTAAATAAAATTAAATTAAATTAAATTAAATTAAATTAAATTAAAATAAAATAAAATAAAATAAAATAAAATAAAATAAAATAAAATAAAATAAAATAAAATAAAATAAATTGCTGGAGTAAATATCAGAATCAAAGTGCATAAAGTTAGTATATATAATCACAAAACATTATTCACAGTTATGTCTATACTATAAGTGTAAATGCTTATATATTGTACTTGCAAAATAGAGTGAAATCAGTTTATTAAAGGTGACATTTGGGTGTGCTCGTGTGAAGTTTGTGATCATTTCTTGTTGCGATAACTTTATTTTTCACCTAACAACTGCCTAAATCCATGATAATAACAACACACTGATTTCTACAAAGAAGAGCAACACTTTGCCCGCAATCTCCGAGGTCAGCTCTAACAGTGCACATAGAAACACTAGAGGTACGCCAAAAACCCACCACTTTCTGTCATATTCTACCCCAAAAAATACAGCACTGTGCAAAAATTGTCCATAATGAACTTTTATGTAGATATTTCTGAGCCAGTGCTACTTTTGCAGCAGTTTCCAAATGCTTTTTTCTATTTAACCTTTCTTAAGTGATTTATCATCATTCACTATATTATTCTCTGTATTTCACATTTCTTCAATAAAAAAAACAGTTATGTTTGCTTATTTGACTTTACTAATCATGTACATGTTCATACAAACTCGTATAAACAAAACCAAGTGTCATTGATCAAACTCACAATTATGTAACATTCATGATTAAGGTTCAGTTATTTTAATCCATAAAGACCTAAAGAGTGACAGGCAACAAAAAACATCTACTGATGTGAATGTTTAACCCATAAAGATCCAGACTCTCAAATTAATTCTCAAATTATTATTTCTATCTATTTAATTATTATTAAAAGATGTATCACAATTTATCATAGTATCCTCTTTATTTTGTATTTTTCCAGTATAAACCATGTGTTTTTCTTATATTTAATTTACTGATCATAGTCAGATGTTCATTCCAGCTCAGATTAAAGTTGGTTTATTATATCATACACAGAGAAAATCGAAGAAAAAGTTAATTTTCAACCAAATCGTATTAACTGAACATACAGTCAGTTTGTCCATAACATGTGTTTTACTGGTAAATCCATTTTGTAGAAGATCATGGAGTCTTTGAACATCCAAATGGGTCACATCTGATGACTATGAAAATATGACAAACTGCATTTTATATTAATTGACAGGATAAATTGATCAGAATAATAATATAATTTTGGTTACTGGTGGTTGTTTGGATCTTTATGGATTAAGACTAGAAACTTTATATAGTTTGTATAGTCTTCCTGCTAAAGCTGAAGGACGTGATATGAGGCAGGATCAAAATCAATTAAAACTGCAAGCAGACTCAAAGGCCTTCGTTGTCCCTTGCGACCACCTCCCTACATGACATCAGAGTCAAATTTCAGCCTGAACTGTGTTTTTAGGTAATTTTCTAGGGGGCGCTATAGAGCAGAATCGCAATTTCTATTACTAAACTGGTGTAGGACCAAGAGATAGACGTCCAAGTCAAATTTCAGCCAAATCAATGTTCATATGTCTGAGCTGAAGCAATATATGTAGTGGTAATTTTTCCTGAAAACTTCGCAAATGATGCAACTTTTCAAAAAAATGTGGATAACTTTTGATGTCCCAAAAGGCCTAGGAGGAGTTGGTTAAATTCTGATGACAGCGAAAATCCATGACTCACCATGTTTGAAATGTCAATCCAAGATGGCGGACTTCCTGTTGGTTTACAGGCGTGGTCATCATAAAGTTTTGTTTTTCGTCATCATATGACAAACATGTGCACAGATTTTCATAGCTCTAACTTTACTAGGGCGTGATCTGGCCTAATACAAACTATTTTCACAATTCTTGGGGGCGCTGTAGACACATTTCTTTACCAACTTTTACGAAACCTATAAATACTCACAATTTTTCACACTGCATGTTCACGGGGTCAAATTAGAGTTCAAAGGGCTGACTCCCTTTGCAATCACAGCAGACTCCATAGTCCGTGCACCTGCCGTGGTCTGCGGCGAAGGCCTAAATACAATAAAAACATATATACTTTTATTTTGCAGGTTTCTCCTCTCACTCCAAATCAAAAAGACTGAAGAAAAAGACAAATGAACTGGGCATTCTGCACCGTTATGGAACAGTGAAGGCACTTATCTAAGATTGTACATTAAGGTATGGAGTAGAAAAGTAAAATTGCATGCAGTACACGCTGCTTCTTATGGAATCTGATCAGTGGTGTGTAACTATAGCCATCAATCACAGACATAAGCAGCCTACCTGTCTGAAAACACCTGTGATTAGTGCAGAGTGACACAGTAGATCCACAACACTCATGAGCAAAAATATTTTTAAAGTTAATTCTGGTCATTTTATACACAACCAAGCACAACTTTACTGTAACAGTGATTCATATTAAGAATAAATAGTTACAAATGGAATAGTATATATAATTTGTATTAAAACACGTCCTGCACCAAGTCTGTTTCTACATAATGTCATCAACATCAAAAAAGAAAGATAAACTAAAAGAAATGAAATAAATTGGAAAATTAGTTTCATGATTTTTATTTCAATAGTTATTAAAAATTGTGTATTATTATTATTATTATTATTATTATTATTATTATTATTATTATTATTATTATTATTATTATTATTATTATTATTATTCATAATAATACACTGTTTTATCTTTCTCCATTTCTAAATTAGAAAATTAGAAAACTTTGAGTAGAAAAATAACATTTCTCAATAGAAATGCAACGTCACTGATTGAAACTAGTGTCAATGACTATAAATACACCAGCCACACACTGAGCTCTTCAGTTTAATATAAACATCTGGAAAACAGATGAAAAGTTGTAATCTGAAAATTAAATTACACAGTGAAGAAATATTGACATTACATAATACATTACAATATTTACATCTGGAAGGCAATGGAGTATATGAAGTATAATTCACATCAAGTATGTATTCAAAATACCACAGTTAGGGCCCACTTTTTGGAATAAAAAAATAAAGAAATTAGAAGTCAACAAACAGCATTGCGATAAAGAAATGCAACATAAGTGATTTAAACTGGCTTAAAAGACTATAAAGTCATTATTTACACTATACACTAAATAAAAACACGTGTACTATAACACACACCAAGTCAGAAGATTGATGGAGGGTCTCCTCTGAAAAGTACTCTGAGGTTTAGCCAGCAGGGACAGCTTTGGCTAGTGGGACTTTAGTCTATATATGTGCACTTTTCTATATGTGTGTGTGTGTGTGTGTGCGCGTGTGTTGGCAGGAAAGGGTAGGCCAAGGATGGGAGGTGCTTGTCAAGGCCAAAAGCATGGGTGCCTGCACTGTTCCCACCCACACCCACCTACACAGACACACACTTAAACACCAGCCCTACCTTCATCTCTCCCCTCCATATCATGTACCTCTCCACATCTGTCACTCTGGCAAGAGAAAGAGGAAAAGGGGTAGAGCAAAGGAAGGAGAGGAGGGAGGTACGGAGCAGACAATTAATTGTGTGGCCGGTTGGAGAGAGAGAAAGACTGAGAGAGCGTGAGAGAGAGACTAAGGCGAAGAGAACTGGAGAGAGAGAATAATAAAGTGTCCCTAGTAAGCATTAATCTCCCTCACACTGCAGGCGTGTCAGTGGGGGCTAGCTGGTGACTAATGCCACGTTTTGCATACAGTGGTCACAGACAAGAGCTTCCTCACCAGGCTGCAGCACATAGAGGATTTAACTGCTGCTGTGACAGGCAGATATGCTGGAGGTACAAAAGGTGCTGTGTGGCTTGTTAAAGGAACATTTTTTACATTTTAATCTGAAAATCGGTGATATTTCTCCATAGCCCGTCTTGGCTGGAGACAGGTATTTGATATACAGTATCTCAGGACACAAGTATATGCAGATGGTGAGAGAAGTTTCTAGTGAGATGGTTTTTTTCTTCTTACCGCATCTGTAGGTGGTCGGTGAAGATGCAGGAATGTGCAGGTTGACGTCTGTGAACTATGTCCCCATTGCCTTTGAGATTATAACAAGGTGATATTAGAGTAATTCTAATTATTTATACTGTGTTATTCTACGGCCCTCTAGAATGCTGCGACACCTCCCATTCACTTTCAATGGACGTTCCTAGCAGCCTGCGGGTGGATTTTTTTTCTATAACCGCCCGCTCTGCCATTAACACCTGCTGCCAATGACAACGAGTTTTGTCAGATTCACGGTACCATATCACTCCGCAGGTAGTTCAGACATTTTGAAAGTAAATATTCACTATGTTGTAACGGCTATTTTATCCGGTCTGTTAGATTAGTAGCAGTAATAAGCTGTGATAACCCGTAGAATAAGCGGGTTATTCTACTGGAAATATTTTTTCTGATAGTCATGCGTGGGCAATACATTATCCCTTACTTATAAGATGGCTGGCAGGACCCTTTAATACATACTGGTCACTACAGTGGTCAGTTGTTTTATTGTATATTCATGGGTTTGTTGTTTTCAGTTCATACCATGACTGTAACTGGTCTGTTCTTAATACCTGATCTGTACTAATGTAAATCAATTACTTATTGTTATTAGACTGTAATTAACATATGTTTTCTTCTTTATGTTTATTGAGCAAACCACAAAATGTAATACAGTCGAAATATAAAATATAAAATATTTTTAACCCAAGGGTGGTTTCCCCAACCCTGGTCCTGCATGTTTTAGATGTTTCCCTCTGGACATAAAAAAAGGAAATCACACTTTCACTGGTTTACAATACAAATAAGTGTATTCAAACAATTCAATGTAAATTAAACACATTCAAGTGCCCTAGTTCCCCTCAAAAAACAAATCCATAACCAAGACAAAATGCCCACTTGGGCTTTTTATTGTTATATTTAAAAAAAAAAAAAAAAAAAAAAACCCCAGTTCAGTTCACAACTAAAAAGTTCCACTCCAGATTATTTTCCTTTAAACAGTCTCAGATAGATAAGAAAGAAAGAAAGAAAGAAAGAAAGAAAGAAAGAAAGAAAGAAAGAAAGAAAGAAAGAAAGAAAGAAAGAAAGATTCTGTTCGTCATTATTTATCACAAAAATGCAACAAAAAACAGCACACAGTTCAATTCCATGTTCTAAATGAATCAGTTTACCCACACCACATCATCAGTCCAGTCTAGTCTAGTCCAGTCAGAAATCTGGTTCAGGGTTTGGCTGCTGGAGTTGTGGTCCGGATAGATAAAAATAGAACAAGTATTCAGAGAATGCTTAATCTCACCCCTGTTTTGTGCCAATCTCAAGTTTCTATGACAACCCATTCTTGAATTAGAGCCAATAATGTGATTTTGACCTTTCTGCTAAATGTGACCTTGACCTTTGACCTTTTGCAATATTGCTAATGTTGGTATATGTATATGTGTGTCAGTGCGTGTAATATTATGATAATATATCCAGTATTGATTAAGTTATAGCATGATATGTCTATGCTTGACACACACAAACAGTGTTACAGAAGTTAATATTGGGACATGTCACCTTTGACCTCCAGAGATCTCAAAAACTATTGGTCACAGGTGATAACACTAATTATGAGAATTGTACAAATCTTCATTCCGTATTATTTGGTACCAATCTGAAAGTTCTGTGACCCTCCGTTCTTGAGTTAAAACCAATAATGTGATTTTGACCTTTTAGTAAATTGTGAACTTGACCTGTGACCTTTACTCAAATGGATCACTACATTTGATGCGCATTAGCTATACATATATGCCCGTGTAATGGCATGGTGATATCCAAAGTATTCATTGAGTTACAGCATGATATATCTCTGCGGACACACACACACACACACACAGTGATTACATTAATCTCTCCCAACCAATGTTGAGTGAGATTAAAAATGACATTTATGAAAACTTCAGAAAAGAGCAAAAGAAATGTATGAAAAGTGCAGTAGAATACTTGTCTTAATCAGTGTATGATACAATTAAGACACACAATTATGTAACACTCATGTTTACGGTTTAGCTCTTTTAACCTATAAAGACCTAAAAACCAACTGGCAAGAAAAAACATCTAATCTTGTAAATGTTTAATAACTGCTCATCCACTAATCCAATCAAGACATGTAAATAAGTGTTATAAAATACAGTTTGTCATAATTTTCATGGTCATCACATATAGCCCATTTGGATAATCAGAAGGTCTGCTGTAACCATGGAAACACCATCATCTTCTACAACATTGATCCACCAGTAAAACCCCATGGAGTTGGTATCAATGACGGTGGATGAAAACACTTGGTTTATGTTCAGGTAATGATATTTTACCTGAAAAAGTCACTTTTTCTTCAGTTTTCTCTACGTCTGAAATAATATCTATCAAGTTTAATATTAACTTTCATGAACAGTCACATGATCCGTCAATGAAATGTGGGAAAATACCTGATTTACACAAAAAAAAAAATATACAAAGGATAGTATTATGATAAATGGGGATAAATCATAAAGAGAAAAAGTTAAATAGGGAGGGGGGAAAAGTATTTGGGAACTGTTCAAAAGCAGGTCTGGGTCTTTATTTGTTATAGTAATTTAAATACATTGTTCAGCAGAGAGTTAACAAATGAATATATTTTTCAGCTCGTTCAGGAACACTTAATCCTTCAGTTTATCACAAATAATCAAAGTCTGCACATCTGGAGGCAGAATGTTTACACGGGACAAAAAGGGAATGAAAAATTGTAATCTGGAAATGAATTGACAAACATAGTGGAAAAAACGTACACTATTTACATCTGGAGGTAATGGAGTAGATGAAAGATTATTTAAGATTAAGTACAAGTAGCTGCAGTTTCTGTTTGTGTTCATATCTACACTGAAAAAAATTGAATCAACTTAAAAATTCTTCTTAGATAGGTCACACATGAAACTATGCAGTTAAGTGAATCAAATTAAATTACATTAAAATAACGCTAACCATATGCAATTCAATTTGGTTCACTCAACTAATTTTTTTATGTGTAAACATAAAAAGTCAAATTTATGAGATAAAAAGTCCAAATCATGAGATTAAAAGTCAAAATATTGAGATAAAAAAGTCAAAACCATGAGATAAATTTAAAATCATGAGATAAAAAGTCCAAATCATGAGATAAAATGTCCAAATTATGAGATAAAATTCAAAATCATGAGATAAAAAGCTCAAATTATGAGATAAAAAGTCAAAACCATGAGATAAAAAAGTCAAAATTGAAGAAGAATTTGTAAGTAGATTCAATGCTTTACTTTGTTCAGTGTATGGTAAAGTTATGCCGACATCTGCAGTTGTGCGACAGTAGGGGCACCACCAGCACCACCTTTTCCACTGGGACATATGGTAACACGTAGACAGCAGCACTACGATAGATTGGACTCATGGACGTTTACCTCAGAAGCTCCTCGTGAGGATGCATGCTTTTGTAGAAAGCACCAATGGTTGTTAACTTTATAACTTGTAAAATGCCAAAACAGATGGAGAGATTTTCTCCACTGAACTCACAGTGACTTTATGAAGTCTTGTTTTCTTTGGCGGAGCAAACAGGGAGAGAGGAAATGAAACTAGAGACACTTGATCCCCTCATATGCCCTTTAACACACACGTCCTCACACAGGCCTCGTAGCTTCGAGTGCGGCTCAACCAAAGGTAACTTACTAGAACTTTACACATTCACTCCAGGTACAGATAAAAATATGTTTACAGTCACAATATGGGGACCTCAGACAGCACGGGGACCAAAACGTAGGTCCCCATGAGGTTAAATATAAATGTAGGTCCCTATTACTAAAATATAAATCTTTGGGAAGTATGAACATTTATGCAAATGATGTAGCCTTATAAAAACATTAACAAGTTTTTTTCTTGAAGAGCCAAAAAGTATGAGGGAAACAGGTGCAAAATGAAACATGTATATTTCCAAGGTGGGAACATGTATTTATTTATATATATATATATATATATATATATATATATATATATATATATATATATATCTTTTTTTTATTATTATTATTTTATTTATTTAAAAAAAGACTGTGTGCTTATATTAACTATCCAATAGATGTTTTACCCACAAGTGATGATTAGAATGAGCAATGTGTGTGTGTGTGTGTGTGTGTGTGTGTGTGTGTGTGTGTGTGTATGTGTGTATGTGCTTGTATTATTATCTTTATGGGGGCATTGATATGTTTACACAGTCACACCATGGGGACCTCTGACATTACGGGGACCAAAATTGAGGTCCCCACGAAGGTTAAACATAAATAAAGGTCCTCACTAGTAAAATAGATGTGGCCCTAAAAATACATTAATTTGTTTTTCCAGAAGAAGAAGGGAAACATGTGCAAAGTGAAACATGTATTTTTAAGACGTGATTACTTGAAAAAACTTATTCATTTTTTATTATTATTAATTTTTTTTTCATGTTTTTATTTAAAATACATTATTATTTTTCATTTTATTTAATTCTTTTTAACATTATTATTATTTTTTTATTTATTCATTTCGTTTCATCACCTGAATCCACTTTATCCTCAGTAGGGTCACGGGAGTCACTGGAGGCCTAATTATTATTATTATTATTATTATTATTATTATTATTATTATTATTATTATTATTATTATTATTATTATTATTATTATTATTATTATTATTATTATTATTATTATTATTATTATTATTATTATTATTTATTCATTAATATTTTTACATTTAATTTTCAAATATGTATTTTTTTAATTTTATTTCATTTAAAAAAAGATGTGCTTACACTTGATTACAAACTTGGTCTTCAGAAGACATGGAAACTAGTGTGTGTGTGTGTGTGTGTGTGTGTGTGTGTGTTGTCATGGTTGGGAGCTCGTGTACTCAGGTGCTGTTCTGTTGCTCAGTGTGTATGCACTGTCAATTGATTTTCTTGGCTGATCAATAGCATTTTAGCCCCTTAACTACCCTCCACACCATCCAACAGCCAGCATACAGGTATATGATGGGGTTGTGCGTCTGCGCTATGATATCTTTGCCTTCCTTCCTTCCTTCCTTCCAACCTAATCACGTGAATCAACATACCACCTGGCGACAGAAAGCTGGAGGAAACTTGAAAGAGGGATTGTACAAGGAGGGAAATTCGCAAACAGATGATAACTCTACATCTCTTTAATGATCGAGAGCTGTGCCCGCCAGGCCAAAGTTATCCTCCTCATTGAAAGAGCATCTACAAATGTGTCTCCAGGTAGAAGGAGCCAATTAGCACTGTGTGGTAGTATTTACATTTTCAGCTATCTATCATGCTAATCGGTGGGTCGATTCATCAGCCAGATTGTGATTAATGCAAGGTTAGGTCGGCGGGTGTCCTGTGGCTGAAGGTAGATGGAAAACAACAATAACAAGCTGAAGAGTGGAATTCTTCTCCCTTTGCTCAGCTGGAGAGGACAAGCGAAGGAGAGAGGTGAAATCTATCTCATATTACTTAACGTCCCGTCTCGCTCTCCAATCAATCCGAATTTGCATGCAGGAGAGGAAGACTATACGAAGGCGAGGGAGAGGGAAAGTAACAAGAAGAAGATGCTGTTGGTTTAGTTTTATGAAGTTTTTTTTTTTTCTTTTCTTTTCTTTTTGGTAGGGTGAATCGTGGGAAAGCAATATCCTCCAGGCCTTTTAATCATGTGATGACGGGCCTAAGACCTGTCTCAGTATGTGTGTGTGCATCTGAACTGTGGCCCCATTGATCAAAGCCAGTGCTGGTGTGATGGGAAAGAGGGACATGGCTCGCCGTGGACACAGCGGCTCTCCGACTCCCTACCGTCCTCTCCTTAACGCCGCTCAGATCGGCGCGGGGCCATTTGTCAAAGTTTTATCTGATTCCAGAGGTATTGGATCTATCAGTCATCGCGTATGAGAGAGGAGATTGACCTCCTCTATGGACATTTTTCTAAATTAGACGCAGCTGATATTGAAGCGACATAGGCTGCCATTATAGGTGACCGAAGCATTGTAAAGCAGCTGCATTAATATGAAGTGTAACGCTGTAATTTAATTGTGGGGTGGGGTTTTGGAGAGGTTGAGGGGGGGGGGGGGCACGGTGGGATTTTTGAGTTGTATGGAAGACGTTAGAGGTGTCCCTGGAGTCTAAGTGGTTTCTCCTCTCTCCCTGGGCTTTAGATTGCCTTCCAGACTGACAAAGCACCTGCCACACATTCATCAACGATCCCATCCATCTGTCCATCAGGTCTGCGGTCCACTCGGTCATCAACAGGTAATGCCTGGCAGCCAGGCTGGCTTCCTGATAATGAAAGATAGGAAAACATCACACACTCTGTCACCCAGTGTTAAGGTTCATATGTATCCCACTTAAGACAAAACATGCATCTCATGCATTGGTTTCTCGGAAAGTGAAAACAGCTTCCAATCCCTTTCTTTCTCACTCTCATATCTTGCGTTTGACCCGATTCATAATCATTTATCATGTTAGAGGAGTTGAAGTCAAAGATCAATGTTGTTTTGTAATTTTCTAATCCCATTTCAGGAAAAATAAAAGAATTTCTGTGTGAGTTTTGTTGCAGAGGGTGGACTAACAAGGAGCTATTTCGGCACGTTCCAACTAAATTGCCCTGACTATGTTTAGTTTTCTGGCAGACAGCACTGGTTAATTGCCACTTAATTAGCTGTTTTACCCAGAATGCTTTGACCCACTTGGGACAGGTCTCTCATTAGAACTAAAGCATCTGAACTCATTGAGGATTCTAAAAACATACTGTGCCGAAAAACACAATTATCAGCATTTAGAGGCATACGTTTTAGAATAGGTGTTGTTTGGATTTTTCTTCACTTCACATCTAATACTAAATACCCACTATTGGAGCATTACTTTTTAACTTTTAAGACTTTACTTTGTGGAAAATAGGGAGAAAATTATTATTAATGATATTTTTAGATATTGTTTTTCTGTGAGATACATTTTATTAAGAATTACAACGCACAAGCATGTTTAAAAAACTTTTCTTTTTTAAATGTCTTTTTTTTTTTTGGTCCAAAGTTTACTATGTTCTCAAGATCTCAACAAAAAGGTCTTCAGTATTATATTCCCCGCAGATACTCATAGTTATCATGGAATTTAAAAGGGTCATAAAACAGCAGAAAAGAAACACGGATAATAGATTCAGAAGATGCAACTGCCTTGAATTCAGAAAAGTTGAGGTTTGAGGTGATACATGTTTGTGTTTATTGGTGATGTTCCAAAACCCCAAAGGGCCCCCTCCGGTAACAGTTCAAGCCCAGTGAGCAGACCTTGCTCTGGTTCAGCACCCTCCTGGCTACATCAATATGCCCCCAAGTTTCTACAACAAGCCTAAACACGCTGTCATGCTATTACACTTTGCTATCAATAAGACCTGCATCCACAGACATTAGAGACAGAGTGGTGCTGGCAGGAAGACTAGCTGTTTCCTCTGTAAACTTTCCTCCTATGTTATCAGTCACACTTCAAACTGGCAAGTCAGACACCCCGGATCTGAAAACTTACAGTCAAAGCTTTTAATTCTGCTCGGTTCGATGCCCCTCTCTCTCTCTCCCTGTCTGCTTGTGAATCTGTTTCCACTGACTAAGAGCAAAAAGGCAGAGACGTGCGGCTTCCACCACACAGATATTGGCAGAGTGTCATTGGAATGAATGAACCGCTCTTGCATCGCAACTGCCAACTTGTCAGCCGCGAGCTGGGATGCATGACTGACACCCCCTGATTGGTCGATTTAATATAGAGAGAGATGGAGGGAAGTAGACGGGTGCCTGCCTTGCCTGAGCTCTGCTAGAGCGGGAGATGGAGGGAGAGGTGTAAGTCCATTTGTCGAAGACATGAAGCGCTAACTCTCTAGGTATGGGCCTGTATGCCTTGTTAGAGAGCGGGATTTTTATTTTTTTTTTCATGCAGGAGCTGAGCATGGGAGTTAGCATGCAGTTTGTTATCGCTTCACCCCGGATGTTTCTGACAAATCGACTCAGACAACCATCAGACGGTCTGGCAGAACAAGACATTTCAACAAAACTGATGTCAGACGAAAATACATGGAGGTTAAACTTCAGAGCAAAGCTCAAAGGTGTTGGCAGATGTATTGGCATACAAGCCCAAACTAAGTGTTATCGATGCTTGAACAGGCTGATGCCCATGTAGGTGCAGAATGACAACTACCTAAATTGTCGATACATGATCAATCATGTAAAAACAAACTCCCGAAACTCATTAAATTATAATTTCAACTCTGATAAAGTTTGATCATGATCATAACATTACGTTTTTCAGCCGTGCAGAAGTATCAGATTAGAACTATTCTTCTGTATAAGATCATGGAACTATCTTTTGCCATTACTCTAGAATGAATATAAAATATGTTTTGATCCAGTTTGTGATATGGGAGATCATTACAGAACAAACTTTTTAAAACCCAATGGAAACAAACTGCAAACTTAAGCAAGACCTTAAGGGATCTTAAAAGTTTAAAGTTCTTAAAGAAGGCTCCAGGTTACTGGGGCTAATTTCCCTTAGTGGAATTAACCTACATAAAAGGGAACATTGTCTTTGAATGGGTTTTTATTTAATGGTCTGGGGTCAGGATTTTCCTTGCAAATAATAAAAAAAAAAATCCTAACTTTTTTTCCCTCCCATATGAATGTGTTTTCATGGATCAAAGTAATAGCACAACAGGCCATTTTAGTTTTTTGACATGTTAATATACTAGTGCAAACTTCACTGTCTTTTATCCCTGTCCTTACAAACATTTTTGGCTGCTGAGGCTGCTACTTTGGGAATGAAATGTCACCTTGATATTGGGGCAATGTTTAAGAGTCAGGTTATGTTAGTGAAGTGATTTATCCAAAATAAAGGCCCATATTGTATCTGTTGTAGAGGACACGTCTGCCAAAATATACTTCTCACATATGGCATCCCATAAAAAAGTGAGTATGGAAGAATTTATCTAAAAAGTTGAAAACACCAGAAGTTTTTTTTTTTGTTTTTTTTTTAAGAAGAGCTTTTAAAATGTGTAATTATTCCTCATCAGCCATTATATATATATATATATATATATATATATATATATATATATATATATATGCATCGACTTATTAAATGTTACTTCTAAATAGCCGTTCACAAGTAGATTTAATAAGCTTGCCTGTGTTGGTTTATCACCAGGTGAGCTCACATGTCCCTTGGTCAAACAGGATTTGCTATGACGAAAACCAGTGTTTGTTGTAAAGTGTAAGTCACTCTGCTGCTTGCTTTTGGTTGTGTGGAACTCCAGTTTACACTGTGTGAGAAACTGCTGTGCAGCTGGATGGTGACAGGCCAAAGCAGAACGCACTCTGTTTCAGCATGTAATTTCATGTTACTGGGAATCTAACATTATTGTTTTTCCCCCCACGCTCCAATTTAGAGACAGATCAATATTCAGCTTTGTTTATCAAAGTGACAGCTCCTGGATATTGCATTTTGCATTTTTATGTTTTCCTTTATAAGCGGGTATTAAAACATAATATATCTGAAGTCTTGGTTTTATGGGCTGACAAAGGGTGGGGAGGCACTGTTAATGGTGTAAAACAGTTGAGGAATGGTGCCTGCTCTTGTTCATACACTCATAGTTACAAATATCCATCACAAACATCAGTATCACTGTTTGCCTAATGAAGACGCTCTCTCTCTCTCTCTCTCTCTCTCTCTCTCTCTCTCTCTTTCTCTCTGTGAGTGTCGTCGATAACAGTCAAAAACCACGGAGGAATTCTCGTCGCAGTGTGCATATGGATGTGTGCGCAGCATAGGTCTTCATGTGTGCTTGTTTGCATGTGCGCTTGCGGGTATTCGCATATACAGAAAAGTCTCCTCTTGACATCCGAGTCCCAAATCATGCATTATTTGCAAACCAACCATAAAGAAATGACAATGGCAACACTATGCATACAAATCAGGGCCCATTATCCACCTCAGTCTGTCAGTTAGTGAGCTGTTTGTGAGGGGAGACTTGGCCAAGGGGAGTCGTACCCAGGGTCCTGATAAATGCTTCGGCTGATTCCCCTTGTGAGTGATGGAGCACTAACCCTGTTTAGCTTCTTTAATATACTTGTATTAGCATGAATAAATAACGACTGTGTCCGGATGCTACAAATATTTGATTGTGCCTCCCTAATAGGCTGGTGTCTTCCGTCACATGATGCCACTGCGACTCTCTTGGTGTCACAGCCGAGACAGAATGACATCGATCTTTATCGCCTGCCCTGTAAATGAATTATAAACCCTCAGAGAGAGTGCCAGAGAGGGGCGAGCGGGTGATGATGGCTGTGTGTGTAGAGGGGTGTGTGCCATTCCAGCTGTGCCAGGCAGTTTTAGCTTCTCCACAGCTGTTTTTACTCCCAAAAAAACTGAGATGTTTAAATGCGTCACCGTGATTGTTGGGGTGCATAGGGGGTGGGGGGGTGGGGGGGTGGGGGGGTAGTGGGGTGCAGCAAATGCTTCCTTTATTGCAGCAGAAACTGTAGTAATGCACCCGTGACGTGCGAACACGCCATGATCGCACAGTGTGATTGAACCTTTAATGCAAATGAAATGACATGTTGGCGTAGGTCAATGCTTCTCAAATCCAGTCCTCATGGCCCAGTGTCCTCCATGTTTCCCAGTGTCCCCCATATTTCCCACTTCTATTACACCTCGTTCAATTATGAGCTCTTCAGAAGCCTGATAAGGATATAATATATTGCAGGTGTGATGAAAGAAGAAAATAATAGTTTTATATATATAAAAAAAAAAAAAATGTTCCCCTCGCCCCACCTGGGCGGTGTCTCCTTCAGACTCGGGTCCTCTACCAGAGGCCTGGGAGCCTGAGGGTTCTGCGCAGGATCTTAGCTGTTCCTAGCAATGCGCTCTTTTGTACAGAGATCTCTGATGTTGTTCCTGGTATCTGCTGGAGCCATTCTCCCAGCTTGGGGGTCACTGCCCCTAATGCTCCGATCACTACTGGTACCACCGTTGCCTTCACACTCCACATTTTCTCTAACTCCTCTTTCAGCCCTTGGTATTTCTCAAGCTTCTCATGTTCTATATATCTGATTACATCTATCTGATATCTGTAATCATATATATATATTATTATATATATTATATGTTATATATGTTATATATATATATATATATATATATATTTTATCTGAGTTTACATTTCCATGTCTATTTTTTATTTCTTTGTTCTTTTTAATATATTTATCTTCACTGTGTTTTTGTGTACATATTGGCAAATTTGCACTTTTTTAATCTATATTACTGTTTGCACTGAAGCAGGAGAGGCTCTCCAATCTCGCTGTACTTTGTATAATGACAGTAAAAGTAATTCTATTCTATTCTATTCTATTCTATTCTATTCTATTCTATTCTATTCTATTCTATTCTAAAATCTAATGGGTTCTTCCTTGACACATTATCTATCATTGCTGAAGGTTTCATCAAAATCCGTTCAGAACTTTTTGCCTAATCCTACAGACAGACAGACAAACAGACAGACAGACAAACGGACTCCTTGGCAGAGGTAAAAATGCTCCAGAAAACATCTCCTATCCTACCTTTAAATAATGGGTGAAAAGTGTGTTGTAATACAAGCACCATTTAACATGTACCAAGTAAAATATTACTAAAAAATTATTAGTAATGTCTTACACTACTGCGTTACCACAAAAGTAATCCCATTATGCATTACTTTTGGAACACCAGCACTCAGCTATTACCAAATTCTCCAACCAAAGTTTATATCAATGCTTGTTCCCTGTATTCTTTGACTTTCACTGTGTCTTAACACCCTGAGGATTTTCTCACATTCATCTCCAAAAGTGAGAAATTTCTTTTGTTCCCACCAAAAAAAACCTGCATTTAAGAAACACACCAGGCAGTCAAATGTCAGTAATGTGGAATCCTGAAGCCATCATTGTGCAAAGATTGAAAGTGGAAGCATAAAACATTTAGAAGATAAACTTTAGACATGAACCATAATCGCATATTCAGAGATTCCATGTTTGTCACAGACTTTTTGAGGAGATGTCAGATCAGTTGGTGAAATGAAAGCTTCCCTTCACTCCATTTTACAACATTTATCCGAGTCATCAGAGAGATGCCCCAAAGATCCTTCTACCCACTTACTTTTTTATTACCTCCTGGGGTATTTTTTTATTAAAGATGCAGGAGGTGAAATCACAAAGGAAAAAAACATTGAAATTTTAAAGTGTGTCATTCTTTTACAATACTCTTCTATTGGTCTAGCTCAAAGGACTAAATATAAGTATGTTTAACCAGCTGTCCTCTCATGTTATAACAGAAAAATGATGCTGATTTTGATTAAGCAGCAAAACAATGTGTAAAGCAGTAGATGATGAGGTGAGATCTGACAAAAGTTAAGTTACATTTTTTTATTTTTTAAGCACACAAAATCATCAAGATATGAAAGCATCAACCAACATGGTCAACAATTTTTTTTTGCACTCAAAAAGGAGTAGGAAGAATTACAGCTTATTATAAACTCCCACCCCCTTTGTACAAACTAGTAATACAATACATTCTGCTTCCTATGCTTTAAAACACTTTTTTTCTACCATTAACACAAAGCATCCATACAAACCATTTATAGACTATGTTTTTCACACAATCTTGTTTGTATAATCAACTATTTTTAATATATAGTATATTTATATTAACTTTAAATTGACTACATGTGCAGTATTTAATATATATATATTATTTCCGAATATTTCCTAATCCTAATAGTCTGTATTTATTGCAACATCTAATTTTATACATACTTATTCCACATTATAGCTACATTTTCCCTTATTCAGATAATGTTGTGTATTTTGTTATTATAATAGATTGATATATCCCTTTAACTGCACAAATTGAACATGACTTTTAAAAATTTTGATCCAGATTTTTCCACAGATGTACCCTCTTTAACAGTAGCTGCATTTCCATTACCCTTGGAAATTTGCAAAATGTAAAAATCGCTCAAAAAACTGGTAATGGAAATACCTAAATTTTGAAAAAACACTAAAATATCGTTAAAATGTTTTCACGCTTTCATGAGGTGGTTTTTCAGACGTTTCGATATTTGATATTGTAATATATCGAAAAAGCGCAATGGAAACACTTTTACCGCAATATATGTCACAGGATGTGACTACATAGTCACATGACCACTTTTCTCGGAGTGAAAATGACAGCCTAAGTCACTGTAACCATGACAACCATTGGCTAATTATAATTTGTTGTTGTTAAGTGCTGAGTATATTTACACTTAATATTTTGGTCTGACAATGTAGGGACCACATGTACAGACCCTTATAATGTGAGACAGGTGGTTTGTTTTACATGTTAGTGTCTTTAAAGAGTTCGCCAGTGACTTTTACTGACAAGAGAATTAGCTGATTCATTCATGCTAATGCTATTACATGCTAATTCGCGGTTGTCATTTAAACACATCTAAAGCATATTTACACTTAATATTTCAGTCTGACAATGTAGGGACCACATGTACAGACCCTTATAATGTGAGACAGCTACAGGTGGTTTGTTTTACATGTTAGTGTCTTTAAAGAGTTCCCCAGTGACTTTTACTGATGAGAGAATTAGCCGATTAATTCATTCAAATATCATGGTGATATTGCGGTCAAGTGATCTGAATCTCCAAAGGTGACAGCAGTCAAAAGGCGTGGGATGATATTTCATGAGAGTTACGACGCTCCTGCCTAATAACCGTCAATGGAAACACGTTCAAAGTGCAAATATATGTTGTCGAAATTTGAGGAATATCGATATTGTTTTGTGGAAAACTGTAATAGAAATGCAGCTAGTGATACACTGACCTTTTAAATCTAACACTTAACTAATGATAGACTGATACACTGGCCAGCTGATGTATTGGGATACTATTTGAGGGTTTGTTTTTTTTCCGGGATCAGCTTATGGTTTTTTTTCTCTGCCATAATTTACTGACAGACAAAGTTCACAGCACCTCTGTGTTCTTGGAGAGTGAATATTTCAGTTTGACAACATGACGGAATAGTCTGTGCTGCTATCATTGTTTATTTTAGAAAGAACTGACTTGAAGAATTAAGTGCACTGAACACTTTGTTTAGTTTTCATTTGAATGTAAGTTTTATTAAGTGAAATGTTAATGTTACTTGTTCTAGCTTACCTTTCTCCTCAGATTTTTATTATTATTCAGTAATTTAATGTTATTTTTAGTTCACAATAAATGTTTGCTTTGTTATTATTTGACAAAAGAAAAAAAAATCAGTTTTGGCTAAGAAATATCAGCAGCCTGTAATAATTGACTAAGGCTGATATAAAAAAAAATTAATAAATAAAAAAAAATACTATTGATAATGACCCCAAAAATTCACCTAATACCTTCTATCTGTTTGAAAATTCCCATGTAAATGCTGTGATAGTGGATAGATTTAATTACACAAGGAGTAGATGAGAATGTCTAAGTGTAATAATGAGGGGTTTTGCTAAGTGACCCTAAAAAAATATAAAGTATTGTAGCTTTAAGTGACATAAAACATACATTGCAGTATTTACTTTGGCTGCAGCCATCGACTCATTTCAATGCAACACAAAGTTTCTGCAGGAGATAGGATGTTGTTTGAATAGTAGTATCACTTCAACTTTGGCCTGATAGATTTCTTCGCTAAAATGAATAACATAAAAGTTAGAAAAATTTAAATAACACCAAGAATCACTGTGATTTTTGCCAAATGTTGTAAAATGTCTTTCAGTTCAGCATTTGCCTGGTTGCTTTTGAGCTTAAAAAAAAACACATTCAGGTGGAGGGTATTATCTTTTTGTATCTTTTATATTTATATCAGCTCAGCCTTCACCATTTCTCTATTAAAGGGGACATATCGTGATCATTTTCCACAAGTGAGCACAGGTTTCTTGTGTCTCAGTGACCTGTATGTCACATGCTTTGGTCAAAATATCACATTGATGAAGAGATACAGCAGCCTCTTCAACCTGGAGAAACAGCTCTTTTAAAAACGCTCTGTTTTAGCGCCTCACGCTTTAATGCAAATGAGCCACAGCTGACTTCGCGCCTCTCTTCTTTGCTACTATGGCAGCTACATAGCGTGTCGTGACCCCTGGTCGAACAATGGCCGCCGGTGAAAACATAGCGGTAAGACGCCGAACACGGATACAAGACTTTTCTCCATGGTTAGTTGACTTTATGTCACTTTGAAATGTTCTTTTAGTTTGTTGCTACATTGACTATAGGGCATGGGCGTCACACCCGTGGGGGATGGGGGTGTTCTCCAACCAGATGATTTCATACCCCCCACTTTTTCCTGAGTTTATATATTGGATCCAGGAAACGGAAGAGTTAGTCTAATCTCCTTTTTATTTCAGGATAAACAGTTACTGTCAGTCACAATCACACCAAACAAACAGTAATAACATTGCAGGGCTGTTACAATATCTATGGTTTAAACTGTTTACCCGCCCGACTGGCACAACAGCATATGTAAATGAAGCGCACCTCAGTTCGCCGGTGATGTAAACAGCTTTTCTTCGCGGTGTTAGCAAACAGTCATCAACCAGTAAGTAATGAGAAATGTTGCTGTTGTTAAAGTAAGTCAACTAAACTATGTCTTGTTCTGTGGTTCTCAAACTTTTTTCAGTGATATTCCCCCTGAGAAACATATTCTTAGTCGTCTCCCCTGACATGGACAAAACATTTTTGTAAGAAAAAAGAGGTACACAGTAAATTTTGCAGTGTTAATTCAACACTTAGAGAGTTTATTTAACTTCTTCTAGAGTGTATTTGGTCCCATTGTCTCCAAATTAACACTGCAAAATCTACAGTGTACAGTGCCTGTAAAATCAGTTTCTGGTTTTGAAATCCTTTTTATCTCATAATTTTGACTTATGAATTGAATAAATGTTTGAGGAAAAACACATTTTTTGTTTTTATTTTCAGCCATATATTACTTTTTTTAATATAAAAAATGTTATCATAAATGGATAATTGTTAATTTTCCAATGATAGACTCATGTGCCACAACCTAGAACACCCCCACATTTTAAATGGCTGTGACGCCCCTGCTATAGGGTGTTACTGAACGTAGTTACTATCAATAACTCTTACTAGTTTATTTGGTGTTTATATGTTAGTTAGTAAAGTCTAGCCTCTAAAACTAATCACATTCCACTGGTAAAAACACGTCCATGTCCCTCCTCTACAGTTTTCCTGCAGACACTTGGTGCTGCTCCAGGTTTAAGGCAGAGTTTTGATGCCAGGCCTCTGTTGTACTGACCCAGGTTAAAGAAGCAGTCCAGTCTGAAAAGGTTATCACTAACAGGGACTGCTTTGGGACTGTTTCCTTCAGAGGCGTCACAGCTATTTAAAATGTGGGGGTGTTTTAGGTTGTGGCACATAAGCAAATATTTTCTGAATCTATCATCGGGAAAATTAACCAACAATTATCCATTAATGGTTAAATTTTTATGTTAAAAAAGTAATACTAAATGGCCAAATATAATAACAAAAATGTGTTTTTCCTCATTTTCCTCCTATTTACAATAAGTAAATAAATACAATAATATCCCTACCCAAAACATCCAAAAGTGCTCCTCCTACTGTCAGAAAATTAGCTCAGGGTATATGTCACAAAGCAAGACATACAGTAGTTTAGTTAACTTAGTTTAACAACGGCAACATTCCTCATTACTTACTGGTTGATGACTGTTTGCAAACATCACAAAGAAAAGCTGTTCACATTTGTAAACTAAAATGAACTATAAATAAATAAGTAAGTAAATAAATAAATAAATACATACATACTTAAATAAATGAATAAATAATGTTGTGATTTGGTTCCAGTAGTTTTAATTTTTCTCTTTTCTAAATCAGTTTTCTTTTGACACCTGTTCTATGAATAAAACTCATCCACAAATTTTTTCTTTTTTTTTTTTCTTTTTTTTCTGAATATTGAAACTAAACCATCCTTTCAGAACGTGTCATCGCTGACGCATCAGTGGTTAAAAATGTTCATACTTTATTGCATAACCAATGTTTCTGGTGAATTTCGGTCTAATTTGTTTTTTTTCTGACTGCGTGTAATTCATGAGTCACTCATGAAATTACATCGAAATCTTACCTTACCTTCATTTCTCTTTTTCTGTTTAACCCCCCCCCCTTAAACAGCTGTTCAGACAGATGCCCTGTACACACCTCCCACGCATGCAGCAATAAGCCATTTGACCTTTGACCCCTCTCTGACAGGGTTGGTAGGGAGACGGACAGATACAACAAGCGCTGTGTTCATTAGCAATGGCAGCCACCCTGGAGCCTGGTGTAGATTAATAGTGGAGTTTTAGTAGCTATTACTAATGTTGTTTTGGTTTTAAAAGACAGCTGTCCTAACAGACTCTCCAAGGCCAAAAGTCCCCCCCACCCACTCTGGTACTGTAAGAGGCCATTAGTGTCAACCAGTGTGAAAAATAGACAAGAAAAAAGAGAAGGTTGAGGAGAAAGTGCGTCTTAAATATCTTCTACAACAGAGATTCTTTTTTTCAAACTTATTTTTTCATCTTTTTTTTTTTCTGTTTTCATAAACTGAAGTTGGAGAGCTGCCATCAAACACACAGTCCACTTTTTTTCCCAGTAATTTCTGAAAATACACAATGTTAAAATATGTTCTTGCAGTGTGAAAAAAAGCAAGAATGATATGAAGGACAAATAAAAATAAATAAATAAATAAATGCCTGTATATAAATGGTAACCCCGCTCTAAATAAAGAAGAGAGGGAAAAAAAAAGAAAGAAAGAAAGAAAAAAAGTTATTTTTATTTTTCTCTTGAAGTTTAGTTAAAGTCGCTGAAGTACATGTTGGCAGATTCTAAACTCTGGCAGATCAGTGTGACAGCCTGTTATAATCACACATCTAATATGGACAAAGAGCCACACACAACACACAAACGTGACAGCTGCATACCAAAACTCTTGATCTGAAGAAGCCAATTAAAGGTGTGAATGTACATATGCATTCACATACCAAATAATTACACATAGTAATGACTGCAGAGGCTGACGACAGTCTTAGCAAGTTGATGTGTATAGAATGTTTCGTCTTGTTCCAAATCTCAGTGCAGTATATCCACGAACTTGTGGAATTAAAAATAAACAGACACCATATATTTCGCTTAAGGTAGAAAACTTTATATTCCATTAAACCAAGTCAATATACAGACTATAGGAAATACTGAACCACATGACTCACCTCCCTCTAAAATGACCAGAAGTGCTTTTATGTTTGCATTCATTGCACTGTTTAACCCCACTTTATAACCACATAATTAGAATTACACACAACATTTTTGTACACTTTTGTTATCATATTGATAATACATTTTCTAGTACATACTATATGGATTGCTGTTCTGTTTTGTGTCTTAATACAGGGTTTTAATATGTATATTTGGTATGAATACAGGGTTTTTTTTAGTAAAAAATGTAGTATGAGGGTGCACCACATGGTGAGGTACGCAAATGCTTTGAAAAATTTGAAGTACAATGGTGCATTCTTAGGCGACCTGAGAGGGAAAATCCCAATTTGGGTGTTTTTTTTGCACAGTCAGACGATGTATTTACTATAATTAGAATGTGTTTGGAGTAATAATGTAGTTTTGGAGGATGTGACTAAGAGCATTTTCACACAGAGTACTCGAGTACAGACATAAGTACATTATGTACCCAAGACCACTTTACTTTATCCATGCGTTCAGCATTTTGTACGACTGTACTTTACTTTGGACTGACACTTTAATGACATTGAACCTTACCTTTTGTACCTCACTGTTTGTCTGTTTTACTTATATGTCAAGTGCTGATGTTGCCACGGAGCAATTTCACAATTGTGGGAACAATAAAGTACTTCTATTCTATTCTATTCTATTCTATTCTATTCTATTCTATTCTATTCTATTCTATTCTATTCTATTCTATTCCAGTACTGTGCCCGAGTTCACTAGGGAATGTGGTTCCGTACTCCTAGGTAAAATTTACTCATAGGTAAAATGCCATGTGAATGCATCCATTCCCCTGGTTCATTTTTGATTTGTAAGCAGTGGTGTCAACAAAGTAACTCTAATTTATTTTTATTTTTTTTATTTTTATATTGGAACTTTAGAATGGTAAATGGATTGCATTTATATTTCTAAGGTCTAAGGTCAGTCCTACTGGGGGCCTAAGTCAGGGTTCAGTGTCTTGCCCAAGGACACTTCGACATGTGGACAGCCAGAGCGGGGACGCAAACCACCAACCTCTCGGTCATTGGGCGACCCACTCTACCAACTGAACCACAGCCACCCACCAACATACAATATAGAAACTTTAAAGAGGACATACAAACATATTTAATAATAATTACAAAGGAACAGGGAGCATTTAAGGTAATAATATAAAATAAAAAATAATAAATAAAAAAAAATTAAAGCAAGTAGTACCTTTTACAGAAGTAAATAATGGAGCAACTTAATAAAGTTAAAACAAAAAATATTGCTTAATTTCACAGTGTAATTTTTTTGGCTGATTTTTGTGACGAAAATTAATTTATAAAACAATTAAAATAGGGCGTATAATGTTTTCATTTACTACAGTGGATATGGTATTTACACAGTAACTCTAAACCTAGATCCAATCAGAACAACAGGAGTGGACAAAAGCCCACTGTGGACTGGGAGCAGCCACAGGTGAGAGTCCATACTTTATGTTTTTATGTAAATAAATGGTTGTGATCAGGTCTTGATCTAAGACTGACTTCCAGTCTTTCCAGCATCACTACCCATTTGTGTTTTCAGACATGTAGGATTGTAATTAAAAGCTGAAATAATCAATTGCAGAGTCTGTCAGAGGCGACCTGGACATGATTTTACAACTTCTTTTTGCACTTTTTCATAAATGGCATGAAACAACGTCACATAAACTACATTCAGTTTTTTGATTTGGACTGAAAGGAAAGAGCTGCTGATGAAAGAAATACATTCACAAATCTCAAAAACCTATTTCCTCCTACATTTTTAACCCATAAAGACCCAGTGGCAGTTCTAAAATACATTTTTCTTTACATTTTTCTATTGTTAAATGATTTACCATCACTTATTATAATACTTTGGTGTTATTTCAATGAAGTCCATGGATTTTCTTGTATTTAATTGACATTTAAAATCACATGGATTTTCATCGATGCTTACAGTAGATTAAAGTTGAGGGGTATTGTATCAGAAACAGAAAAAACTTTAGAAAAATTGACTTTCTTTTAGAGTGATAATGTACGAGTAACTGCATATAAACACACAAAGCAAATGTCATTTATCAAACTCCATTGGTTTTTAGTGATTGTCTTTCCATGTTTACGCTGAACGTCCAAATGATGAGCATGAAAAAATAACAAACTGCATTTTACACCAATTAGTTATATACGGTGAAGGATTAGTGGATCAAGGGTTATTTTGTAATCACCATGTGTGTGTGTGTGTGTGTGTGTGTGTGTGTGTGTCCGCAGAGACATATCATGCTTTAACTCAATGAATGCTTGAGATAGAGTTACAAGGGCATATACATATAGTTAATGCCCATCAGATGCAATAATCCATTTGAGTAAAGGTCAAAGGTCAAGGTCACAATTAACTAAAAGGTCAAAATCACATTATTGGTCATAAATCAAGAACGGAGGGTCACAGAACTTTCAGATTGGTACCAAATTATGCAGAATGAAGATTTTTATAATTCTCATAATTGGTGTTATCACCTATGACCAATAGTTTTTGAGATCTCTGGAGGTCAAAGGTGACATGTCCCAATATTAATTTCTGTAACACTGTTTGTGTGTGTCAAGCATAGACATATCACGCTATAACTTAATCAATACTGGATATATGATCATAATATTACACGCACTGACACATGTGTACATAGAACAAAATTATCAATATTGCTAAAGGCCAAAGGTCAAGGTCACATTTTGAAGAAAGGTCAAAATCACATTATTAGCTCTAATTCAAGAACAGGTTGTCATAGAAACTTGAGGTTGGCATAAAATAGGGGCAAGATTAAACATTCTATGAATACTTGTCTTTGTAAATACATATTATATAGAAATGTTTTATTTATTGTATTGTTTTTGGGTCGGTTTGTGCATTTGTCTGTCTGTCTGTTTGTTTGTTTATTTGTTTGCTTCTTTGTGTGTTTAATTGTAAGCAGCTTCACACAAAAAAACTCTTAGATCGATTTTCATGAAATGTTCCGTAAAAGGTGACATTACAAAGGTCAAAGGTCACAGTCACCAAGAGATTGGGCAAATCAGATAAAGTGTGTGTGTGTGTTGAAGAAAGCTGCAGATTTTCATGAATACAAGCAACATAAACCCTTATATCCTTATGTATTACCCATTATTAACACTAAAATATTGTTTGATAATATTTCATGTATCTATTTTCACCCTTTCTATAAACCAAACCAAATGTACCTTAACTATATGTTGTGTGTGTTGTAGGCAAGTACCAAATGATCATCTTGACTGCAAAATAAAATCTACCTACGGGTACAAATAAAGTAACCTTGAACCTTGAACCATGAATCGTGAACCCTTTTCATTAAATGATGCAACTGATGAATTTAAAGCATAGAAAAACATACATTAACATATATCTTTTCTCACCTCAATACACAAAAAGGATTTTATTAGGTCATGGTTGCTCTAATTAACTTGATTTGTATGTACAATATGATTCATCTTATGTAAATGTGTGCATAAGTATACGCAGTAACATGGTTTATTTAAAAGTTGAGCACAGTTTGGTTGTATTTTGTAAAAAAAAAAAAAAAAAAAAAAGCACAGGATATATAGACAAAATAAAAGAAAGAAAGACGGTTCAGTGCAGCCAGAGTTAGATGTGAGTGCGTGCAAGCTAGCGGAGTGTTGAGAACCCCTCTCTTCTCACGGTGCAGAATTGAGACTGACATTTTATATTTTCCATTGAATTACACCTCATCAGAAATTCACTTTGAACAGTTTGAAATCTTAACTTCCTCTTTGGCATGGCATTACATCTTTCAAAAAAATAAAATAAAATAAAGAAGGGAATAGCAATCACTTTTACCCCAACAGTCTTGATCTGTCAATCATCTCCAGTGATCTGAAGACACGCAAGTGCACTAAGTGAAGAAAATCAAAATGAAGTAAATAGGTTAAAATGTACATCAGTTATTCATCACAAACTAGTTCAACCAAAGTCAGATTCTCTCCCCTTTCTTCCTCTGAGCTAAGTGCAAATACTGACACATGTACTTCAAGGCTCCCTACTGCATTTTCAAAGAAGGGATCTGGCTTTATTAAAAATTCATAAGGTCATATTAATTAGAGACAGAATATTTTCTTGCTTGAGAGTGATGAAGAAATAAGAAGAAGAAGAAAAAAAAAAAAAAAAAAAAAAAAAGAGGAGGCCCGGAGGATCATTTTGATTTGGCTGGCCTTAAAATGAATGAAGAAGGTGAAAGGCACAAGGCTAAAACACGTGCTTTGTTCTCAGGCCAGTCTCTTTGTTCATCAAACCCACGACTAATTTGTTCACCCGCCCCCTCCTCCTCCTCCTCCTCCACACACACACACACACACACACACACACACACACACATACAAACACTGCCCAGCCATATTTCTCCTTTATTGTATATTCTTTTTTAGTTGAGTGCCGCTGATTTGAAATGCTAATTAAACATATTTTTAATGTATTCACACGGCTCATCAAGGCAGCCTCATATATCAAAGTGTCCAAAATTGTATTGATGTAGGATATCAAAGAAGTGATTACTTGGTAACATCCAGAGTTTTCAACCAATAATTGTCGTCGTCCCGGTCTGAAAGCGTTTCCGGTATGTTAACACATCAGCACCAACCACATGGACAAAACAGCTGCTGATAAACATATAATCCATTTGCCAGCTCATCCTGCAACCCCTGCTGCATTTCTTTTTTTTTTTTTTTTTTGTCTTTCCGTGCATTAGCCAGATCATCTCGTTAATGTATGAGAGAGTCACAAACAAACAAACAAACAAACAAACAAACAACATGTGCTTCCTCTGGTATCTTGTCAGAGCCTTGTGTGATACATGCACGTACACATACATTTACACAGCGCACGTCGCCTGTCAGCAGGTAAACACACTGTGTACATGTGAAATGTGAGCCCTTCACAAACAACAAAAGATGCAATATAAAATGCATGAAAGGAAATAATTCATTAATAGCCTACTTTACGATTTTTTTTTTCTCCCCCATTCTCCACTAATTAGACTCAAAAACAATAAGAAAAGCTGCATTTCTATTTCAAACAGCCATGATAATAATAACGCTGATGGTAAAATACTCATAACAGTGCTGTATTCTTAATATCAAAAGGCACTGTGATGAGGAGAGAAGAACAATGAGCCATCAGAGGATCCGTTCTTTTATTTTCACTTTAATTTTTATGCGTCTTTCCTTTTGCAGCGGTGGCAATGATTCTTTCCCGCTCTCTTTTTTTTCCTCCCTTTCTCTCTCTGTGTCTGATGTAGCTAATGCCATTAACTCTCCCTGCCACTTTCCAGGTCACTAATTCTTCAGCTCTGAGTTCATTGTGCCCAGACCGTGGTGCTGTCTCCATAACGAGGTTATTTCTGGGTTATTACCTTCCTCTATGATATGGCACCTGATGGGAGGCATGAAATTCAGATAAATCAAAAGCGATCTGCAATGACCAAATTAAAATATTTGCTGTTTCGCTTCTCTTTGCCATTCGCAGAAAATGCATATTCATATATTACAAACATAAAATCAACAACAGAACCTTTGACACATTCACTCCCCCCTTTATTCCCGGTGTTAAATATGTTAATGCATAATATTTATCATTTTGATTCTGCCTGCAGTGTGAACAGAGCACTATCTGAGGTTTTAAGATATTGAAAAGGGAAAAGTTTATCAACAAACCAAATTTGTGAGTCAGGTCAAGACATACTGTCCTGCTTTTATGTGCTTACCTTATTTACTTTAATCATTTTTTTTTCATATTTCCTTCTATGGGAATGAATATATGTGGGTATTTTTTATGTACTGTGTAGCATGTGGTGGAATGAAGCCAAAAGGAACTAGAGATACGACTACAATTTAAGATAAGTGCTGCATTATTTACATTTCTCTCCATGGGATTTAAGGACTTTATGTGTGTGAAATAAATAAATAAAAAATAAATAAACTTACAAGTTGGTGAAAACAGGATTGCGGAAAAAAAATATGTGACAAAGTCTTTTTCAGTGAATGTGCATGGTTTACACGTTTTACAGAAATTATACATCACGTTTTCTTCCATATGTAGTGTGATATTGAGCCAAAATGTTTTTAATAATATCTACGAGAACAGCAGAACTGCAAGATAATCACATGTGGATAAATACCTTAATGTTTTAATCAAACGTCAAGTATAAATATAACTGCAAAGGTTGATATTATAGTTTCATTTTAGAGGGATTTGCAAGATGAGGGAGAGTAACCTCTGTTTGTTTGATGCACTATCTTGTAAAAAAAAAATAACAATACTACTACTACTACTACTACTAATACTACTACTACTACTACTACTACTATTAATAATAATAATATTTTGTTAGACCCCCTTAAGTTTTGGCCATGATCTTGTATTAATGATGGAGAGTGAGACCTCAATCACTGTCTTCTCTATCACATCCCAAAACTTCTCAGTGGGGTTCAGGTCTGGACACGGTGTCATGTGTGAAAAACATGTCCTGTGCTCTAGAGCTGTATGTGTGTGAGTGTATGTGCGCAATAATCACATCGCAGGTTCTGCAATTATTTCAATTTTATTTGCAATTATTTTTTATTTTTTTTATTTGTCTTTTTTCAAATTTATTTTTGGTTTCATTAATTTTTATTAATTATTTTTTTTTTATTTCTTTTTTGTATTTAATGAATTAATTTGTGTTTATTTGTATTCATTTACTTTTATTATTTATATATTTATTATGTCTATTTATTCATGTAGTATTTTAATTATCTTTAATTATTAATATTTATTTATTTGAATGACACTGAAACATATGTTCTGTGTCAACCACTAATCTGTTTGATCATTTGCATCAGCACCACACAGCTGTTATAAACTCCTGAGGATTTTTTCATATCGCAATATAGTATATCTCATTTTTTTCTAATATCGTGCCGGCCAAACATGCTCCTTGAATCACAATCATTACAGTTTCAACCTAGTGAATTGTCATTATGGAATATGTCTGTGTCATCAGTGATTTAAAAACTGATGTTCAGACCTGCTCGTTTAATATATTCAGATTCAAATGACCTAATTTTCTGGACATACTGTACCATGGCTCATATTAATACTCATATTTGGGAAGTGAAGTTAGTAAATGTGTTTTTCCTGATTTTAATTTCAATTCCCATCATGCAGTGTGCTTCTAGTCAATGTGATTATAACATTATTGTATCAAAAGATGACTACTGTATTTTTCCAGCTATGAGTTGATACTTATAAGTGAAATTATTCAAGCATTATTATATAATTTTGCATGTTATTTTCACATTGACTTCTGTACCTCTGAAAATTAAGAATTTCAACATTAGCGGTAACTTATAAAAACAAGGACTGAACAAAAATGGCATTGAGAAAAAAAAAATCATATTCTGCAGATTACAAGCTGCAATTAGTGAAATATACAGCTGGAAACAGTAACCTAACAGCAGAAAGAAAGTTACAAAAGAAAGTTACAAGTAAGAAACTTGACAAAAAGCAGAGGTTACTCTTAAAGCTGTTATTCCATGGTTATTTCATTAATATTACTGTGTTCTCCATTGTTATTGAATACAGTGTGTGTTGGTTCGATTTAAAAAAAATGTCTGGATTGCTTTGTTTCAAGCTGTTTTTTTCACGGTAGAAAAATGACTTGAGGTCGAACAACAGAATTTATGGGTACTTCCTCATACATGTCCATGACGCGGTCACGAGGCGTCTATGATTGGCTCAGAATGCGTGAAGGAACACTCCCCCCTCCCCTCTGGCTGTGTTTGTGTTTACCTTTACCCAAGTAGCATCCAGCTAGCATTCGTGCCGTTGCTTGTTCGGAAAACATGCAGGGATCTGCCATTTTTTTCCAGTTTGTGCAGCAGCTAAAGTGGCTCCATCTTCTCTTGTAGATGCTAATGCTAATGCTACTTTAAATTCACTGCCAGGGACAGGTTTAACCCCACGTGGGCGACGCTAAAGTCCGTCTTATGTCAGATGGACCAGCTTTTTCTGGGTCCTTCGTTCCTCTTGTGGTTTTCTGTGAATGCGGTATGCAGATAGTGGAGGTGACAAACCACTGTCAAAGGTAGCATGTGTTGGTAACTCAGGGTGACCCATCAAAACAAAAAAAGCTAATCATGGGCTAAAAGCTAGAGGTATATTCTCAGTTTGTTGTATATACATCGCGTAATGTTAGCTGAATGTGTTACGTTAGCATACCGTACACCTATTCAGACTGTTGTTCTCTATTCTATTTTTATTTTAAATTTCCTTCCAAGATGAAATGTCTGTTCTTGGTGTTGGATTTTAAATTTCCCACCAAAAAATGTGACTCCAGCATAATTTATATATCCTGTATATCTGGCTGGTGTGGCTTATACTCCAGAGCAGGGGTGTCAAACTCCAGTCATAGAGGGCCGGTGTCCTGCATGTTTTAGATGTTTCCCTCCATCAAACCTAGACGTCATTACATCATTATTAGGTTTCTGCAGAGCTGATGTGGCTACAGTAGCTGATGTGTTAACTCTTGAAAGTGCCAGTGCAGAGACATTCTGAATGGATGGTTTAGTTTACAGTAAATATTCAGAAAAATGCAAGTGTTTTGTTCATGAAACAGGTGTCAAAAGGCACTTGAAAAGGTTCAATTTAAACTGCTGGGATCAAATTTCAATACTACTTAACTTTTTTTTCTTTTTTAGTAAATTTTTTTTGCTAAATTTTCCATGTCATTTATAATTTTGTAAATATTTATTAGTATTTGAAAACTTGAAAACTGAATATGTTTATTTTTCTACATTTTGTTTTTTATTTTATTATTTTTTCCTTAATTTTCTTTAATTTCTTACTTTGTTCATCTTAGTCATTATTTTTGTTCGTCTGTTATTCATTATTTGCTTATTTTATTGATGACCTTGGCTGTTTTTGTTCACTTTGTTGCTTATTTTCTTCTTCTTTTTTTTTTTTTTTTTTACTGTGGAACTGATAAAGTCTCAGAAGTTAACTGGTTAAACTGAATCATGTGGAAGGAGGAGGTATGTAAACCATGCAGGACACCGGCCCTTGAGGACCCGAGATTGACACCTGTGATTTAGATTAACCAATTAACCTATCAGTGCTTGTCTTTGGATGGTAGGAGGAAACCCGAGTACCTGGAGAAAACGCAGACACGGGAGATCATGCAAACTCTACACAGAAAGGACTGGTGCTGGAATCAAACCAGGGTCCTTGCTGTGACAACCTGTAACACCCAAAAAACCATTTGAACCCAGTTTCCACGGAAAATAAAACACTAGGAGCCGCCCATCATCTTTACAAATCTCAGCCAATGTGTTCCTAACCTTATTTTTTTGTTTGTATGTGTCTTTATTTTCTCTCTTGCTCCCTCCATACCATAGGATACTTCCAACCTTATACCTCACCTTTACTGAAATTCAGTCATGTATGTATTAATAATAGAAAAGTTTACCTAATATTTAAATTACAATGATTTACCACGTTACCATTTGGTTAATTAAGTGTGGGAAATAGTTCCTTTTCCCTTTCATTCATTTTACATGGTATTTCATATGACGTAGCTACGCCTGCACTACTACACAGTCGGGCATTAACGACTTCAGTTTTTTTCAAGTCGACTTATCTGTCAATAAAGTCGAGTTGCGTCGACTGGATTGTGATGACGTCATCATATTGTCAGCGGAGAAACAACAGACACACGCTAAAAAAACAAAACAAAAAACACGGACACACGTCTGTCCATAAATGAGCAAATTATATTTAAGTTCACTGCAATGTAACAATGTCCACTGACACAAACAACACTTTAACTGCAACAAAACAAAGGCTAACGTTAGCAAAGAGTTTTCTGTTAAACTTAACTGAACATCAGTAGGTGAACATATGTCTGCAATTTGGTCTGGACCCACGGCTCTAAAACTGGACTGTCCACACGTCTGTCACACATCCTCACTTTTTATATATTACGTGTAATACGTTTAAGGCCAACAAGAGGAACACAACACTGTCCATATCATGTGTTTGGAGGAAAAAAGAGCATGTTGTCTTAATGCAGTGCTACTTATCACACAGGTTAGCTAGCAAACACCGCTCGTATCACTCAGGTTAACAGATACCTCTTCAGATGGCAGCATCGGTTTTTTTTTCATCTAAAATGAAGTAATTCTACACATGTGATGTGTGTTTTGTTAGCCCACCACAACTGTCTTACCTGCAGGCATCTTGTTTACGTCTGGTTTGTGTTTATGTGCGAGTGAGCGAGCAAGAGAGAGAGGAGGCAGGGCGAGAAAGAATAACATGTGACTTGTCGACTCCTCCAAATTTAAGTCGACTTGTGCTACGAAAGTCAATGTGTCGACTAGTCGACATTTTAGTTAATGCCCTACTACACAGTACAATACATGACTGAATAGGCCTGAATGTAAGTGTTGTTTACTTACTTGCTTATGATGATGAACGGATAACTGGACAACGATGGCATTTTGACATGTAATTCTTTGATCCAACCTGCCACAAAGTATCTATAACCATCTAGGCTTTTATAATTCATCATTGCTTCGGCTGTGTATGCAGGTGTTCTCTTGATCAAATAGTTATAGAAGTCTAAAATCCCTAAATCAGGAAGTGTTGGCACGGGTCGAAACATCCTATCTGCTCAAGATAGTGATCCTTCTGAGTATGAGACAACTTCGAAGCATAGTCAGAAAGACAATAATAATACAGTACAATGATAGAGGGCTGTGTTTTCTTGCCGTCCAATGTGGCGGCTCATGACATCACCTCGATACAGTCAGTGTACATCAACCCTCGTCAGCATTTAACTAGTCATTTACATTAGAGGCAAATACAGACTAGAAAGTGCTGGTTTTTACAAGGACAGAAAAACATAATGTGGCAGTTTTTAAGCTCTATCTAACTCTAGGCTCAGTGTAAATTTTACACTCTGTAGATAGGGACCATATGTTCACTGAGATAGTGTTAAAATTAACTCTTTAAGTGTTATATTAACACTGATGATTTTACTATGTACTCCACTGTTTAAAGTTTGACAACATCTGCATTCGTGGACAGTAATAGTGTGGTGGGAGTTAATAATGTGCTATAATAGTACATACTATTACTTAAATCTTAAGTAAGTTATAAGTTCCTACTTAACTTGCTGGAAAAAGCATCTTCAAGGCCACATGGCCAGACAGTGGTTTTGGAGAAACCAAGCAAACTAAAATTTTCATTTGATATGTCCTTGAGATATACCAAAAGACAAATAAAGCATTCTGAAAAAAGAATTAACATGTACATCACTACTTATTTTATACATACATGTCCCATCTACCTCCATACTGCACTTTACCAAAATCAAAAATGTGTATTTAATGTGTATATGTTTATATGTTATGTCCGTCTGTACATTTATATATTTTTAATATTTTATTTTATTTTATTAAATTTATTTTTTGCATATCTGGAGCATAGAGACATGGAGTTTCATTCTGCTTTTTAATGTATGTTACACTGTGGGAATGACAATAAAGTACGATTTGACTTTGAAACTATCATGCTATAAAATGGTAAAAACCAAATAAAAATGAAGAAGTCTCCTCTTAATAACTGGAGAAACACAGTGCAGTGTCCAGTGGGGGTTGTACTCCTTTATTGATCTAGTATTGATCTGAAATTCTAAATATGAATACAATTTGGGCAATATCAACAGGCAGGATGGGAATATAGGCATGAATATGTGGCATTTCTCCTCTGTATTTTTTTTAAATTTTATATTATTTTACTATTTTTTATTTTTTTATTCGCCCTTGCAGTCCCATTTTCAATTATCCTGTTGGGGAAAAGGCAGAATCGGATTCCCAGACAATCCCATTTCCAAGAGGCAGGCGAGGCGTGAATGTGAGCGCACGGGAGCAGAAGAGCAGCTGCCGAAGAAAAAGAGGCTGGCATTTGACTCTGCTGAATAAGCCCAAGGTGTGCAGTCTGCCAGGTTAGAGAGGTTATGGATGGGAGGGGGATGAAGCTGAGGGTGTGTGGGGGGGGTATGTGTGTATGGTGTGGGTGGGGGGTGTTAATGAGAGAAGGGAAGTAGGTATGTGGTGGAAAAAGCAGGAGCAAAGGAGGAACAGAGAGAGTGAAAGAGCAGGAGGGAGGGATGGAGTGATGTGGGTTTGTGCCTCGCTCATTACGGTCCGTCTCATTGGGAGGTGAAATGAGGCTTGCTGATGGCTTGGTGTGGAAGGTATCGTCCTTGTCCAAGTGAATCATGACAAGAAAGGCGAAAAACCTTCATCAACTCCATTAACAATACTCAAGCACTCTTCAGTGTTCCTTTGAGTGGCATCCAAATGTCACAGAAAAGGATAATGTAACATTAAAAGGAAATGTCTCATGTCCCCCCCCCCCCCCCCCTCCTCCAGTAGGCACTGAGTGTGACCCAGTGAGATCTGCAGCAGCACTTCAATTTAACAAGAAAATGGAAGGTTTATTAGTCAAATGCACACAGACGAAGTAAAGGAACAGGTTATTTTTCAGCTGTTTTAACATTCCAAGTTGGCCATTTTTGACCCCCCCCCCCATAGTTATATCAGATCGCTTCAACAAAATAGACTGGAAAGCTGGAGTTACTTAAGTGCTCGCTGGTTTTCCTGTTTAGATTTTCGTGTCAGGTGAGTGTAATTCAGGAATGTGCAGTTTAAGTGTCTTTATGATTGTGCTGTTTTCTGTAAGACGGTAGCATGAATGATAATAGACATATAAACAGTGCATCTGATTTTATATATATGGATATGTACTTATTTCATTACACTGTCCCTTCTGCTTTCATTATATTTTCAGTTTTGTTAAAATGATATGGAACAGGGTACTTCCATAATTTTTGTGAAATCAGTCCATATTGTAAAATTAATTTCATTTACATTCTTTTTCTTGTGTTTTTTCTGCTATTGTTTCTGAAAGTCATCTACTCAGTGACACTAACCAACCTAATGCTAATGCTAACACCCTGTACACCAGTGATGCGCGGGTCGATGTATATAAATGACCCGCAACCGACTGCTTTTTTAACTAAACCGCCTGCGGCTTGGACCGTAATAAACGTATTTGAAAAGAACGGACCCGACCCACTTCTCAACCCGCATTTTAAAAACATAATCAATGGTTTTTATGAACATCAAACGACCTTACTCACATACCTGCATTTATTTCCGTGTTAAAATCCGATGTCATTGGGGTCGACAACCTGTAACACCCAAAGAGACATTTGAACCCAGTTTCCACAGAAAAGAAAACACTGGGAGCTGCTCAGTGAATGTGTCCCTAACCTTAACTTTTTTGTTTGTATGTTTCCGGAGCTTCCACTCTCCTAACTTATACCATAGGATACTGACGACGTTGTATGTCACCTTCACGGACGTTCAGTTAATGAATCGTGTTTATCAGGTTATTTTAATCTTTATCTCAAACTACAAATGAACTGGCTGACCGCAACCCAAATATCATTATACCACGGGTGACTGCGGGCACCCGCTGCTGTACACCTATAAACCAAATATTTACTACATGTGACAAAAGCCTTCAAATGTCACACTGCATGAAAGAGTCTGTCCTTGTGTATATTTATTTATGTGTGTGTTAATGTGTGTATCATTTATAATTTAACGCATGTTTACAAGTAGGCCACACAAGCTTTAAAGTTAATGTGATTCCTTACAGTAAGCGATGTGTACCAAGTTATGTGGAGTTTATGTACAATCTGTTTCTGCAGCTGTAAAGGGATTACAAGCAGTAAAGCCTAGTTAAAGTGATATATTATTTTAAGGGTTGACACATGAAGCAGGACAGTATGTTTGTGGTATATCGTGTACCTATATGCCATTTACGGTTTTGTATTGTGCGGGTGCATGTGCTCTCATGGTGTTACACGTATGCGTCTGTCCATACAGTCAAGTTTGTCTCCCGCCGTGTGTGTTTTCCATACTGTATGTATGCTCATGTGTTGCCTGCTAGCATGTGTGTTTGCCACTTAGTGTGAGTGAGAGCAGAGTGGCGTTGAGATGGCAGCTGGCGAGGCTAATCCCCATACGTGAGGGACGCGGCCCAGCCCCCGGTGTCACCCAGACCTGCCAGGCCTGACGGAGGTGCATTCAGCCCGGCCGCTTAGTGTCAGTCGTCCCCTGTCACTCAGTCCCATAATCACCCGCATGACTGACAGACAGGCCTTTCCCTTTGATGGTGCAGGGGATTTTAGAGGAGAGCCAGAGCTGCAGCGATGATCCTCCACTCTGTGTGTGTGTGTGTGTGTTGAGGGGATGCTCGTGTGTGTGTGTGGGCGGATGCCACCAGGAGGGCTGGTTTCTGATGGCAGTGTAAGATGATGATTCTGATCCAGCTTAATGATGAAGATGAAGATGATGCTGGCATAGATGATGATAATGGTGATTACCTTGGTAGGAATGTGTGCCAAAAATGTGTGATGCAAAGGGATCAGTGGGGCAGCCACTCCGCTAAGGCAAAGCCAGAGGGACCAAAGGAGACAGCCACACAAAGCCACGGATTTACTGTGTGTGTGTATGTGTGTGAAGAAAAAGGAAGGAGTGGGTGAGAGTTTAACGGTGTCACACGCTTGCATATGCTTCATATTTGAAGCGGGAAAATCTGAAATACACATGTAATCGCACGATTATGATAATACACATCAAGTGTCAACTTAGTTGATATTCTGCACGTGACAGTGAGTCGTGTTTGAGTGCAGCGCTTGCACCAGCGAGGTTGTTGGTAAAAATCCTGTCAGACCTCTGACAGTTTGGATTCTTATTGACTCTGAAAATACAGTAATGTTTGCATGTGTACGTATGCAGCCGTCAAACCATGGCATGTGTGTGCACTGCAGTGTTTGTGCAGCACTGGTTGAATGTTGGTGGGTTATTTCAGGTCTGGATGTGGATAGGTTGAGCAGAAGCAGTCGACAAAAGGTTAGAGTTGAACTATTAAGATTCAAGAGGTTTATTGTCACACACACACAGTAAGAAACACACAGTGAAATTGTTCGATTGCATGCTTCCCGTCAACCTGAGAAAAGTAGTAACAGTAAGTGGGGTTAAGAAATAGTGGGAGGTGACTAAAACTAAAGGTACAGTGCAAGGGCATAATAATGATGTTGACATTGGTGGGGACATCATTTGACGACTTTCTCGCGAGATACAGAAAAAAATGAATCAATAAATAAATAAGAACGTGCCTAAAAGAGATGAAATAATGTCTCATTTTGTTTTGGTCAACAAAAACTAAGAGACATTTTAGGAATGTTTTTATTTCTTCAGCCACATTTCATCTCTTTTTTTATTGCATTATACTGTATATTTAACTAGAAAAGCACTCTGACAGCGCAGACCTCCCCTGAATCACCACCAAAATCGAATCATTTCCACATCTCCCCATTACCAACCTACCCTGAAAATTTCACCAAAATCCATCCATAAGTTTTCGAGTTATCTTGAACACAGACAGACAAACAAACAGACAAATGCCGGCAAAAACATAATTTCCTTGGCGGAGGTAATTATAGTTATTGTCACAAGACCAACATTTACGTCTAGTCCCGTCTCGTTTTTGTCACGATAAAGGTTTGGTCAAAATTTTCACTAAAGAAAACATTACAAAAAAATAGTTTCCCTAATGTCGTGCAATTCCCTATTCAAAATTAGTATGGACAATGGCAGGTACTGTCCAGCATACATGGAGAGAACACTGTTGGAAAAACATTCTACACTTCTTTATCACAGCCAAACTTAGAAACATATATAAATCTAGCCATGTTGGCAAAAATGTGGAGGGAGAAATGTGAATCATGCCCATGTTTTTTTTGGCTTTACCCTGGTTTGGTTAAGTTTTGGGATGATGATATTGGGCTAGAGTACCAGATACCAAAAACATGCGCGGTGTTGTATCTAGGAAATATTTCAGCAAACATTGTAGGTAAATCTGACAAATATCTGTTTAAAATCTTGATAGCTGCCTGTAAAAAAGCAATCACCTTAAAATGGTACAAGGAAGACCCACCAGACAAAGAAGAACTGTTAACCTCTTACCCCCCCATCCTGGCTCCTTTTAACCCTAACCCCAGTGTGAAATGTTGTTTAATATTCATATGTTATATATCATTGGAAAGGTGATACTTTAAGCTATAATGCCATAACAACCATTTATTTCTCAGTCAAACACAGTTATAATGCCGGGTATGTAAATATGAATGTAAAAAAATACGTACAATGGCGTACTCTCTGCAAAGTAATTTAGTATCACATTATATTTCATAATAAATGCAATACCGTGTACTATAAAGAAAGCCAATATTTCAAGGATTCTAATGGTGTAATCGGATTCAAAATATGATGAATATTTACCGAGTTATAACAAACATACTTAGAAAAGAAGGATTTACATACGTGTTATGGAGCACCTGAGCCACAAAATAAGACTGAAGACAGATTCTTGTGTGGAAAAATTCATTATTTATATTGTAGTGACTGATTGAATACATTGGACATTATTTAACACATAATCATACCCCGATCCAGACTGTGTAATGTTTGTTTATGTGTGTGTTTTTGTGTTATTTGTTTGTTTTGAAGTTAAATAAATTGGTATGGACATTTTACAAATGTGTCCATACCAATATTGGTATGGACACATCCATACAGTGCATAAAATACTATGTACAATCTATAATTTAAAGTGCAAAATACAATAAATAAATAGATAATACAATAAGTGATCCCATCATTAACTACTATTACAATATCAATTCGACTACTGCCATTTTGACCAAATTATGACTGTCTTGTAAAGCTATAGGAGTTTTAAAATAACTGCTTAATTTGCAATTAGTCTGCATCATGCTCAGATACACAAAGACGCTTAACAAGGTTTGGAAATAATGCCACATCACACACCGCAGGATATTATCATCATGCCAGACAGAGCAGTGCATCACCTCATGTTCCCTCATGTGGTGTGATCTCCTGTGGATGCAAATGTAGATGTGGAACGAAAAACAGCAGCGAGTGTGGGTGAAAAATAAATAAATAAATAAATTGTGAAGATACAGTTAACATCCTGAACCTAAACGTCTGAGTTTTATTGTCATTTTTAATATTTAACAAAAAATAAAATGCTTGGTAATTTTTTTGTTAATGTCAAGAACAATGAGGTTTAACATTATGCGGTAAAACTGTCTGTCACTCACTGTTGTGGTCACACTTAGAAAATACTTCATAATTATTCATGTACATTTTCACTCTTCAGTATCAGTAATATATAGCCTAGGATCTAGTCTGTCCCCAGTGGCCGCAAATGGTATTTGCTACGGGAGACAGACTAGACAGCCTCGGATCTGAAAATCCAAAATGTACCGGGCCAATCAAATCGCGAGGGGGGGGATTGGAGCCCGCCCTGCCTCACGACGACACAAATACAACACGTAATGTTGTAGTCGCAGAGACGTAGCAGCTAGCACACATTGCCGTAACACCAGTTGCTAGCTGCTAGACAACATGGCTCATCACCAGGAACAACCATTCGAGCTGGCTTTGGCAGCAACGCTAGGTGATTTAAAATTACAGTTTTCCCTGCGAGAGGAGCAGAAAACGGCACTTAAGCTGTTTTTAGAAAAAAGGGACGTTGTCGGAGTTTTGCCCACCGGGTATGGCAAAAGTTTGATATATCAGCTGGCTCCGCTAGTGGGACGACGCATGGGTCTGCACAACCCGCTGGTGATCGTTGTGTCACCCCTTTTAGCCCTAATGGATGACCAGTTGCAAGAGGCCGAAAAAACTGGGAATACGAGCAGCACAACTCGGCAAAGGCGACCCGGAGGAGATCCGAAGCGGCCGGTGCCAAATAGTGTACGGGAGTCCGGAATCCTGGCTGAACCGGGAATGGTTAGACCTGCTCCATGTTCATCGCTCTGATTGGTTGGCTCTGACTGGTTACCCATCCAATAGCGTGGCGTTGTGTAAAGAGAACATTTGACAGACAGCGGTTATCCCGCCCACAAATTCGCCTAGACTTTCTAGACTCTCCCCGTAGCAAATACCATTTGCGGCCACTGGGGAGAGTCTAGATCCTAGGCTAAGTAATATACATTTCCTGAAAATTTCATCAAAATCCATCCATAACTTTTGGAGTTATCGGTAACAATTTATAATACCTACACACTTCACTATGTATTAACTATTTATTACCCATTTATAAATGGGTTGTTCATTATGTATTAACCATTAGTTACCTATTTGTTAATGTCTTGTAATGGTTCATACTAGTGTCATTGTTGCGACCTAATTTATAGTTAATATGAAAGGTGTTAGTAAGAACATGTTTATTTCAATGTATTATTTTTTATTTGCATTAATTTACATTACATTTGACACTGAAGGTTAAAGTTCATGATGATGACATCATCAGTGTGCGCAAGCGAATGTGACGGAAGGAAGAAAGAAAAATGTGCTCGAGCTGTAAAAAAAAAAAGAGAGCTGTATTGTTCATGTAAACTCCAAACAAACTGCAAGTAAAGTTGCACAAAAAGAAGACCGGAGACTTACCTTTTTTTTTTTTTTTTTGAGGGTACAACATGATCCAAGGATAAATGTAAAATGTGATTATTTTTAACCAACAGGTGCAGTGTTTGTATATCTGCTTTACAGGTAAACAAAGAAACAGTTGTAAACACTGCACCTGTTGGTTAAAAATAATCAAATTTTACATTTACACTAGTATGAACCTTTACAAGACATTAACAAATAGGTAATAAATGGTTAATACATAGTCAATTGTGTGTAGGTATTATAAAGTGTTATTATAAAGAGTTATCTTGTAAACAAACCCTGATGAAAACCAGAGGTGGAAGTACTTTCTTTACTGTACTTAAGTAACTTTTTTTTTTAAGTATCTGTACTTTACGTGAGTATTTACTTTTCTGGAAACTATTTACTTTTACTCCCTGCATTTTTGTATAAATATCTGTACTTTATACTCATTCATTCTCAGAATGGATGTGTTACTTTTTCAAACTGAACAGATGTGACAGTATGAAAAATAAGTCACTTCAGAGGAAAAATCAGTGGAGAAAAGAAAATGGGACTTTATATATTATAGTTATATGAGGATTATCTCACAATTTTGACTTAATTTCACACAATTTCACATTTTTATCTCATATTTATAACATTTTATTTTTAGTTTATGATGAATTTTTATCGACATGATTTTTTCATTTTTCCTAAATTTCCTGTCACAAACCTGAGTAACTGTGAGTTTATAAAACACAAGTTCTATACCCTAACTCACTTTTAAAGGCTTTAATTTCAATACTTTTTAAACTTTTCTCCTCATTCCTGATTAAATAAATATTATTGCATTCATGGTAAAAAAAAATATTTAGTTTTACTTTTAACTTTTGTACTTCATTACAATTGACAAATTGTACTTTTTTTTAAACTTTTACTTAAGTAGCTGAGTTGAATCAGTACTTCTACTTTCATATACGTAGCTGTACTTCTACTTAAGTAGAGAATGTGAGTACTTTTAACACCTCTGCTTTTACTCCCGACATTTTTGTATAAATATCTGTACTGTATACTCTTTACATTCTCGGAATGGACTCATTATGTTTTCAAACTAAACAAATATGACAGTATGAAAAATAAGTCCTAAATCAGAAATTTTAACTTTAAAATTTTAATATATATATATGACTATATCATAATTGACTTCTTATCTCATAATTTTGACTTTTTTTCTCAAAATTTTGACATTTTAATATCAAAATTTTGACCTTTTACCTCATAATTCGGACATTTTCTCATAAGTTTGACTTTTTATCATATGACTTAGATTTTTTTACTCATAATTATGCTTTTATTTTAATCTCCTATTTACGACTTTTGCATTTTTCCTAAATGTTCTGTCCATACCCACTAAACTGAGTACCATGACTCAATTAAAAACATCATCTATACAGTAACTTACTTTTAAAGGATTTTTTAATATATATTTTCCAATTTTTTCTTGTCTTTCTTGGTTAAATCATGTACTTCATCCATAGCAAATGAAATGCAGTTTTACTTTTTACTTTATTACAATTAAGAAGTTTTACTTCAGTAAAGGAGTTGAATCAGTACTTCTACTTTTACCACAGTATTTTTTTTCACACTTGTAGCTGTACTTCTACTTAAGTACAGAATCTGAGTACTTTTACTGCACCACCTCTGATGAAAACGTACATATATGAGCATAAGACATAAGTTTTCATTTCCATTGAAAGCTACAGTCAGAGGTGGAAAATAACTCAGTAAAAGTACTTTGTTACTGTACTTAAGTAGATTTTTTTTAGGTATCTGTACATTATTTGAGTATTTATTTTTCTGGCAACTTTTTACTTTTACTCCCTACAATTGTTCATAAATATCTGTACTTTATACTCTTTACATACTTAGAATAGACTCATTACTTTTTCAAACTAAACAGATGTGACAGTATGAAAAATAAGTCACTAGAGAAAAAAATCAGTGGAGAAGAGAAACTGTGACTTTATATATTGTTGTTATATGAATTTTATCTCATAATTTTGACTTTTTCTTTCACAATTTTAACATTTTATCTCAAAATTTTGACTTTTTCGTCTTACATTTATGCATAAAAATCTCATGATGACTTTTTTTTTTAATCTAAATTGTGACTTTTTTCCCCCTGTTTTTCCTTAAATGTCCTGTCCATACCCACACAACTGAGTACAGTGACTCTATCAAACACATTATCTACACAGTAACTCACTTTTAACAGCTTTATTTTCGACACTTTTCCTGGAGAAATAAGAATTATTAATTTCATGGCAAACAAAAAAAAGTCATTTTACTTTTCACTTTTTTTTACTTTATTACAATTGTGAAATTGTACTTTTTTTACTTTTACTTAAGGAGTTGAATCAGTACTTCTACTTTTACCAGAGTATTTTTTCTTCACATAAGTAGCTGTACTTCTACTTAGCTACAAAATGTGAGTACTTTGAACACCTCTGGCTACCATACACATGAAGCTAAAGCAGAAAAAAAACATCTATAAAATATGCAGGTTTTTATACCTAGTTTAGTTCCCTCACAATTAACCTGCAGAGGTTTTGGATGTAGTTTTTCTCCAACCTGGTTATCTTGAGGTTGGCATGTAAATTATGGGTTAATTCCAAATGAAGGATGAAGAAATAAAATTATATATTTGGTTTAAAAAAAAGGGGGGGGGTCATTCTTGGTCATTGTACAGGTCTGAAAAGAAACCAGTCATTTGCTCGTCCTCTTGGCTCTATTTTCTAGCTTTGGCTGTGACTGAATAATTTGGCCAATCACAGATTGTTTCAGAGGGAGGATGGATGTGTCTATTGGCCAATACACATGCTCCAATCTGAGTGGTGGGAGGGGCTTAAGGCTGCATTTCATTTCACTGCACATAATGTGTTATATTTATTCTGTAATAAATGTTCTCCAAATGTTCACACACACACACACACACACACACACACACACACACACACACACACACACACGCATACTCGGTTACATGTCCATAATCAAGTAGACATTTGGTGGTGAGTGTAAACACTCCATTTTTTTTTGTAACAAAATAAACGTACATAAACTAAAATAAAAAATCTTTAAAACATTTGTAAATTAAATGTAAAATTAATGCATAAAAATGTATAAATAAATATATTATTAACTTAAAAAATGAAAATAAATAGAAAGAAATAATACTAATATCATTTTTAAATCCTAAATAAATGAATTAAAAATAAAAATAAAATAAATGTATAAATAAAAAAATATGAATAAATAATAAAAACATAACATTTTAAATAATAAAATAAATAAATCATTTAAAAAAAATACATAACAATAAATGCTTGTTTGTTTCACTTTGCACTTGTTTCCCTCATGCTTTATGAGGACTTCTGGAAAAAAAAAAATTATTCATGTATTTATAGGGCAACGTAATTTTTATAGTCGGGATCTTTATTTATGTTTAACCCTCGTGGGGACCTGAATTTCAGTCCCCATAGTGTCAGAGGTCCCCATGGTGTGACTGTGTAAACATATCAATGTCCCCATAAACATAGGAATACAAGTACACACACACTCACATATAACAAATGGAAACAGACACCTTAACCATACAATAAATACAATTAATAATCGTATATATTTACATTTAAACCTCACACCACATACCCTTCCACCCACATCCCATAAACCTCTGGTGGAACTACATTAGGTGCCCACGTCCCTGTGGATCATTTGCCTGAACACCTGGGAGGAAGCAGAGGTGAGTTTATATGTTATTTTTGTACTTTACTGCAAACAACAAAATGTTATGTGTGATGTACTAGTGAATGAATATCCAATGTTTTATCTGTAAATAACAGGCAAACATACAGACAAATAAATATATAGAAATAAACAATAATATCTTTAAAAAAAAAATAAAAATGAATAAATTAATGAAAAAAAAACCTTTTGAAAATATAAGTAAAAAAAATTTTTGTAAGTAAGCACATCTTAAAACCTTTGAAAAATACACATTTAGCTTTGCAACTGTTTTATGGGGACTTCCGGAAAGAAAGAAATTAGTGTTTCTATTTTACTAGTGGGGACCTTTATTTATATTAAACTCTTATGGGGACCTGAATTTTGTTTCCCATAATGTATAATGGATATCCAATGTTTTATCTGTAAATGACAGGCAAACAAACAAACAAATACATATATAGAAATAAATAATACTAATATCTTTAAAAAATAAAAAATAAATAAATGAATGAAAAAAAAAACCTTTTAAAAATATATGTAAAAAAATATTTTTTTAAGGAAGCACATTTTCAAACCTTTAAAAATACACATTTCGCTTTGCACCTGTTTTATGGGGACTTCCGGAAAAAAAGAAATAGTGTATAATGGATATCCAATGTTTTATCTGTAAATAACAGGCAAACAGGTTATGGTCTATTTATCTTTGTGGAATTTATTCTCGTAGTAATAGCATAAATCCTCTGCATATCAATGAACAGTCTTACAGGTTTTATCAATAAAATATAACATCATCCTATTCACGCATTCACATATTACACTGCTTTTATCCAACCGTGGTAAAAACACATATTGACTTTTTTTTTTCACACAAGCCTGTAAATAAAAGGCAGGCGAAAAAAAAAAAAAACAAAAAAAAAAAACAGCCTTGGTGAACCTAATTGTGGACCTGCCACAGTCACATCAGCATCTCTTTGTCTGTGTTTGGGTGTGTAACATTGTCCCCAGCAGTAATTACTTAACTAAAGCAACACACATTTAATGGACACCTCAATGAAAATATGTTTTCATCCTGTTTTCAATCACACTCTTGAAACAGACAATTAATGCTCTCTTAATCCTTGGACACACATTCTTGCCTCCAACTCCTCGCTCACCTACAAAAGTACAAAAATAAAAAAAAATAAATTCACTTGTTTTCCCTTTCGACCAATTTCTCTTCTTTATTTTTCCCTTTTTTTTTTTTTACCTCTTCTATTTCCAATCTTGAACTCATGAGTTTTCTCTGATAGTGATCCTGTTAAATTAAGTGCCTGGGCTTTATCCAGTGCCCTTTCACCGTCACTCCTTTAATTTAGTCATTATAATTAACCATTAACTGGTGTCAGTTTCTGGGCCACTAACAGGCCCACTCAGTTCTGCTTGTCTGCATTATCACAGTTTGGGGGAGAAAGTAAATTATAATGAAGGGCTATATACTCCAATTACTGATAAAAGCAGCCAAGTGCGCTCCTTGTAATTAGGTGCCAGTATCCCTCCCTCCTTACTCTCTTTCTCTAGTTCTCTCTCCTTTTCTCAGAGTGACACATCGGAAGGGAATATATGCTTAATAGCTATTTTTATTACCGTTAACCTCTTACTCATGTTCTTAACCCTGCGACTTTCAATCACACAGACAAGGGGATGCAACGGAGAGACCTTATCGCACAAACAATTATTTTATGTACTCCATTCGCCTTTTAAACAAAGTTAACTAGAAGAAGAAGAAGAAGAAGAAGAAGAAGAAGAAGAAGAAGAAGTGGGAGTTTGGAGGAAAAAAAAAGGGAGGGTTTGAAGAAGGGGAGTGAAGGATTGTAGGACAGTGGGAGAAAACAGACAGCAGCGTATCCTTCTGTTCCCACTCTAATGGGATGGAGCGGAGCTGTCTCTTGTAGCTGGGTCGTGTAGTTCCCCACCAGAGCACTTACAAGTCAGGGTTGGTAATTAAACTGTACGATCAGCCTATCCCTTTTCCCAGTTTTCTCCCTCTCCCTCTCTCTTTTCTTTTCTCTTTTAGTCCACGGCTTCGTTTCTCCCCTTTCTCTCTCTTGTCAGGTGAGACAACATGCTTTGGAGAAGCATGAATTAAGAGGAGCGATGGGTAGAGACGAAGAAAGGAAAAGACCAAATTAAGGCTGCTGGAATGAGGACGGTCTTTAGAGTTTCAACAGAGAGATGGGTTTTGAATGCAACCTTAATTCAAAAGACTGGACACAGGGAAAGGACTTTTTTTTTTTTTTTTTGTATATACATGAGTGAACTGTGTGTAGAAAAAAAAAAAAAAGAGGAACTTGGACTGAAATCTCCAGTGGTTCAACATGCAGTTATTCCTTTTAACTTAGAGCCAGTCATTCATGAGTAAAACACATAATTCTTTTTGTAAAACTTCAGCTCCTGACTTTACGTTGGTTTTTTATAGTGTGCCAGTTCTGTACTTTTCTTTCCATCTGTTTGCTGTTACTGCTTATATCCTCAGGAGAATATAACACATGATAGAACCATCACAATAAGCATAAATGATCACAGTAACGTCAGTTTAGTTGAACATTTACAGTAAAACAGAGATTTTAAAAAAGCACTTTTATGCAGAATTTAGAGTTGATTACACATCAAATGCATGCTTACAGTGTGTAAATGACAAATAAAACCACTTTATTACCTCATAAGTGTTTTTTAACCCTTTAGTGCATGAATTATGAGAACCTTATTCAAGATTTCGTTCCTACCATACCAATCCATACCATACCACACCATACCACACCACACCACACCACACCATATCATATATCACACCTCACCATATCATACCATACCACACCACACCTCACCTTACCATATCATATCATACCATACCATACCATACCATACCATATCATACCATACCATACCATACCATACCATCTTTATTTATAAAAGTGCTTTAAAACAGACACAGCTGACACAAAGTGCTGCACACTACAAGGCATGAAACACAACAGAGAAAGGTAATAAAATAAATCTATAACATACAATAAAAAAGTGCTAAAACTACATAGATAGAAAAAAATAACTGAAATATTAAATTATATTAAGGGTCAATTTGACCCATTTCAGTTTTTGTGTTGATCAAAGTACTGTATTTAAAACCCAACATCAGAAAGTGAATAAATTTTTTTTTCAGCTAATCTGATATTTTCTCACATTTTAACAATCTCTAATACTAGTTATTGTTTTAGTTATTACTTCATGGAGATATTATGCGAAAATATTTATGATGACCTAGAAAGCAAAGTTACAGTATTGGTATGGATGTCAGCATACTGGATGATGCATAATAACACACAAAACCCATGAATACACTGTAAACCCATATGCTCAGAATAATGAAATATATTCAGTTGGGAATACTCAAGGTTTCAGAAATAGTACTACTAACTCAAATGTATTAAGTTACTCTAACATGTTCTTCTTTTTAAGTATTTCCAACTAATATTTTTTTATTAAGGGGAACTATTGTGGATATAAGTGAACATAACTTAAGAACATATGAGGTACAACTGAGTGGAATTAAGTCATTAAATGCTGAGAATGATATTGTTCTGTTATTTCTATTGTTTCAAATAAGGATGATTGAAAAAAAAAAAAACTTAAGTGATGTAGTAGATGTTAAAATATAATTTCAGAACACTCCAAATAACTACCAATATCTATCACACCCAGAAAAATTACAATTACAAAACACAGTAATTTTATTCAGGGGCAGCTGTGGTTCAGTTGGTAGAGTGGGTCATCCAATGACTGAAGGGTCAGAGGTTCACGTCCCGCCTCTGTCTGTCCACATGTCCAAGTGTCCTTGGACAAAGACACTGAACCCTGACTTCCAGTCGGACTGACAGAACCTTAGAATACTAAGTTGATATATAATGTTTTAATTCAATTATACTTTAATAAGCATCTACATTTTAAGTTGTAGAAACTTGTATTTTTTTTAAATTTCATCAACTTAAAATAATTAAGGCAATCGGTTGTCAATCAGTCAGTTCAGTTTTATTTCGAGCACACAAAAATCATTAAAACATCATTGAAAATAGTCGATCTTTTTTTTTTTTCTTGTACTCAAAAAGGAGTGGGAAGAAGTGAAACTTACAAACTCCCACCCCCTTTTTACAAACTAAAATCCAAATAGATATTGCATTAACACATAATATACTTTAAGTCTCATTACCACAAAACATCCATAACCATTTATATACACATTATTTATCATTCACCTCATACAATCTGACATGATCAACTAAAGAACTAGTAGTTAGTAAAGCATTAATTTGTAGCAGAGATGTTCACAAGTCACTTTTTACAAGTCCAAGTCAAGTCTCAAATGTCTGAAATGAACGTTTTCACATCAGATGCTATTTCAGATAATACCACATTGCTGTATTGTTTTGGATTAAGTACGTAGTAATTAAGTATGTTGAAAGAAATGAGGCCTTACTGTACTACATACTCTGTTATTTCACACTACACCATCAAAATTGATCAGAACAATGCATGTGCAATGTGAAGAAACATCCCAAACGCTTTGATCAAATTTGATCAATGTAGGGAAACTATTATTTCTATTTGTGATTTTCCCATAATGTCAGGCAACACATTGGAAAAACCGAAACAAATTCAATAATAAAATAAATAATCCCATGATAATGAACTCACGAGTCATATCACACAAGTCCAAGTCAAGTCACAAGTCTTTGTTTGTGTGACTTAAGTGATTTGTAGTGAAAGTACATTCACTTTCACTACAAATCAATTACATAAACAATAATTAATAGATATGAACCATAGATATATACATAGATATATCCTAACCTTGATAGTTTTATTGCAATATAAGACCATTCTACCTTTGCCTTACATTTTTTTTTTAGTTCTACTAACTTATTCGGGTTTACAGTGTATATAATAGAACTGTGGAATAACAGTCCACTGTAGTGTCCAGTGTATACATTAAAGCAGCGGTGTCAAAGTGCCTCCATTACACCTGGAGGCCATTGCATCATTATCAGTCTGATGAGGAGCTGATTATTAACTCTTTAAGTGTCAGCGTTGATTCTGAATGGATGATTTAGTTTAAATATTCAGAAAAATTCAATTATTTTCCTTTTAGTTTTGTGCATGGAAAGGGTGCCAAAAAAGCAAGATTTTTATTTTTATTTAATTTTATTTAAACAGTTTTTTAAAGGCAAAATTAAAATTGCTGGGACCAAATTTCAATACTAGTTTTCTTCTTTGGTAATCCCCCCCCCCCAAATTTTCCACATTATTTGTGATTTTGTAAATATTAGTTTTTGTTGCTCATTTTGTTTATTTTTTTAATGTTAGTATTGTTCTTTGATTTTCTACCATTTGTGTCTTACTTATTACCAATTATTTTGTTAGATCTCAGGAGTTAAAGGGTTAAACTGAATCACATGGAAGAGGGAAATATCTAAAACATGTAGGACACCAGCCCTCGAGGACTGGAGTTTGACACCTGTGCATTAAAGGGTTAATGTGAGTATTTATAGTTCTATTCAGTAGTTGATTAATATGGAGGCTTGGCAACAAGTAAACAGTATATATGTGTTGTTTGTGAACATCTCTATATGGGCTTTATCTCTAATGGTGTATGCAGGCAGGCCCAGCTGTGGTGCACCTGTCCGTATGGATGCGGGTTGCTTTGCAGCAGGGTGTGTGTTTTGTGAAGGCATTGTTTTCTGGGAGTTTGGTGGCGACAGACGATGGATTAAACGATGAATAAGTGATTTATTAGCTGCCGCTGTCACGCTGGTTAGATGGATTACTACAAGCCACCTCTGACCCCACTTACCAGCCCCGTGTCTTACCGCAGAGGTGTGTGTGTGTGTGTGTGTGTGTGTGTGTGTGTGTGCGTGTGTGTGTGTGTGTGTGTGTAGGTGGGTGCGCTGGCCAGCTGTAATCTTGTGACAGGATGAGACTAGTTGATCAATGGCCTAATGAACACTGTATTTCATTGGGCCAATGAAGTGAGCGGTGCTGTAGCCAACCAGCCACACCAGCACGGCCACGGGTTTGTTTTCTGGACCGAGGAAAAGACGTCACTTCTCCTGCTCGAACACTTTCACATTTTGTTAACATGTTTTAGCTGCAACGGGAAGCGACTGAACTTCTGTAACGTGTTTTACATAACAAAGAGAAATGCAAATTATGTATTTAAATGAATTGCATATGGACATTGCATTTCATCCTTTACTATTTTTAATGTCTTTTTTTTGTTGTTAAGAATTAAGAACAAAAAAAGACAAAATATGGCAAGTTCAAAGTTGGACAGAACCAGACCACCTTATGAAAAAAATTAAAGTCAATAGAAAAATCAATGGAACCTGTTTCCCAAATAAAATACAGTTGCATCTGAGTCAGAAAAAGCTACATAAACAAGTAGTCAAGTGCATATATTTTGTTTTTATCTCAGGTCATAGAGGCATCGAGGACACCCTTAATTATGTTTTATTTTTTCCCCTTCTGCATCCATGAAGCCTGAACAAAATGTACTCTTAAAACGCAAGGTTAGTACCATATCCGTTTTGATTGTCTTCTTAATCCATGAAAAAATATGTGTTGTATTCCAACAAAAGTGCAACGCCAAAATGCAATAAAAATGTGGATGTTGCTATTGTTTTTATTTATGACAGAGTCTAGAATGACTCATCAGAATACCTTTATGACTTCCACTTACTTTAAAATAGACTGTAGAAACACTGTAGTGCAATAGAATTAAAAAATGTCCGATAGTAAACTGCCCCTCGTACCTTTTCTCTTCTTCAGCCACCATCACACACATACATATATACGTATATATATATATATATATATATATATATATATATATATATATAGACACACACTTCAAGCAGTTCCCCATTCTTTCCATTGTCTCTTGCTTTGATGAGCTTTTGCAATAAAATGCAAAACAAAAGGATGGGGGGGGGTTGCACCTTGATGGTTGCTGACTTTGTTATGAGATCTGTAATAAAGGAAAGTAATATGCCTTAAACATTAAATAAGACTTTAATTGTCGGCACCATGAAAAACGTGCCTTTCCGTGGATGTAATTGAATGTCCCCATCGCATTGGGCGAATTAAAATAGGTCATTTTATGTGTTGCTTTATTTTTGATTGAATCTGCTCTTAAGTGGTTGAGACAGTGGAATTATCCGTTTTTTAGATGCCTTGTGGAGTGCTCAGTGACACAGAATTGGAGAAAAGAGAAAAAAAATGGCAGAGAGAGGGAGGTGAAGAGAAAGGGAGAGAGAGGAAAGAGGGAGGGAGAGGCAGGAGAGACGTGGATGGAGGAGGGGAGGAGATGACAGAGACAAATGCCTCTGCATTGACAGCTGTCCTCCATTTTCTCACAGACAGACATACAAATGAGGACCACAAATCAAACGAATCCCTCTAAGATTAATCCTGGGCCCCGGCAGGCAGGCAGGCAGGAATTGGCAGGACCGTGGACTGATGGAAGCGGATGGATCTTTCGACTTTGATAAACTGTATCAATACCAAACACTTTAGGATCAGATATTAAAGGAATCGGCATTTGCTCATATTGAAGGAACGCGACACAAACATACATTACAGTGTCACGGTGAAGCTCAGAACAGGTTTTTTTACTGGTAGATATTGGCTTATATGGAAATTAGCTTCAGGTGTTGTGTTTGTAAGCCTTTTTTTTTAATACATGCATGAGGACAGGTGGTTTTGTGGGTACTGTGATGTTAAATTGTATGTTATTGTTAATAGAAACTCATGAGTTTTATCAAAAAATGTAGAATTTTTAATATAATGCATCACCTAAGCTGTGTCTGTGGCAGGAAAAAACTGTTACAAATAGACTTTTTTTACTCTCTTGTGTCAGTGTTGAACTGATTATCTAAATGAAATTTAAAAAAATACCCATATTAATACATAAACAAGCACAACAAACCCTGCCCCCTTCACACACATTTTATCTGATTTGCCCCATTTCTTATCATTGCAAAAACCTATTTTTTGTGACTTTGACCTTGACCTTTGACCTGCTTTTTCCAAAAATTTCCTGAAAATGTCATAAAAATTGTTCCAGTAGTTTTTACGTAAACCTGCTGACAAACAAATGCATCAAACACAGTCAAATGCATTACCCCTCTCCCCTACATGGGACAGGATAATAATCGAAGAAAAGAGTCACTGAATGTCTAAAAAGAGAACATTAAGTAACTGCCCATATTCAAGATAATTCAAGGGTTTTTTTTAGTTGTAATTTCCCATAAGAATCAAAAATTCCAGATGAGAAACATGACATAAGCATGGCACTTTGAAGTAATATTTAGAGGAAAAATATGTTTAACGACATTAAATTTCAAATAAGACGACGTGATCAGTTCTCAATTTGAAATTCCAAAAGCTATTGAACCTTTAAACTCCTGAGACTTTAACAGTTTCAATCAAAAATTAATAAAACAAGCAACAAAATGGACAATAACAGCCCAAAATAATAACAATAATAATAACAAATTAAGAAACAAATGACACAAAAGTGATGAAAAATAATAGAATACAATATTAAATGTAAAAATATAAAACAAAATCCGGAACAAAATTAACAAAAACCTAATAAATATTTACTAAATAACGTAACTTAGTTAAAATAAACTGAAATGAAGGATAGATAGATAGATAGATAGATAGATAGATAGATAGATAGATAGATAGATAGATAGATAGATAGATAGATAGATAGATAGATAGATAGATAGATAGATAGATAGATAGATAGATAGATAGATAGATAGATAGATAGATAGATAGATAGATAGATAGATAGATAGATAGATAGATAGATAGATAGATAGATAGATAGATAGATAGATAGATAGATAGATAGATAGATAGATAGATAATATTACAATGATATTTATTATATCTGGTTATAGTAGTTTTAGTTTTGGCTTTTTCTTTTTTCTAAATCGGTTGTTTTTTGACCCCTGTTTATTTCCATACATGAGATCCATGTACAAAAATAAAAAATAACAGTAAAAAGTATATATAGTATATATTTTTTATTATTGACACTAAACCATCCTTTCAGAATGCGTTATTTCTGACACATCAGGGGGTTAAACACAGTACTATCACAATAAAACCTTTTATACGTAGCACTGTCTGATGTTCAGCATATGAACCTTGAACTAAACTTACATGTGAGTCACCATCACTATGTCGTCTGTAGAACAGGGGTGTCAAACTCATGTTAGTTGAGGAGCCACATACAGTCTAATATAGTCTCTTGGAGGCCAGATCAATAAAATAACAGTTAAAAAAGTGAAAAAAAAATTTACATAATGAACATGTTTAAAAAATCCTTGAAAAAAACGTGAATAACATGAACAACCTGAAAATATTTGGGAGTTGTATTAATGTATGGACTGAGTGATGAGTTGAAACTGTGTGTCTTTGTTGAGTTTAAAAAAAAAACATTGAAAGACAAGTTAATTAAGGAGTACGATGTAAAATGATTAATTAATGAGTAAGATGAATATTCTACAGGTAAATATTGTTTTGGTTTTTATTTTCTTGTTTCCCCTCTTGTGTTATATTTCTTTTATTAATGATCTGCTGGTGACTCTATGGGTTGTATAGGAGAGGTCAAATAAGCCTAGGCGTCTGCCTATTCCTTTTTCACTTACAGAATGAGTTGTAAAAAATAATAATAATTGTTGTTACTGTTATTGGAGATGCATGTATGAATATATATATATATATATATATATATATATATATATATATATATATATATATATATATATATATATATGCATGTATGTGTATGTGTACATATGTATACATATTTTTGTTGTTTTTTTTGTTTTTATAAAGACATATATTGTATGTGCTGTGTGTATGTATGTGTGTGTATGTGTACACACACATATACATACACACATACTTACACTATACATCTTTATAGAAACAAAAAAACAACAACAAACATATATATGTGTGTTGTATGTACGTATGTATATGTATATGTGTGTACATTTGTTAACTGAAATCACAGAATGAAATGATGGTATTGTAATTTTTGTAACTGAAATAAACTAACCGACAAAAATTCTTGAGCGAAAAAGGTGCAATTTTAACATATTACGTCTTTTACTAAGAGGGAAATCTAGGAGTTATCATTACTACTAACCCAATTGAGACAAAACATGATTTTATATGGCCACTAAATTAAAATGATATTTTGTTAATATCTTCAGTATAATTTCTATATTTCACCAAATCATCCCATGGACTAGTTTGGACCCTTTGACAGGCCAGTTTTAGCCCTCAGGCTGCCTGTTTGACACGGCTGCAGTAGAAGCTAAGATTGATGTTGAATCCACATCTATCTGATGTGAAACTAGAATAATAAATACCTCTGGTTATGAACACAGGAGGCCTGATGGGAGTCAGATGCAAGACTCCCCATCAGTGGAGGATGAAGAGCAGTCACACATTTCCTCCTGTGGCTCATTATTAATTATTTTAAAGCTAACTATTTTTGCAGTGTTTTTACAGTAAACATTACCGTCACAGTCAGATTTCATTAGCTGGAAACCTGACTTTGCTGTGGCCCCCTGCGTCAGAATGTCTCCCTGTTTGTTTTCACTTACAGTATCACTTGATGGAGCGACCTACATTCCCAATAGGATCACATCAGACAGGTTTCAAAAAGCCCCTCGTTTTGTTCTATTTTTGGTCTCATTTCCAGCAGCTTCAGATCAGTGATGCTTCAGAACATCACACTTTTCAGGAGTGAAACCAATTAGGATGATGTAATGTGTCTTATATCATACTATTTAGTTTCTTATTACTGATAAATTTGGACAGTTTACAATAGTTTATGGATTTTGATGATGAATTTTGACTAATAATTTGGTGGAAAAAGATAATCTTCAAACAAATGATCATTCATATCTCAAATGTTGTTTCTTTGCATCAAATGCAGTCCAGGAAACCCAGAAGGAATGACACAATTAAATCAAATTTGATCTGAATTGGGCCGAACCACTAAAATAATAACATAATATATAAATAATGTCAACTCCAAATTTTCCTCCGTGTTTTAGAGCAAAAAAAAGTTAAATTATCTGACGAAAATGTTCAAATCTACCAACTATCTTTTAAAACAATGTGAATAACATGAATAAACCATCACTTCTTCAGAAAATTAAATGCAATTTTAACAAGATTATGTCTTAGTTTATCATTTACACGTCAATTACAATGTACAGATTATTTATTAGTGGATCTACAAATACATAAAACATTTTATAACATTTCAAAACATTCATATTTGTTCAGGTTATTCCTGTTTTTTTTTGTGAAATAATAGTTTGTTTTATTGTAAATACAGTAAAATTAAATGAAAATGCTTAAATTAACAAAGAGCAAAATGTTTTGAGTATTTATAGGTTATTATTATGATCGTATTTTACTTATCTGACCCATTTTTATCTGTATGTGGAACCTGAAATTAAATTATCAGTATATTCACTGTCATTTTTGTATTTCAGAAAGTTATCCCACGGGCCGGACGGGCCCATTTCGAGGGGCCAGATTTGGCCCCCGGGCCGCATGTTTAACACCCCTGCCATATATGGTTTAGGAATTAAGTGTATTTCTTGGATGCCTGGTCGTCAGTGTCTCTTGTGGCTTTGATTCTCTGCAAAGAAATAATCCTCTCGTAATTGTGTTGGTGTCGGTCTAAGGGCAGCTCCATGCTCTTTGCAGAAGGGCATGACATATGTCTCTCAATTTTTGCAACTCCATCGATCTGCTGGTGCACATGTCTTTTTGATGGCTATCTCATTGGATGAAACAACCATCCATCTTATCTGCAGTCCTTCAAAATCACACCAGAGTTGATGCTTTCTTCAGATGACCGCAAGTAAACAACAGACTTTTGAAGTACGCGGTTAGTTTACGTTGAAAGAAATTGTGTTTTCTTTTTTTTTTTAAATTAAATTAAAAATCCACAATTGGCAATGAATATTTATTTAGTTATGACCATGTAAGTGCAGATACTCAGACTATTATTATAAGATTCAGTAACACTTTATAATACCTACACACAATAGACTATGTATTAACCATTTATTACTCATTTAAAAATGGGTTGTTCGTTATGTATTAACCATTTGTTACCTATTTGTTAATGTCTTCTAAAGGTTCATACTCGTGTCTTCCAAAGATAAATGTAAAATTAGATTATTTTTAACCAACAGGTGCAGTGTTTGTATATCGTATTTACAGGTAAACAAAGAAACAGTTGTAAACACTGCACCTGTTGATTAAAAATAATCTAATTTTACATTTATACTAGTATAAACCTTTACAAGACATTAACAAATAGGTAACAAATGGTTAATACATAATGAACAAGCCATTTATAAATGAGTAATAAATGGTGAATTCATAGTCAATCGTGTGTAGGTATTATAAAGTGTTACTTAAGATTCTAACTATGATAAGTCAACTATTTAGTTAATATACAGGTTAGTATTGCATCAAAAGAAGGATAAATTCAATTTTATTGAGAAAAGTAACTGATATTTGGTCCAGTAATGGTTACAAAGATAAAACACAGATGCGAAACCTCAATGTCGCAACATTTTTATATATTTATTGTGACATTTTTCAAATAAATTCTTAGTTATAAACACATAACTGACAAAACAGATCAGTTGAAAAACTATGTTCTGTTTTTATTTTGTATATTATCCACAACACAACACATTCTAATAATATTCACTCTAAACCAGGTTATTGAAAAATATCTAATTCACATCTGGTTTTTACTGCTTTTAAAAGTTTGCTGAAGATCTGCTTGGCATTTCATGTGAACATGGCTTGTGGTGGTTTGTACACAGTCTGCACAGCCACAAGAAAAAAATTGATTTGCATAAAAATGCAGGCGCAGAATGAAAAAAATAGGCAATTGTAGTGAGTAAAGCATGAAAAAAAAAAAAGTAGTAAAGACTCTAGTTCAGAGGTGCCAAACATGCGGCCCTTTGGATTAATTTATGAAATGCAAAAATTACGCGAAGATACAGTATAAATCATTTTAGTTTGTGGTCCACATTCAGACCAATTCAGTCTCATAATAACCTATAAATATTCACAATTTGATTTTTTTTTTTTTTAAATCTTTGTAAATCTAATCTTTTTTCATTTAGTGACACTAAAATAAAGTATAATTTGACCAAAAAACTCAATAATCAGAACAAATATCAAAAAATGGAAGTGTCTTAAGAGAACTTGACTACAATTTTAATAATATTCCATTTATTACTAAATATTGTGTGTACCTGTACATTTACTGTGATCTGTAAGTTACAATGTATATGTGAAAATGATAAACTAAAGCCTAATATTTTTTTTCCATAATATAATTTTACTTTTTCCCCTGTAAAACAGAAAGAAAAGTTTGAAGTTCACATTATTTATATATTATCACATTATTATTATTGTTATTATTATATATATATATATATATATATATATATATATTTTTTTTTTTTTTTTTTTTTTTTTTTTTTTTTCCGGTTTGTTCCAATTCAGATCAAATTTAGCTGAATGTGGCCCCTGAACTAAAATGAGTTTGACATCACTGCTCTAGATAAAGTTAATTTATTGTTATTCTTAAGGATAAACTCTTATCTTTATTATCAAATAACAAATTCAACAGGGACTTCAACCACAAGACATTATAAAGCAAGACACCTATGAAGTGCTGCTTTTTGGAACAGATTGTACAATATCTCAGCCTTTACTAGAAAAAAAAATCAACCGAATTGACCCTTTGTTAGTCACACTACAAAAATACACAATAAAAAAATATTTTCTTCACTTTTTCCACCTAACAGGGACTATTATAACATAAAACATAGATTTTTTTTTACTGACCCTAAATTTAAATTTAAATTTAACTCCAACATTACTTCTTCACCAATCTTATCAAGATAATTTGTGACTTGGTTCAAATTAGATGTATTAACTCTTTGTGTTTGTATCATTTGTGATTAGCTTTAGCAATTAGCATTAGCATTTCATGACCCTTTACTATCATTTCTACCGTTTGGTTGAGCATGTTTTTTGTTTTTTTTTAAATATTACATTAATACCAAAGTATTTCTGAAACATGATGAGGATTATTTATGTAAAATAAACTCAAAAGTTAATAAAATAAAAAAAAAACCTTTTCGAATTTAATTTTGTGTCCAAAAGAAAAGATCATCGCAGAGGTGTTGTCAGGGTTATGATCTTCCTCCTTGGTGGTGTATATAATGGCATTAACTAGCCTGAATATATCATTGACTGCCCAAGACGTTTGGTGTCAAAGGACTTAAATTTAGATTAGATATCAGGGTTCAAACTTACCTCTACCAAACGGTTGAGCTGACCAACAAAGGGTTAAAGCATGCATTCATATTCCTCCAAAAATAGCAGAACAGTTTTCGGCTTCAGGAGAATGAAAGTAACATGGCTGAAAACTCACTGATATTATGGTCAAAATGGAAAGACCATGACAGCCATATAATTAATTACTCATGTATTTAATTTAATTGTGTTGATGCAGATCACAACCGACCAGCTGAAGATATTAAACAAGACCAGGTTGATTTGTTTAGCTTCTCCTTACATATGTACACAGAGATATTTTAAATAAATCACATCAGATGTAATATGAAATATTAGTATTCATTGTTTCTTGCTGTGTAGTTTTGCACCGGTGATGTATTCCTTTTAATAAGCGTGTATTAGAACTGATATTCCTGTTTGTCTTATCCAGGTTCCTTATTCAAACCCCCACCCTACCCTACCCCAAAATGACAAAGCACTCCAGATTAGGCCTCCACTCTGTAATGCTTGATGAATGCTGGTGTTGAACTGTAGAAAAAGCCTCATTATGAGACACTTATAGATTACCCAGGGTGTCACACTGGGGGATAGCTGGTGGGTGTGAGGGTTTGTCTGTGAAGAGGAGGAGAAACAATGAGACTAGATCCTGCTTTCTCTCTCTCTTTCTCCACCCTCCTCGTGCTCTTCTCTCTCTCAAATGGATAATTCTGGTGATGCTTGTGACAGGCCGTGGTTTAGATTTTGATTTATGTTCTTCCAAAGCTAAAATCAAAGAATCCATCTAGTGCTATTTTATGGCAGTTGGGATGATGAATGGGCCAGTCTCTGGGCCAAAGCAAGCTGCTGTGTCTTTGCCCCGGATTTTAATTGCTAAAGTAGCCAGTCATTGCTCAGGATTCAAGACGCAATGAGAGGGAGAGGGGCAATACACTCTCCCTGTGTCTGTCTCTCCTCTCTCTGTGTCTCTAACTCCTTCTGTCATCCGCTACCCTCTTTTATCCTTTTTAACAGTCTGTCTGTTCATCCCTCACGCCATCATCCTATGCTTTCCAAAAATGCTGAGGAGATGGCTGCTTTGAAAGGAAATTTAATCTAGTTTACACTAACTCACTGTTTAATCATTCATAACCTGGCCAAAGGGATCTGCTTTTACAAGTATAACTAATGGTCCACGTAATGGGTCGAACTTTGAAGTGTAAATTCCACATGTATATTTAATATATGGAAATGCCATATTTAAGCAAAACAGCAGTTAAGAGTTTGATTCCTTATTTTAATGTTCAAAAACTGTTCCTAACTTTGGCTTTTGAGTCTTTTTTTTTTTTTCGTTTCTTTCTTTCTTTCTTTAGAAGGGCATAATGAGGCGTACATTACACATCCTATACACTCAGGAAGACTTTTATGAGGCGTCAATTTTCATAAATACAGAAATAAAGATGGATAAAAATGACTTAATGGCACACTCCTATGACTCATAACACTGATAAACACATGTAAATAAAGTCAGATACTTACACATCTGTCGATGGAGGAAAACACCATTCGTCCTGCCCCTTCATTCACCCTGCCTTGTGCATTAATATATCCCATCCCCATCAAAGTGAGAGAGGGGAAGTGGAGGGGAGAGTGAGTGGGAGAAGGAGAGTAGTTATATGGAGCATCATTGCCTTTCAAACACCAGCAGAATCAATGATGTAAATTAGAAAAACAAGCAAGCAATAAATTCTTTCACATCTGCGGAGGCTGGCGAGAATTTTTAATAATTTTTAATAAAGCATAATTGTAGTTTGTACCACTGAATAATTTAATCATATGAAAATGTGGAATAAGGAGAGGGGGGGAGAAAGTATACAGATGTGAAAAAAAAAAAAAAAAATCATCATTCCCCTCCTACAAATCCGCAAAATGTCTATGAATGCGTACATATTTGCTATACATGTTTGTCACTCTAGAAGAATGAATGCAAGAAATGCTTCAATATGACAAGAATATGAGCATTTACTGTGATGACACTCAGTTAAAAGTGACGTGAATGAGTCATTTGATGCTTTTTAGTGAGTGTTCCTCTAATAAATCATTTGATCAATAAATAAAACAGTATGTCAGTACATAATAAAACTGTATACCAATAAAACAGTATAATTACTTTGACTTCAAACCTTCCATTTAGACAAGATTAATATACCACACATAATATATCACGTCATCAAATTATGAAATGTCACGTGTCATTATTCTGTCACGTTGTAGGGTTTTACGACAAACATTTTTCACGTGAACATAAGACATGTTTCTTAACTCTAACCAATAAACCCTGGCTACAAGATGACAGCATCATTGTCCATCAGTCCGACGGGGGAAACAAACTAGCACTCAATGTGTGTGTACATGCTGGAAAGTAGACGAGACGAGGGAGGAGAGAGCCTCAGGTGAAACACAGGCCTGCCTGTAATTTATAACCATGACATGGGAGCCAAGTTTCTCTAAATGAGGCATTCAGATAGCCAAACCAGTCATTTATCCTGATGATTAATACAAATGATATTCGTAATAATAAATATCACCGCCTCGCAGTGCGTAAAGCAGCAGGAGTTGGAGAAAAGACACACGGAGAGGGGGAGAGACAGATTCTGTGTTTATTGTGTAGCGATCATGGAGGGAGCTCTCGACAAGTTGCGTTTCAGGAAAAAAAAAAAAAAAAAAGAATTCAGGTGTTAGAAACAGGTGGGCCAATGAATGTGAAATGTTGATTTAATTTTATTTTTGTACAAATGTGAGGCTTTGTGCAACATTTTTAGTCAAGCATCTATTTCTGGTAAAAGAACAGCACCAAAAATATATGGAAAATGATGTCAGATATGTATACATAAATAAATAAAAGACTGTTGATTTTGCTACAGTTGCATATTTTATTAATGATTTTGTTTTGTTCGATGTAAAGCCTGGCAGACATGGCAAAGAAAAACTGCTAGTAATTGGTAAAATTTTGCTTCCTAAATTTAAATTGTATGCACAAATTAAAACAATACAATTTATTTATTTGGTTTTTTTTTTTCAAATAATGCAAACTGCAGCTAGTGTGTCCATTAGCCTCATTTTGCACCTTTTTATAGATGCTGGTAATTACAGACACAAATGGTTAATGGTACCAGCTTAGCTCAAACAGAGACTGGACAACAAAAAAGGTATGGAAATATTAAGGAAACATATACAAAAAATTATATCCAAAATAATATAATATGATTTGATGTTTAAATATTGTTAAAAGTGGCTGTTCTTCCTTAGCAAATGCAATTAGCTACAATTATGTTTAACTTGGCAAAAACCTCCTCGATTTAAAATGTTATATACCTGCTGACCCTCTAATGCTATCATTACATGGAAATAATTGGTGTAAAACCTAGTTACTTGTCTTTTCATGGTCTCATTTGGACAACATTGATTCATCAGTAAAACACACAGAACCAGATCACTGACGCTGCTGTTTAGCTAATGATATATTTTACTGATATAGTAATTTTTTCTTCAGTTTTTGATATAATAACCTGAAGTTTAGCCTGTGTTCTGCCTCTTTAAGAGCCATGCAGGTTTTGTTATATATTATCAGACCTCTTTTAATTTGTAAGGTTACATTTCTTATGAAGAGAAAACCGGATGTTGCACCAGGCATTTCCTGTTTCATATCTAATTGAAGTAACCGGAAAATAACTGCAGCTCTGTGTCCAAAACCAAGTGCAGCCTGTATGTATATCTGAGTGTTCGGGATTATATGTGTTGTATTATAGCTTTGTGGGGTTTGTGTTTTGTATTTGGGGTTACAAAAGGCGCTATAAGAAATGTTATTTAATGTTAGCCTTTATGCTAGCGCTTAGCGCGCTAGCTCGCAGCATGCTAGTTCAAAAAGTTGTTGAACGTTGTCCTGGATGGGCATGTTGTTTATTTCTTGCTGTAATTGTGGGTTGTTGTTTTTTTTGTATCTGTGATTGCAGTTTTACTTCTCACAGTGATTGAAAATAAAATAAAAAAAAACCCAACAGGTGTCTTTATTTCAGGATTTATCTATCTGTCTATCTGCACAGGGAAGAAGTAGCATGGGCAGAATAGTCTGAGCTTTTACATTATCAGTAAACTACCGGAAAGTTTCTTTGAAAACTGTAAATTATAGAGCATAATATTGGAATAAAAGGTGATAAATCACTTAGGAAATATTAAAAAGAGAAAAATAATTTGGGAGCCACCATAAAAGTATCACTGGGTCTTTATGGGTTACTGGGCTGGATTTATGACAGACAGACAGATATACTTACAATATAGTAGCAGCATGGCACACATTCAATAACAATCTAAAACCACCACAAACATGAGTACAGACATATAGAAGAGCACACACTATAGAACTATAAATTACAAGCATAAAAAGATCTGGGTAGAATCTGGATAACTGTAATGTGATGAAATAGAAGTGTCCAGGGCAAAACAAGTTGAAATATTACAACCAGTAATGTGTAAAATGCCATTTAAGTGTAAATGGATTTAAGAGTGGAGACCTCAGACTGACTTCAGTTTATTGTACACCGAGATAGAATGTGGCAAGAAAGATTTCCTGAACCTGCCCATTTCAATTTCAATTTTATTTATAAAGCCCCAAGTCACAACAATGTCGTCTCACACGGCTTTACAGAAACACAATGGACTACAGAAATATATGAAAACTCCCGAGCATCCCCTGTCCTTAGACCCTCCTTTGAAAAACTTCAAAACCCAGTGGGAAAAAGAAGAAATTTTGAGGAGAACCACACTGAAGGAGAGATCCACTCCCATGGACGGACAGGCTACATATGAATGTCCATTTATAAATGAGAAAGAGAGGGGGGGGTCCTGTCGCCCATGGCTCCCCACGCAGACACTGCCAAGGAAGGAAAGGTACACCAGGTGACTAGCCATGAACAGACTTGGTATGTAAAATAGGTTATAGCAGGCTTTTTGCGCATTAATCAAACCCTCCAGGATGCTGCGATTTGCAACTTCAACTCAAATTCAGTCAATCCCTGTGAATTCAGCGCGACGTTGTAATTTTAACCAATGATCCTGACTTTCCCGCAAAATGTGACCAATCATTTGTGACGTCTTGACCTGCTCCTTCCACCTTTTCCCGTTTACCTTACAGTACAAAGTAACATGTGTGCGGCCAGCAGTTTGACTAAAATGATCCACTAGTACCAACAGGTGCATTTGAAAGGATACTTTTTTTTGCTGAATTTTTGTCATCCAGGTAATATTTTATTTGCCATATTTGAAAGGTTGTCTTAATATCTCAGTGTCTTTGTTCTATTTTTGTCAGAGAAACTGCTTCTACTTCACAGTACACATTACTAGTAATAATGCTGAGACTTCATGTAGTGTTGTGAGGTCATATGAACTTTAACCTTTGAACCAACAGGTGCATTTGGAAAAAAATTATATATATACATATATATATATATATATATATATATATATATATATATATATATAGTAATCCTCGTAATCGTTTGTTGGTAAGGTAGTTTTGAGGACTATATCACAATGACATTGAATTAATTCAATGTTAACTAAATATTTGAAATATTACTCAATTTTGATTCCAAAAAAAGGAATATTGGAACTATTTATTGCAACTTTCACTTCCTCTTGCTACAAAAGCACCGCAATTTTTGTCGCAATTTTTCGGAAAAGCGAATGCAACATCAGACATTTTAGGACGCACCAATTTCAAAAAAGGCCCGCGAAATCCTGGAGGGACTGATTAATAATAATCAATTAACAAAAATGATTAATAACCAAATACTGTAATCTGTGGGTCTATGTAATTATATTAAATGATCATATTATCATAGATCTTTCTAAAAAATAGGAAAGTAGATGATTTTCACTGACAATTGCAAAAAAAAAATCAAAAATACAATAGAATGGATGGTGATAAGTAATTTAAGAAATATTTAGAATAGAGATAAAAGTAGCACTGGATCTATAAGGGTTAATGAGAAAGTACATGTCAATCAGAATTTACTAAATTGCATCAACAGGTCTCCAGCTGCTTCAGTCTAGTACACATACAGTCTAATGCTGTGGTTAACTTCCAACACATATGTTTCTGTTGCATACGCTGCCCAGTCTTCTCCTATCTTTCGTAGTCATTTCCGTGTCGGTTTCACATTGATGAATGCGAGAGAAAAACAGAACCGTGCTTGTAGGAATCAGCATGAAGGTTCAGTTCATCTGGAAGAGACAGAAAGCCAGAGCGAGAGACAGTACGGGAGATGTCAGCGGCTGATAAAGTTTATGCCTTCCTGTCATTTCCCTGAAAGTAAACAGGCGCTGCGGCCTAACATGACATCACTAAGTAGGTTAAGTGTAGTCCCGCGTGGCCATCGATCATAACAGAATCTAGCATATTCTTGCCCCCGCTAGGAGGAGAGGTAAAAGTTTTCCACTGTAGCCGAGATGACATTTAATTTTTCATATCTCCTCCATAGTCCTAGAATGAATTTTGGCAGACCTGATGCAATTTAACAGCTTGGCAGTTTAAAATTGGGCAATGAATCACTAGGATTCAATGGGAACCCGGCTGCTGCATAATATTTTTTATTTTTTTTCCTGTGTCGAGGATGGCGGAGGTGGAGCAGGCTTTGGACAGTAGACCTCCGCCCACCTCAACACCCCTGCCCCTCCTGTTTACCTCCACCCTGTGTTAGATTTACCCCCTCATTTCCTGCATCCAGGGTTCTGCTGTACTGATGTTACCTATTGATACAATGTGTTTCTTCTCTGTCTACACATGGATTTAGTTTTTTTCATTCATCTTAAACTTCTATGACCTTAATAGTCACTGCTGAGCAGAAGCATCCACTGATCTAGAATGTGTAATAACTGCTAATACAATTAATACATGTAAATAATTCAGATAAAACACACTTTCTCGCCTTTTCATCATGATCAGTTATGATGGAAACACCATTGTCTGCAACATTAATTCACTAATAAAACCCATGTAGTTTGACAAATGATAGTGGTTGTAGACACTTGTTATATGTTCAATTAATGATAGCCTATATTTTTGCTGAAAAAGCCACTTTTTCTTCTGTTATTATTTAACCCATAAAAATCCAGTGCTAGTTTTATGACAGTTCCAAAATAAATGTCTCTTTATGTGGTGTTCTTAAGTGATTTATCACCATTATTGTAATATGATCCTCTTTATTTTGAGTATTTTCCAGTAAAAATCTGGTATTTTCTGATATTCATTCCATTAATCACATAGATTTTCATAAAAGCTCAGATTTAAGTTGAGGCTTAAGCCATCAGAAACAAAAAAAAGTGCCTTTTTCCCCCAATACAAATAATTAACTAAATATACACCCAGTGTTTCCATTCATTGTCATTGGTCACATTCCATGGGTTTTACTGGTGAATTAATGTAGATGATGACAGCGTTTCCATGTTTATTACGCAGCCTCTGAACGCCAAAATGGCTCTTATCCGATGATCATGAAACGTTGACAAACTAAATTTAACATTAATTACTTGTCTGTGTTCATAGAATTAGTCCACCAGTAGACAGTAAGCAGTTTAGATTAATAGATTATTTTGATGTAAGATGGATGTTTGGGTCATTATCAGTTAATAACATATATATATATTTACCTTCAAAATGAATTATACATTTACTAGGAAAATACTGGATTATCACTAAAAAAGCCAAATGCAGCAGCGAATACTATAATAAAAAAAAACAATAGATCATTAAAAAGTGTTTAAAAAATGAAATGTAAAAATAGTTCCAGATCTGGAAAGCTTAATTCCAGTTGACTTTTTCCCTAGATTTCTAAATATTACTGACCTTTGACAGTTAAAATGACAATTGTTAACTTAACTCCTACATATCTGTGATCATCTGTCTTTCAAGAGCCGCCCAAATGAGCCCACACTGTCCAACCAAAAGTGAGTCAATTACAGCCCACAGCCGGCTATGAAAGAGCATCAAAACATATTTGTCTCGATAAGAAATCTGCTCACAGCGCAATAAGGGGCCCAGTAGGCGAGGCTCCTCTCATCTCTTTCTCCCTCTCTCTCATCGTGGTCCATCACGGAGCCCTCTGACCCCCCGACAAAGAGCACAACACACAATCGTACACCATTACATGCACACAAACGCCTCGGTTCAGCACATAAAAGGCTCTCCGTGTGCTTTTAAAAGGTGAGGAGGTCCAGAGGGCTCGCACCATATCTGATTTTTGACAAAGAGCACGCTGGGTAGAAATCAATAAAGCGCCAGTGATGGGCCGATGGGTCCCGCCGGTCCTCCAGAAGAGGCGGGCCCCTGAGCTGAGCTGAGCTGCACCCATAATGCTCCTCCTTCTCTTCTTCTGCCTCTGTCACCCTATCACTGCACCCCCACCCCCCACCCCCTTCTATGTACCCTCCCCTCCAACAACCCTCAAACTGCTCCTGTCCTCTTCCCTTCACCCCCCCCCCCCCTTCCAAACACACACACACACACACACACACACACACACTCACACACCCTCCCCACTCCCACACAACTAGTCCAGATGAACCCAAACAAGCAAAGAATGGACTGACAACACTTTTGACACTGGCCGTTTATTAGCCCCACCAAGCGATGTTTACAGCAAAGAAAGAGAGAGAGAGAGAGAGAGAGAGAGAGAGATGTGGATTGGTGCTGCTGGTGGGGTGGGGGGGTTGGCTGCTCAGTGTGGCGTCGCTACAATGCAGTGACCGTACTGTGGTATAGAGTGTAGTAACTTCACTCTCCATCCACCAGCCTCGTGAAGCCATTTGTCAGGGTCACCGTCAGGAAAATTAGTGTTTATTCTTGTAGAAAAAAAGCTTGTGATGAATTGGTTTATTTATATGCTAACGTATTTTGTGCCCACCTACGACCATCGTTCTTTCTGTCCGTCTTTCTTTATATCCTCCTTGTTTCACTTGTATGATTCCTGTAAATTGTGGCATCCTCTCCTCTGAGGTAAAAGCCATGGTTTTAGAATAAGAATGCTTGCAGTTTGCATATGTAAACAACGGTGTGTGTCATGTCAGTTGTTAGTACTTCTCCAGAACAAGAAGAGCATGTGCACCCCATTAACCCCTGGTTAGGAGGTAATACAGGCCTGGGAAACTGCATGACTAGTGCCTCCACTGGGTACAAAAGAGACCTAAGCAGACCATGGTAAGACATTTGCATTATTCTATACAGTGGAATATAATAATAATAATAATAATGTTTATTTATGTAGCACTTTTTGTAGAAAGATATCACACAGTGCTTTACAATAAAATTATAAGTACAATGCAGGCAACAGGACCTGACAGCTACATATGCAGTCATTAAAACATAAAACCAAATAGTTATAAAAGCCACCTCTAATTAAAATCCTGTCTAAACAAGGTCTTCAGTTACTTTTTAAAAGACTCATCGACTTTAAGGTGTGAAAGACAGTACACAGTACAGCAGTTAAGATAAGATAAAACTTTATTGATCCCAGCATAAGGGGATTTCACAGTTGACAGCAGCAACACACACAACACACCAGTGCAAAAACAGGTAGAAAAAAAACTGAAATATATAAAGTAAAATGTGGTATTTATATAATTAAAGAACTTAGAATTAAACATTTACATTTAGAATTAAACATTACTACAATTTAAATTGAATGTTTAGTATAATTTACATTCAGTTATTTAGTAAAGGTACAGTCTTTAGGTAGTGTCATAAACAAACAACAAATCAGCTGTTTAACAGTTTCCTAAATGTTGTTCCACATTAAATATTTTCACGGTCACTACATCTGTTTTGCATGTTATTATGAATAAAATCATTATAACAATCCTCATAGTTAAGTTTTAAAATTCTACAATTTCATGAACAAATGTATATTTCATATCCATGCACTTTTATGAGAGCTGTACTTTAATTTATTTATTCTTTTTTTTTTTTTGCAAATCATTCAAATGGTTTTAAAAGTTCCTAAAATATTTATCACATTCTCAACATCATAGTCATTTTAAACCACAAATCACTCTTTTCCCCAACATTGATAAGACATTTATTATGACAATTTTTAACAATTGACAAATATTATCATGAGTCATGTGTCCAATCAATGGGAAGTATGTAAACTGTAAGTGTGATGAGTCGTAATACTTCTGCCCATATAACGTATATATAAATATGACTATATCGTATTTTTCCTCTTCAGTTCTCTATTTTTTCCTAAAGAAACACACTACAAAGCAGTTCTTTTTTTTTTTTTTCCCGTCATAATAACCCAGTGGGTGTCCACACATCTAAGGTGGGAAACACTGATCTACTAATTTACTAACACGATGCGTTAAGTGACAGCTTGACTTATTTGTATTTTTATTTATTTATTTTTTCCTAAATAACTAAAATGCATATTTGTTTGTAACCCCCACTGTGGAGTTTACTGTTTACTCCGCTGTTTGAGGTCCTTTCAGAGTGTCCAGAGTTGTCATGTTGTCATCCATAGATTTTTATCCAACTAATTAGCATTTGTGTGTGGTATTTTTTATTTATTTATTTTACAACAGAATAATGAGACAATGAAATATTTATTTAATACTTTGAGGTATTGTGTGTGTGTGTGTGTGTGTGTGTGTGTGTGTGTGTGTGTGTGTGTGTGTGTGTGTGTGTGTGTGTGTGTGTGTGTGTGTTATATAAGGTTTGGCTAACGTCAGGTTCTTCCACGTTGGCTCTGGTTTAATCTGTGCATCAGACAAACATGTCGCTCTTGAATGATTTGAAACAACATGAAGTAAAGTGCTTTCACTTCTGCTCTTCCTTTCCCTCCGTGTTGCCTTGTTGTGAATCGTCTTCTCAAACAGGGAGACGTGAAATGTTGAGGCAGCTGATGAATATGCAGAGACTGTCCTTAAAGCCTATTGCACGGAGGAACACGCAGCTCATTGCTAACGTTCATCAGTCCATTCGCTTCAGTCACAGACCCCTGCCTGCCTCAGCCAACCCAACCCCCACCTCCTTCCCCCTCCTCCTCCTCCTCCTCCTCCTCCTCCTCCTCCTCCTTCAGACATGTATTAGTCATTATTAAACATAATAATGGCTTTTATAAGTCAGTGTTTGCCTCTTTGGTTACGTGAATAATTCAGCCAAAGAAAGGGAGGGAGAGTAGCGGCGCTGTAGTCAGGTGGGTCCTGTACCTGAGATGGCAGGCGACAGATGAGGCATTTTGTCTGAATTATTTATTTGATTCTCTTCAACTTTTTACAACTGCCACATTGTTTTTTTTTTTCTCTCTTCTTCTTCTTCTTCACCCACCCCTTCTGCTCTTCTGCCCCCCCTACTGCACACGCAGACACACACACACACACACACACATACACTCTGTAAACCGTCACGTTTATTTCAAGCGGCGTTAATTACGGTTGCACAAGCTGTTAAGCTGTCGTCTGACGATTAACAAAGTCAAGCTCCAGCCCCAGCTCCACCACTTACTTTCCTGCTTGGCAAATGGAGGGGTGGAGCTGAAATGTGTGTGTGTGTGTGTGTATGTGTGTGTACATGTGTCTGTAGCAAAAAAAATAAAAAAAAATAAAAAATCAGCTTTGTGACAGCCATTGTTAGCACTAACAGTAGGGCTATAAAAGTACAGCAGTCTTTTTATTTTATTATTTTATTCTGTCGCAGCAAGTGAACAGACAATACGAATACAATTAATTTGTGAAACGTCTCCCCTAATTAATTTGAAAGAGGCTTCGGGGGCTGGGAGGGCTGGGGATGAGAGGGGGCTGGGGTATCGGCGGACGGCCAAGGCGTTAAAAAAGTTAAACCGACGACGCGCTCGTCTTTTTGAGCTACGTTTCACACGAGGCAGATGTAGAAATGCTCGCAGCGATTTGAGCATTGGCTGTCAACCCTGGTGGGAGACGGCACAGTTTGATGTTTGTCCACATGTTCGTCTGTCTGCCGTACGTGTTTGTTTGTTGCGTTTTCCGCAGCGCTGACAGAATGCATCCACTCATCAGCATCTCGACGAACAGTGCACGTATATAAACTGTATCGGTATATCTTTTCTTTAATGTCTTTGTCAATTAGCGGACGTTGCTGTCAAAGCCGTGCGTGCTCAGTCCTGTCTGTCATAATTAAAAGTGTGAGAAAGTACTTTTTTTTGGGTTAAGGGGGGAAGGTAAAGACTTTTTCAAGTTGAAGCTGACAGTTTCAGGAGATTTATGCTTATTTTGAGAAAGAGGTTTAGTCAGTTAGTCTGCCCACCTCTCTGTTGTTTCAAAGCTGAATCAAAGTGCCATCCCATAATAACAGTTACAGTAATATAAGGTTCTGCTGTCTAAGATCAGGATTAAGATATTTTCAGCGAATAAATTCTTTTTTTTTTTTTTTGCATGTGTATGCGTGTGTTTTGAGCAGAACTGTATGTCCATAAAGTGACAGAGAACAAAAGATACTTAGAGATAATGAACACGTACTACTTTTGTAAATTCTCCTGTTCTGAATGTCGCTGGCTGAAAACACCTCTTTAAGAAACTTATAATGAAGACTTAAAGTTTTTTTTTTTCTTCTTATCTTATCTCATATGTTGTAAAAGTCCTGGTGTTAGACGTGTACACAGCCAAAACAATCTGTTGGGAGATATTTAATTTCCAATGACAGTCTCTTTAACATTCCCTGCTTTAATCCAACCTGGTTCATTTTCACCTTTCCTAAGAATGTATTTTGGGCAGTAGTTGAATGCAATAAAGATACTTGGCTACAAACCCAAGCAACCTGTAAAATGCTGATCCAACTCAACGCCCACACACGGTGCACGAGCTACAGAAGGTATTTCGATGCACAAACTACTTAGGAAGAATATCAACAGCTGCCAGACGCTTCTTTTGTAAATTACCTGACGAGATACTTGAGCTAACGCCACGGTAAATCAACACCTTGATACTTGGGGTAGTTCAGATTTGTTTTGCGTTTACAGTATTTTACCACTGCCCAAGACCAATTGATAAGAAGACACATTCTCATTTGGCGTTCAGTGGATGTTGCTTTTCTTTTGTCTATTTTTAGGTGAATAGAAGCAGAGCCCACATAAAAAAATAAAAATAAAAAAAAAAATTTTAAATCACTAAATCCACTATGGGTTTGAATATGCCCTATAGAGCTTCAGCAGGTGTGAGTACAATAGTTAAGACTCTGTGTATTTCAGGGGAATCTTTACAAATAAATAATAAAATAAAATAGTTATTCCACCTAAGGCATTGCTAAAAAATAATTCAACATCTAGGGACCGTGAATGCAGTGCGGTTTCTATGAGTCTTCTAGCTTTATATGCTCGTCAGTGTCAAGGTTGCTGCTGTTGTGTTTGTTTGTTTTTTAGCCGTGTTGTTATGTACTCCACTCACATACAAGCTTTTTTCTCTTTGCCAGGGGGCTAAGGTTTGATGAATAGATGACAGCACAGATCTGAGAACAGAATTTTGTGTGTCATCAAGCCCAATAATCCTAACATACAGGCGATGACTTAAATAAAAAACTTAGAAATGTCAATGACTGACATGCGCCTGCGGAACAGCAGCACCTTGGTAGTAAATACGGTATATAATTCTCTGAACTCTAATGGAGGCATGAACACGTTTCCTCTAGTACGGGGGCCTCAAACTCTTTTTTTATTTTTCCCCAGGGGCTAAATTTAAAGGGATAGTTCACTGTATTTCACACAAATTTGTATAGAATCAGCATCTTGACTCTGGTGCACCCACAGGGACTTACTCCAGACAGTGTCCTGTGAGTCGAGTTCTGGCCTGGTTTTGGTCAAAGCGAAAGTAGTCCCGGCAGGTTTCCTGGGGTCATGAAATTAAAATGTGTGTCTTCGCAAAACAATATGTGTTTAAATGAGTGATTTATTTGCATTACATTACATTATTTTATTAATTTCCACTATGAAAAAGAACCCAGTGACATGATTTTATTAATTTAATGTAATGAAATTTGCATAACAAAACCATCATGGAACAAAAACTCACACCTCGTAATTGCTTGGAGCTACTTTCTCTCAATAGTGATCTATGCACATTGTCACTGCTAACAGCTGTGCACCTTAGCAAACTACTTTCATCAGTTGTTCGGCAGTGTTTGCAGCTGCTACATGCAGCCATGTCTCCTCCTATTTAGGTCTGACTGGTCTGTGTTTACACGCCGAAGGAGAGAAAGAACAACATGCGACTTATTGACTCCTCCAAAGTTAAGTCGACTTGTGCTATGGGAGTCGACTAGTCAACGTGTCTAATTAACATTTCTATATAAATCATTTGTTGGCCTGTTTGTGACCATATGTCACAGATGACAGCAGAATAGGATATTATTGATATACCATGTAAGCTATAGTCAAGGCTCCAGATCGTAACCTATTAATGTATGGCCACAACGAAAACAAATTTTCACATCCGCACATCGAGATTACATACAGAGTCAATGGACAGAAGCTTTTTGATGCAGATTCACCCAGGGTGGCACGTTGGAAGCGTTCCTGTGGCACGATGGAGGAGTTTCTGCGGTGCGTTGGAACGTCCCAGCATTGCAGCATACGAGTGTTGGAGCTGCACGTTTTGCCGCAAATCCGCATAACGCTGGAGTTGAAAATATTTAACTTTTCCGACGACTTCAGGTGAGACCGTGCTATGAAAGCCAATCAGCGTTGAGATGCTGCCAACATCATGATGGAATGATGTATGACGCTCAGACCAGCCTGGAAGGCAGCAGAAAAAAAAAACCGAGCCTGAAATACCGGTGAAAGTAGACTTCATTTAGACAGAGTTCCTGGATGAGGTCCCCTTCTGCAGACACTTGTGCAGGTGAATCCAAAAGCGACTGTGTCTGGGCCTCAGACGTATGGGACCTCTAGAGCAGGTACAGAGCAGTAATCCAAGTAATCTGAGCCGTAGTTGAGGACAGACTGAATTATTACTGCAACGTTGTGGTTGTTTATGAACAAACCAATCAAATGGGGTTTTTTTGCATGTTATCTCCATGAAGTAATAATTAAAGTAATAACTAGTATTACAGTTTGTTAAAATGTGAGAAATTAGCTGAATTATAACCCCCCCCCCCATTCATTTATGTTTATTTTTATATTCACACAGTATATTACTTTCTGATTATTAGTTTTAGATATATTTTTCTTTGTTTTAAAAATTAAACACGTTTTTGTAATTCGAGGAAAAATATTTTCATAAAAAAAACAACAACAACAAAAACAAACAAAACAAAAACAAACCCAATCACATTGTGTTTTTCATGCCTAAAGAAGAATTAAAACACTCGGCAAAGAAATTTCCACTAAGGTTAAAGTGTATATATTAACCTTTTATCAGACAAGGGACTATTTTTGGCCATTTCCACACTCATTAAAAGACAGACATAGCAACAGTTTCAGTAAGGACAGTGAGACTACAATGTAAGGTCCAGTGTGGTCTTTGTAAGGTCCACCTCTGCATAAACACTGCCTGTGGTACCATGAAGCAATGGTACTAATGTAAAGAATGATGGTTAGAGTCATGATGTGGACATAATACACACATATATATATATATATATACATATATATATATATACATATATATATATATATACATATATATATATATATATACATATATATATATATATATATACATATATATATATATACATATATATATATATATATACATATATATATATATATATATAATATATATATACATACATATATATATATATATATATATATATATATATATATATATATATATATATATATATATAATATATATATATATATA
>CM035785.1:14024855-14079855 GCA_020466265.1 Siphamia tubifer
TTTAGGAGTTAAGATCTGTTTGAGTCATATTCATAAATTTATGAAGCGCACCTTTCAGAAGTGAAACCACAACAATCAATGACAATCCTGTTGGCTGGTTGCAGAAGAGGTCATAAAATCTGCGGTAAAACAGGGTTAGATTTTATAACATCAGCCCGATTGGAGCCAAATCTGGCTCATGTACAGGGGTGATTTATTTCAGGAACAACTCAATATAATTGGGTTTGACTTTTGATGGCTCTACCTCATGTAGTGTGAGATAATGGATGATAATCTATGCTGCATCTGGGACACCTGACAGAAAAGCCAGCCTGTCGGAGTTGTCCAGGAAGGAGTCTGACAATGTGGGACCTGTGACCAGTAAGACCAAGGACATGCTGTAAACATGGAGGACAGATGCTTATTTTTACCTGCAGTTCATTTTACAACATGAACACACTGTACTGTGTACTTCATGCAGCCTTTGGACACCTCTTTTCAGCTTTCACACTTGATTGAGGTATCAACATCTCTTCCATTTAGGCTGTTTTTGATGCCATGTTTACTCTAGCAGAGGATTATTAAGAGTGCCCACACTTGAGAAACGTATAAAATAATAACACAGAAATGGCAGCCTGAACCGAAACAGCATCTTTAACATTCTTTACACAACTGCAGCAGCATAACCACCGCTTCTTTTCAGAAAAATGTAGGCACAGACATTATATAACTGAATACATTGAAAGCATATGTCTTTTTACAGTCAGTCACTGGTGCTTTTATTTGATCTAATGTATGTTGTGAAAGACTGCAATGTATAGTTTGTCATTTAACTCGGACATGACCAGTGTTCCAGTGTTGTGTAAGTTACTTGCAAACAGATTATTACACCCCTCACCTATACAAGAGATAGTAGAGCCTTGGGACGTATACACTGATCGCTCAGTCACTAACACTATGGTCTTGGGTTTTCAAATCCCAGCAGTAACACTTGAATTTTTTGTAAACATTTTACACATACAAACAGGGATCACAGCACTGAGGACGACACGCTGAATAAATCCACGATTGAAATATAATTCTAACAAGTGGTATCTGGCACCCCTGCCCCACACACACACACACACTTTACCTAATTTGCCCTATCACTTATCATTGCAAAAGCTTATTTTTGGTGACTGTGACCTTTGACCTACATTCACCAAAATGTAAGGTAGGTGCTCAGGACATTCAATGTGATTTCAACACTATGAGACAGTTCAAAGAGGAATGTAACACTGTAAACTTTTATTCTAGGTCTAAGTTTATTATTTTTACAGTAGACCGTATGACAAAGGTAAAGATGAATGTAAAATACAAGAACAGTGTGCAATACTCATGGAATCAAAACCATTTACCATTTATTATTAGTGTATAAATGACTGTATAATATAATTCAACAGAGGTTCTTAAATATAACTGACTGAACATTGTCAAACATATTTGACTTGTTAAAAATAAACCTGCTGGAAGTCATTGAAGCCTTATTTCACTGTCATTTTATTATTTTAATGTCACTTTGCATGACCAAGGTCTTCCTCTCTGTCTAGTTTCAGTGGTGTGCAAGAAACTGAGTAAAAAAACAGTATTGAAATAAGTCAGTACTCTACAAATATACTAAATTAAAAAAAGAAATTCCAACCTCGTGGTGCTTAGATTTGCCAAAACACTCTACTTGAAAGAAAAAAATAAAATAAAAGCATGCCATGAAGAAATATGTCAATGAAATGCACCCGATTCAGCTTTTTGACTGCACTGCATCTGAGTGTCATATTTCAGGCCATAGCGACACAATGAGCAGCTGCCCAGAACGTTAGTCCCACTACCCCTTAGTCTCGCCCCCATCCGTCCGGCTGTTCCAATCTAGCATCTACCAAAATGTAAGGGGATGTATTCTGGACCCCTTTGCACCTTTCCTGAAAATTTCATAGAAATTTGTCCAGTAGTTTTTGCGTAAAAATGCTTCCAAACAAACCGACTCAAACACAGTACCTTTCTCCCCTTTGAGGGGTGGGGTAATTAGTCATAGAAATGTTAGCTTAGCTTGTCATTGCTCATCACAGTGATCATGCTAACTAGCTTCTTGAAAGGTGAAAGAAAAAGTAGTCCTGCCAATGAATGAATACAACATGTTCATAGTTTAGTTACTTTTCACCGTGTTCGTGTTAAGGATAGACCTTACCTCAAATGACACAAGTATCAAAACTATCGATATTTTGGATTGAGAATTGAGTTTAGAGCAGAAGGTTCCAGCACTGGAGGTATCGATATTTTACGATCACTACATCCTACACAGTGTGAGGAGCCAAAGAGAAGAGACTTTTGTAACATGTTACTTCCAACACTGGGTATGACGTGGCAATGACCTATTCTGACACAGCATTTGTAAAGTCTGACCTTAGGCTACGTTTATACAGTGACAATGAAAACAGAAGACGCAAAAATGATGTCTCGTCTTCAATTTTTCATCCACGTTTAGACGAGGTTTTCAAATGTTTGTTTATATGAGGATGCAACAGTGGGTGAAATTCAATTGGATATGCATGCCAGGCTGATGTAGGTAATTGTACAACCATCTCTGTTCGGCCATGGTATGCGTATAAATCAGTCCCTCCAGGATTGTGGCTTAAAATGTCTGATGTGGCATGAGCCTTTCCAATAAATTGTTGCGGTGCTTTTTAGGCTTTTGTTGCGGGAGGAAGTGAAAGTTTTGATAAATAATTGCGATTTTCCATTTTTGTAATCAAAATTAAGTAATATTTCAAATATTTTGTTACTAGAAAATACATTCAAAATCATTGTTATATGGTCCTCAAAACTACCTTACTAAGATGGCAAATAAATGATTATGAGGATTAGAAAAATGTAACAAAATATCTATTTTTTCCCAAATTAAACTATTGGTTCAAAGGTTAAAGTTCATATGACCTCACAACACTACATGAAGTTATAAAACATAATATAAATGTCTCAGCCAGTCAAAACCAAATCATTATTACTTGTACTATGTACTGTGTAGTAGATGCAGTTTCTCTGAGAAAAATAGAACAAAGACCCAGATATTAAGACAACCTTTCAAATATGGCAAATAAAATATTACCTGGACGACAAAAATGCAGCAAAAAGTACTCTTCCAAATGCACCTGTTGGTACTAGTGCATCATTTTAGTCATCAAATGCGAACTGCTGGCTGTGCACATGTCGCTTCATACTGTAAGGTAAACAGGAAAAGGTTGAAGGAGCTGCTCAAGACATCGCAAATGATTGGTCACAATTTGCGCGAAAGTGGCGGTGATTTCTTAAAATTGCATCATCACGCTGAATTCACCGGGATTGGCTGAATTTGCTGAAGTTGTTGAAGTTTATGGAAGTTGGAAATTGGAACGTTGCAAAATCCTGGAGGGTCTGATATATTCTGCACAATTATTGAAATAACATCTGTACATTTACTAAAGCTGCTAGAGCAGCTTGAAGATCCGTGGGAGTCTGACATGTTTGTTGTTTTAACAACTCGGCGCATTGAGCGTGATGTACAAGTGTATGCCACGTGAACATGGAATGCATTTCTTGGTATTTAGACAGATACATTCCGACTCATCTTTAAAACTCCCCACTCTGGAAGGAGTCTTCAGATTTTAGCATTTTCGAACCCCAACAGCATGGTTGCCGTGTAAGCGAAAAGCACTTCCGATAAAATAATTTATTTTTAGCTGCAATTGTCCTTGTGTAAATGACACCTTAGTCAGAAAGTGCACAGTTGAAAAAAGTAGTTTCCTCCAAAGATACCCAAGCCCTGTGATGAAACATTACTTTAAAGAAATGAACTGTTGCGACACCTAATCAAGAGGATAAGGACAGGTTAGGGCCAGTCCTCAAATTAGTTAAAGGTGGGGTGGCAGATCTTTTTTTGGAACATTTTTTTACCATATTGCTTGAAAACCTCTTCACGATCTCATATTACACTGACATACAATGTTTGCAAAAAAACTAAACATTTTAGTGCAGTCTAGAGGGTGGAACCAGAGGAAAACTCCGGCAAATCATTGTACTGATCATCTTTACAATGATTGATTTGCTGATATCAGTCCACCCCCCCTTCTACGTGTTCCCACGAACAACTATGCAGGAAAAGACGACAACTCGCGGCAAGACCAAAGTAAAAACCATGTTTGAAAAAGCTACGACCATGAGGAAGCTGAGCAAAGAACAGAACAGAACAGGACAAGGGTGATAATTACTATGATTTTCCAGTGCTGGCGTCAACTGAAAAAGGAAAAGGGGCTCAAAACCGATGCTAAGGTGACCGTGTTTCTACTCATAGGTAAGATGATACCGTTATGATTATATAATATTTGGACATACTAATCCGTTGTGGGTATCGTATTCACCCCGTCAATAAGAAAATGTCAGATATTGACCAAACATAATGTTACATAAGTTACTAACACTGTGTGTAAACTATTGGTGTAACATCATAAACTATTGTCCTTATTACTTTTCCCATGGTGTTTATTTCATGCTTCTAAACCTTTTGTTAGCTTAGCTTCATGTGACACAAACTGATTAATGTTGCTGATTGTTTTGTTATTTAGGATGATGATTGACGTTGAGATGTTGTGAATACTCATGAACCTCCGTGATCGCTCCAGACAGCAGCACGTTGATGTATTTTTGAAGGTGTGGTATCGAGGGGTGGGGCATGGAAGAGGCATGGGTGTGTATACTTTCAAAATATAGCTTGCAGTAACGGTTTTCCAAGATCTCCTACCCTACCTTTAAGTGGACATCAAGGTCATGATCAAGCTTTAGTGGTTCAGACCCTGACTTCATGTCTATTACTACTACAACTACTACTACTTCTACAAACATAGTACGATCACACACACCCAAGGCCTGATTCTGACTGACAGGACAATTTCTCTCACCTTCTTCATTTGGCAATAGACTGTAGTAAAATACACTGTTCTCTCCCCCATTCTCCTTCACTCTGCTGGTGAGACTCGTAACAACCATCACATCACACACACACACACACACACACACACACACACATTGTACAACACCATGCACCGACATGTATTTGGCTTGTACGTAAACATCTATATTATATGCACTTGTATGATGAAATAAAACTAAATATTACATCATGTGTGTAGAAATACATTTGGAAGAGCTAAAACACACATACACAGCTCCATACACCACCAGACAACACACAGAAATCCTTCTACAGGCCAACATCCAGCCTCGTGAGTCGCAGTAAAAGGGATGGAGGTCTTAGAAGGTCAAAGTTTATGTGACTCACTAGGCTGATTAGAGGGACGGAGATCTAAAAGTAATTGGCTCCTTTTACTTCCTTTTCCTGTGGATTTACGAGCTCCCGTGGAAATGACTGGCAGCGCCTTTACTACGGTCAAACACTGAAGGATAAACTCACCCTGCTGGAGTGTGTGAGCGCATTAGTAAGCATTGTGGATGTTTTTGTGTGGACAGAGGCGTAGTCGAACACACAGACTCATTGAGACTGAAATGAACCTTACAAATGTGACATGAAGCTTGAGTGCTTTTAAGGCTGATGCAAAGTGTCAGTCAGTGCGGCTTCTACAACACACTCACTGTCACCCATTATATCAGTGTGTGTGTGTGTGTATATGGTTGTATCTTTAGGAGGACATTAATCTGTCATACCATGGGGACCTTTGACACCATGGGGACCAAAATTCAGGTCCCCACTTGGGTTAAATATAAATGTGAAGTATGCAAATTTATGCAATTCTTCTATAAACACACAAATGTGTTTTTTTTCTGGAAACATTGGGGGAAACGTGTGTTTAAATTATTTTATTTTGAGATTATTTTTTTTTTAAACATTTAATGAAATTGTATATATTTAAATAAAAAAATATGCATTCAATTTTAACAATTTTTTTTACTCTTTCCATTTATTTAATTTTTTATGTAATTTAAAAAAAAACATTTAAACTTCTTTTTTAATAAAAAAAAAAAGTATTAATTTTAAAAAATGTATGTTTATGCTGACTACCCAATGGCTACTTTACCTACAAGTGATGAATACATGAATCTTGGTACTCATGAGACATGGAAACCAGTGTGTGTGTGTGTGTTTGTGTGTGTACATGTGCTCACATTGATATGTTTACACAGTAACACCATGGGGACCTCTGACACTATGGGGACCAAAATTCAGGTCCCCACAAGGGATAAATATAAATAAAGTTCCCCAGTAGTAAAATATTTATACATAATTTTTTTCCCTAAAAGTCCTCATAAAGCATGGGGGAAACATTGAAACATGTATTTTTCAAAGGGTTGAAGATAAAAAACAATCTAGATTTTTTTTTAGGTTTTTTCAAATGTATTTATTCATTAAATTTTTAAATGAATATTTTTTTTACGTTTTTACTTTATTTCATTAAAAATAATAATAACAAGATGTGTTTAAACCCACTACCCAATGGCTACTTTATTACAAACTTGGTCCTCATGAGACATGGAAACCAGTGTGTGTGTGTGTGTGTGTGGGGTGGGGGGGGTCTTATGCCATCCAGTTTTCTGCCTGGGAAAACACTGCTTAGCCTATTAGCACTCCACATAACGGCCCATCCTCAACCTTAATCTGCACAACACTGCTTCCAGAAACAAAGCGAGACAATGTAGTGGACATTTCATTTCCAATGAGTGGCTTAGACATGAACGTTCCCACTGTCCAGTCAATTATTCATCAATAACCTATTTATTTTTACCTTTAATGTCAGTCAGAGCGAACAAAATGTGCATATATTCATCTTTAATTAATACGCACATGCAAAGGTGCCGCGTAAATAACACACATCTAGTTCATTTTAACTAATGTATTATGTTTATAAAGCAGTGACTATGTATTATTCATCATTGATGTGGATGGAGTGGGCCCCATCATCAGATGCTACTGTGTCACATTACTGTCAAATGCAGAGGGACTTAAAGGGGCCAGCGAGCTTCATTAAAGGTGGCGTAAGGCAGAAAAGGGAAACAGTCAGGCGATGAGATAGGAATGGACTGACTGCAGAAGTACAAACATCTCGCTGAGCCCCCACAGCCACAGGGATGAGGAGAGGATGGGGAAAGCGACAATCAGATGAGCAATGTGTGCAGAGACAGTAGCGCCTCACTAAGAGGTCACTCATCAAATATACAACATGCTTAAGATTTGATGAAACAGGCAGGAAATACCAAGTTCTAGAATTCACACGACGACGCATCTCTGCAGTGATCGACTGGATATTTATTATTTATCAATGCATTTATTTATTAGATAATGATAGTTTTGACAACAGAACAAACTGGTTAGTGCTTTCTGGATCAAAGTGTGAGATCTTTTGGGCTGCGTGAGGGAAGCAGAAAACAAACTGTAAACAGGATTGAAATACATAAAGTGGTTATATGGTAACAGTGGTGACATACAGTCGAGGGGGGGGGGTGATTCTGGAGATAAAATAACTGCAACTATTATGTCTCCTTTAAAGGACAAATTGGGTTGTCATGGTGTTATTTATTTTTATTAATATAATCATTGTCAGAGTAAAAGAAGGGTCTGTTTTTTCTAAACATCTATGAAAATAAGGGCATTTTAATTTAGTAACATAGACGCACATACAGTATTTGGGAATTAACAAAGAGACCCAGTCCTACTTTGACGAATAAAAAACTGACAAAATAAATTTGTAACATTAACAAAATAAGACCGTTTTTGTTTATTTTTCTACATTTTCCTTTTTATTTTATAATTTTTTCATTAATTTTGCTCCATTTGTGTCTTACTTTCTTCATGTTACTAATCATTTTGTCAGTTTATTATTCATTTGTGTTAATTTTATTGATGACTTTGGCCATTTTTGCTTATTTTGTTTCTTATTTTAAGAATTTTTTACTGTGAAACTGCTAAAGTTTCAGGAGTTGAAGGGTTAAACTGAATCATGTGGAAGAGGGAAATATCTAAAACATGTAGGACACCGGCCCTCGAGGACTGGATTTGGACACCCCTGCTTTAATGTCAGACTCAAGCCTGTTTCTGATCATACAATAGGGAATGGATTACTCGACAAATTCAAAGGACATACCGTATTTGACACCTCACTAATATGATAAAAAAACATATATAAAAATAAGAATTCTCAAGGAACTGTAGAAATTTTCACGAGCCTCTTTTCTTTCTTTTTTTTTTTTTTTTTTTTAATGATTAATGTCGCTGCCCACTCTGTTTGCCATGGAAACAGCAAAGACTGGACTCAGTGTGATAATGAGTCTGGAGGTTTTTCAGGTTTGGGAACAAAAACCCCACCTGAAATTAGAATCATCACCTCCTTCAACTGTACTTTCCTTTATGTGTCTCCATACAAACCTTTTCTCTAATTGATACATGAACACCATTTTAAGAAAAGGTTTGATTGCGACTTTAAAACTTACACATTTGTGACTCATGAGCTATCATCAGTCAGGACACGTGTTGTGTTTTCTTTTATTTATTTATTTTTTTCCATGAACCGTATACAACATCTATCCAGTCGAAGAATCAAATCATGCATCTTGTGTCAGCGGTGACTTCTGCTGTGCAGTGTCTTGAAGTTTGATATCAGTTATTCATACAGGGGCAGAGGGGTACTCAGGGTGGCCTTTTGCTAAAATGCCACGTAGACGTTAACCTATATATCTGCGCAATGATGAGAGGAGCTCCAGCCTCCCAATAAAATAATGGAAATGGCAGAAATCCATTATAAAGGCAAATGTTACCTTTGCATGAGAATGGTGATCTGATTGCTCCATCCAAAAATGTGAATTATGATGGTACTGGAGGCTGCTGCTCTTCTAGTGTGCATGTAGAAAGGAGTATATACATCCACAAAATATGTGCAACATCTTGTCTGTGTCAAAAAGGCTACATATTGGTCCGTGTTTGTGAATGGTGAGTGCATTTTATGCTGGATTGACTCTTTTTAACCTTTATTTATTCAGACTCAACTGCCATGCTCTTTTCTGCCAGCGCCCTTTTTCAGATTCATCCTACTGTACAGTGTGTTGTATAAAGCTTATGGGAGCTGTCAGTGCATATACAGTACAGTCTATTCCTGTTACTACTGAGATAAACTGTAACTTTAGCACAATGCTAAGCAGTGCTGAATTGCATTCCATAAGAGACACGGTTCTTTTATACTGAACCTCCTTCTCCCTGGGCAGCTCAAATTCTAGATTGTATAACACGTGTCCACATGGGAACTGTTCTTCTACAAGACTAGCTACAACTTTTAATTTAAATAATAATAATAATGATAATAATTAAAGCTGCAAGCAGTCTCAAAGGCCTTCGCCGTCCCTCGTGACTGCCTCCCCATGCAACCGCCAACAACAGCCGATTGTGAGATGACATCGTACCTTGGGCAGGATGCAATATTCTGACAGAAAAGCAGGCTTTTGTGTAAATATGTAGGGGGCGCTATAAAGTAACATATTTGAAATGTGTGTTGAATGGGTGTAGAACTGTGAGACTGACATCTGAGTCAAATTTCAGTTAAACCGGTGTTTGTATGTCTGATCGGGGGTGCTATAGTGCGAAATAATAATTTTGTATGAGAAACAGGTGTAGACCCAGGAGATAGGAGATGTCCGAGTAAAATTTCAGCTAAATCTGTGTTCGTATGTCTGAACTACAGTCATTTTAATATAAGTACATTTCCAGGGGGCGCTATAGTACACAATCTGAATGTCTTTAGCCAAGTGGATGTAGACCTGGGAGATAGACGTTTGTGACAAATTTTCAACCCGAAAAGTTCACAAATTTTGCGATGTCATAGCGCAAAAACGATCTCCCAAAAATGTTGATAACTTTTGATGTCCCTCTTGTGTAGATCGTGTTCACTGATTTTGAGCTCATTGGATCCAACAGCCAAGGAAGAGTTTGTTAAATCCCGATGGCAATCCTTGACTCAACATGTTTGAAATTTCAATCCAAGATGGCAGACTTCCTGTTGGTTTATGGGCGTGGCCATCATAAGGTTTTTTGTTTATCATATGATGAACATGTCTACCATAGCTCTAATTTCATTAGGGCGTGATCTGGCCTAATACAATGTTTTTTACTATTCTAGGGCACGCTGTAGACACATTTCTTTATGGACTTTTACGAAACTATATATACACTCGCAATTTTTCACACTTCTGAAGGGTGCGCAAAATTTGGTGAGTTTTCGTGCATGTTCAGGGGGTTAAATTTGAGCTCAAAGGGCTGACTCCCCTTGCGATCACAGCAGACTCAATGGGCCTTGTGCCAGACGTGGTCCGCGGCGAAGGCCTAATTCTAATAATTACTATTAATATTAAAGGGGACATACGTATCATGTCCATTTTCCACAAATGAACACAGTTCCCTGGTGTCTCAATGTGACATGGTCAAAATACCACATTGATGAAACCATACCACAGCCTCTTCAGCCTTTGAATTTGTGTAGAATATAGGGATGGGACACGATTTTAAAATATTCGTGACAAGTTTGAATATAGAATACTCATTTCAAATGCTGAATTACTTGTATTGCGTTTCACTTGGACAGAATGTCGTATCGACTTGCATTGTGTTGTTTAAGAAATAAGAAGTAACAGTTAAAGAACTGTTACTTACAGAAACAAATTGATCACTGGTAATTGTCCATTTATTTTATTTTATTTTGGCCAGCAGGAGTACATTTAATTTTGTAATACTGTGTTTGTTACTGATAGTGATGTAATAATATCTTACAATCTGGAGGTTGGGCGAGGTGGTATTTCCCCTGAAAACTGACAGTATAGTTGGTGCATTTCTCTGGCTGACTTCTAACCTGCTCTGTAATAATAGTCAGAGTTGCCAGCTGCTTTATGTAACAAAATACCAAACAACATAAGTACAACAGCAATAAATCATAGGCAAATGAACCGAAACAAAACGTAGTAGAATAGCAGATATAATAAGGCGATAAAAAGGTATAAAATAAACTTTTAGATTAACTCATATTGACTCAAACATCTATCACCAACCTAAAGCATCGACTGATCTAAACTGGTTGATACCCACTGATCGACTAATCCTATCAGTGTATGTAAATAATTAGTGTAAAATACAGTTATTCATCTTTTCGGGATCATTAAATATAACCCATTTGGACATTTAGAGCCGATGTAGTTACCTTTAACACCATCATCTTCTACAACAATGATAAAACCCATGGCATTAGATCAATAAAAGTAAATAGGCACCCTTCAGATAATGATGTTTAAGTGAAAAAGTGATGTTTTCTGCAATTTTTAATATAATTACCCTCAACTTTTATCTGGGCTTTAATAAAGATCTTCATAATCAGTAAATTACCTCATTTATACTGGAAAAACTGTCAAATATGCAAGATAAAATTTAAATAAATCGTGATAAATTACTTCAGACAGGTTAAATAGCATCAAATTTCATTTGGGAAGTGAGACAAAAGTGGCAGTGGGTCTTTATGGGTTAATCCATATAATTAGATATGATAGAATTGCTGAATTGGTGCTGTTAAAAATAGACAAGGGTCAGTGTTTCTAAGGTCAATCTAACACGATGCAGTTCACCTTGGAAAAAAAAACACAAGCAACATACCATAGATCACGGTCATAACAGAAGTAAGTTGTGGGACTAACTTTTATATTATGATGGGGAAAAAAAGGAACTACACACCAAACAGGGATGGGAAGTTAGTTTTGCCTTGAAGGTATAATAATGACCAAACATCTCCTCCTTAATCTTAACTATGACTGTAATTTTATAGCACGTCTTTATTAAAGTCAATTATTACAAAAATTTCTTCACTTTAGGCCTGTTTTAACGTTCTCCTACAGCTTCACACACTTGTTAATCCTCTTTTTACTGGCAGTAACAACAGCTGAAGCAATAGTGGGAGTGAAAAGAATGAGGCTGAACATCTTGAATCACTCAAGTTTTAATTCCTTCTGTTAGAGTATCACTTTAAGATGGTGCTAGCAGCTGAGGTCAAGCTCTAAACACTGGCCTGAGGTATGCAATGAGTTTATACAGAGAGGAAAATCCATCACTTATCAGTCAGGTACCATAACCAGTCTTGAGTCATCTTGAGTCTGGATGACATTAAAAAAATAGTCTCTGTTAGTGGTTATAGCATTTTCCTACGTGTATTAGTATTCAGATCCTCGCAGTGAAGTCCTTCTCTTCATTTTTTATTGGACTTCCAGCTTGAAATGGACCTGTTATTGTATTCAGGAGCTGCTGGGTAACAGAGGCCAGTGACCTTGAGACAGATCTTCTTACTCTAGCTAAACGATGGAAACAGAAAGGAAACAGAGCAGAAAAGAGCCTGTGCTATTCCTGAGAAGTCTCTTACCCCACACACACACACACACACACACCAAGACAAGACACACAAAATGCCTCAGGCTATTGTCACAGACTCAGACATGCTCCTAAGCACATACAAATACATGAAGGTCTTCTCTTTTGCAGCCTCACATACAAGTTTTATTTTTGCACTATTTGTATTTGCATAGTATGTGATACAATAGCTCCTGATAATGATAATATCTCAATATGGTGATACTGTGATTATCCATATATTCTCTTAATAACCCATGGTATATGTGTTTATAGAGGTCAACCCGCAACGACCTGTTTTTGGAATTAGCCCGCCCGCAACTAGGACCGCAAGAAATATATTTGAAAAGGATGGACCCAACCCGCTTCTTGACCCACATTTTTAAAAAAGTAGCCAATGGTCTTTATGAACATTAAATGACCTTACTCACAGACTTGCATATATTTCTGTGTTAAAATCCAATGTCATTACTTGTGTTTGTTCTGCTTCATCATTCAAAAGTTATCAACGTGCAGCATCTAAACCAGAGATCGACAACCTGTAACATCCAAAGAGACATTTGAACCTAGTTTCCAAGGAAAAGAAAAAACTGGGAGGCAAACAACATACTTTTTTTTCCTGTTTCCGGAGCTTCCACTCTAACTTGATTCCTCCGTACCGTAGGATACTTCCAAAATTGTACATCACGTTCACGGAAATTCAGTCAATAAAGCGCATGTATTAATAATAGAAAAGTATACCTAATTACCTCCGCCAAGCAGCTTATGTTTTTGCCAGAGTCTGTTAGTTACCAATTTTCAGTATAGGTTGATGATGGGGAGATCTGGAAATTATTAGAGTTTGGTGGTGTTCTGGGGGGGGGGGGGGGTTGTTGATACATATTTTGTCATCACTTTTATGTAAGTTTTCTGTGTTTTTATTAAATTATAGCATGTTTTGCGTATATTTTGTCTGCATTTTGTGTGTTTCTTAGTGTATTATAGTGTATTTTGTGGGAAATTTGAGAACAACAACAACAAAACAAACAGTCAGTTGACTGACATGAAGCGTTTTGATCTTGACTAATCAAAATTAACCCAAAGCGCTATCAGTGTTTTTCTAGCATTTAAATTACAATGACCGACCGACCGCAACCCGAATATCATTACAAATATTTTCAATGACCCGTAACTGTGGATGACCGCAGGTGCCCGTCACTTTGGGTCAGCCCGTGCATCACTGATAGGGGTGTACATGTATAGATGTGCTCTTTAAATGCTGCAAGTACTGTAACTGTAACATGCTTTGAACGTCCAACTCCCAACTTCTACAGTTGTAGAAAAACTATTAATTAGATCACTCTTGTATTCTATCATTTCTGGTTCATTTTAAATGCTGGGTAACTAAAGGTACATTTGTTTGGAGAAATATAATGATCACAACACAAATAAGTCCTAGGTGTTTAAGTTCAGATATTTATCCATTTTCCATGTTTTCCTTGACAATAACCACCATCACTTCAGTTCTTACATCAAAAGCTATGGCAATGTATTGACGAAAATAATGCTTTTAGGTATTCCATGTTTCCTTTTGTCTGTTTTAATAGTTAGTATTTAATTACAAAACCACTGTTTATGATGACTTTTGATATCAGATACATTTTCTTATTATTTTTTCTTTATTCCAGAGCTTACACAAACTTTACACAACTTCTAACGTATATATTAAGGAGGAATGATAATGAAACACTGGGTGATAGTAATGTTTGTCTGGGCACTTGTGAATAATTAGTTAAACATCTATATATAAAATAAAATGAGGAGAGGACTGGATAAGCACTGCTTCATCCTATTCCACTTCAAACAGATGTTCTTTTGCCAATGCGTTTCTTTCTTACTCATTAGGATTATTTATGGACAGTTAAAACAGTGATATCTACATGTGGTTTGGGGAATAGTCTTTCATGGTTAGTTTTTGACATGATTGCCAAAATATTTTCTGCTGTATTGTTTATTGTATTTAGTTTAACCCTTTGGTGCATGAATTATTCAAACTTTAGTGCAGATTTCTTTCCTGAGTGTTTTTATTCATTCGGGTGAAAAATGTGACTGAAAACTTCTTATATGAACTTATTTTTCCTGAAATTACACAAATGTCATCAGCCTCATATTAAACTTATTCTGAAAACATAACATGTCTCTTAAAGGGATAGTTCACCATTTTTAATGACAGTCACCAAAATACTACGTGCCTTAGCAAACTACTTTCATCAGTTGTTCAGCAGTGTTTGTGGCTGCTATGTGCAGGCACACAGCTGTTAGCAGTGACAACACACATTGAACGCTATTGAGAGAAAGTAGCTCCAAGCAATTATGAGGTGTGAGTTTTTGTTCTGTGACGATTTCGTTATGCAAATAAATCACACATATTGTTTTGAGAAGAAACATTGTATTTTGTTGACCCCGGGAAACCTGCCGAGACTACTTTAGCTTTGACCAAAACCAGACCAGAATTCGACTCAGAACACTGTCGGGGGTAAGTCACTGTGGGTGCACCAGAGTAAAGATACTGATTCTATACAAATTCATGTGAAAAATAGTGAACTATCCCTTTAAGAGGGCATGTTTATTGTGTCACGACCATATTTTTGTCAGACCGTTCTCATTTCCTACGAACTCCAAAGTCCTTATCCAGCTTCGTTACATCCACACTATAAAAGTCAATGTGAATTCACACTTTTTTCCCATGTTCATAATAATGACCATCTCACTTTCTAAATAAAAAATTAATTGTGGGTGGTAAGGAGTTGTTTTGGCCCTGAACATTATTTTTGCCGTTTGCAGTTCGACAATATCCATGCATTTTATTAATCTTGACCTTAAGAATAATGAATTGGTATGTTCTTGAAATTACCTTGTGAATGATCGTTTTTTTTCTGTAAAATGACTAGTGATTTTATAGGTGTTGCCCGAGTCTTCTGGATAGTAACTTATATATGGTCGTACAAGTGAAAAGAACATTAATCATTTAAAAAAAAACAACATGCAATGAGAGCAAATTCGATAATCCATCACAATAATTGAATATTGTAACAATACGCGATATGAATATTATGCCACACTCTTAGTATGTGAGCGTGTGCTAAGCTGTTAGCACATGTTAGCATGCTGTATGTACCGCATGTTGTCATTCATTATGTCATAGTCCAACACATCCATTCCTTTCCCTTCACCATCTGGCTCTTCTTCTCTTCTCCAGCCCATCACTAACACTTTTCTATTGGCTTCCCTCCTCCACCACTGCCAGTGTCACTTTATCAGTGTATCTGTAATGCTCCTTAATTCCAGGCCAAGCTGGGCTGTCACCCTCGGGTCCCCATGTCACCCTCACATCCAGACAGACACATGTTATAGGACACTGGGACCTGTCCATCCACAGAAAGAGATAGAGAGACTTGGCAAGAGAGTGGGGAGGAAAAAAAAAAAAAAAGGGCAGGGAGGCTTATCAGTGCAACCTTGCTGGTGAATTAGCAGACCCTTGAGTGATAAGGAGAGACAGCCGAGCAGACAGACGGAGAAAAAAGAAAAGAGATAGGAGTGAGGGGAAAACAGGAGGAGGAAGTGATGCGGTGACAGCTGCTATAGGGGCTGTTGTCGTCTGTCAGTCTCCCTCTTTTGGGTTCGACTCACACTGCAGTTTAACGCTTCCCAAAAATGATTCTCTGACACAAGATGAGCTTCTGATGGTTTCTAACCAGTGTCAGAGGCAAATTGGAGTGCACATTGTCTCTAAGAAAACAAATTGAAGTTCATTAGTAGCATCTTTACTCTGAAAAAGTAGCACAAACTTTAAGTGTTGATAGTTTGAAATCATTGTAGTGTCACTTTTCTCATCTTATGTAACCCTTTTATACATACTGGTCACTACAGTGGACAGTTATTCTACAGTTGTTCTCTTGTATATTCATGGGTTTTGTTGTTTTAGTTCCATAATCAGTCAGCTCATATCATTACAGTAACATTACTGTAATTACTGTTCTTAATATCTGATCTGCACTAACATGTTTACCTGTAAATCAATTGCTTGTTGTTATTAGACTGTTAATTACAGTCTCTTCTTAAACAAAAACTGCATTAAAAAATTTGTATTTCATAGTGTTCTGATATTGCATTTTAAATACATGAAAATAATATTTATTTGCTTCAAAGCTTAAACACTTGTTGTCAAGCTGAGTGGACATATTTCTAACTCCATAAAATAATAGGTTCTTTAACCCTTTAACTCCTGAGACTTAAGCAGTTACACAGTAAAAAATAAGCAACAAAATGGGGACCAAAATTCCAGTCCCCACAAGGGATAAATATAAAAGAAGGTTCCCACTAGTAAAATATAAATATGTGTGAAGTATGCAAATTTATGAAAAGGACGACCCCTATAAACACATGAACTTGTTGTTCATTTAACCCTTTAACTCCTGAGACTTAAGCGGTTCCACAGTAAAAAATAAAATAAGATAAAACAAAATGAACAAAAACTGCCAAAGTGATCAGTAAAATTAACAAAAAATTAATGTTAATCAAACAAAATAATGTGTAACATGAACAAAGTAAGACGCAATTGAAGAAAAATAATCAAGTAAAAAACAAAATGTCAAAAAAATAAACAAAAATAAGCAACAACATCAACAGAAACTAATAAATATTCACAAAATAACAAATAAGAAAAACAGAAAAAACAAACAAACAAAATTAAGTTTTAAAAAAAGGAATAAACGATTAGGTTGTAATTTGGTTCCAGTAGTTTCTAAGTCACCTGTACATCAGTCCCATCAACAAAATTCTCAGTAAAATAACCCAAAAAACCTTTAATTTTCAAACTAAACCATCCATTCAGAACATGTCAGCGCTGACATATCAGGGGTTAAAGGGTTGAAAAGAGTTCAATCACATTGCTTTTTTTAATGCCTAAACAGGAATAAAAACACAGGAAAAATCTTAACTACGGTTCTCATAATTCATGCATCACAGGGTTAATTTATCATTGTTTTTTTTTTTTGACATATTTATTCAGTAGCTAATACGAAAACCATCTTATGTACAAGTACTGTTTTTACCCCGGTGCCTCACAGCTGCAGTGGTTTGGACACGCCGTACATTTATAATATATTGCATAAAGAATCCCTCTTAAGAAACTAAATTGTTCCATTTTCTTAATCCACATGTTCCCTACACTGTTCTGTCGAGGTCAAAACTGGATGTTTCAGCAAAACAATGAAACACATCCAGGGCAAAACATGGCAAGACTTTCAAGAACAAACCCAAAAATAAATAATTTGCATTTGTGTATGCCAGTTGGATGCAGCCACGTAATTTGAAACACAAAGGGTGTCCAAAATAATTGTTTTTCCACTAGATTGTTATGAGTTGTGAGTGAAGTTTGAATATTCAGTCAAATTCAGTTCTCATTTGTACCACAACCTCAAATGGATGAAATTGATATTAGTTAGAAATGGATGTTTGTGATGATGATCAGGAATATGACTGACAAAGTATGAGATTATAAGCTCTTCAAGTGTCCAGTTAACCCTCCATATGGCAGGAAAGGGAGGTTTGAAGTGTGGTCCTGCTGCTAAAATCTAAATATTGCCCAACATACAATATGATTACCTTAACCCTTTAACTCCTGAGACTAACAGTTCCAGTCAAAAATAAATAAAATAAGCAATACAATGGACAATAAGGCCAAAAATGTATAATAAACCAACAAAATAATAAGTAACATGAACAAAATAAGACACAAATGGCACAAACATGGAGAAAAATAATAAAACACAATATTAAATGTAGAAGTATAAAACAAAATAAGGAACAAAATTAACAAAAACTAATAAAAATGTATAAAATAATAACTTAACTTAGTTAAAATAAGCTAAACTGAAGTATAAATACACAAATACATAAATATTTATGGTCATTTTCATATAATAGACAGCGACACCAACCATTCCAGTGAGGACAGTGGTGCAACAGTGTCGGGTTAAATGTGGTCTACAGGGTCTGGAGGGTCCATCTGAACAGTGAGTGGACCTGCTTTGTTAGTACCATGAAGTAATGGTACTAATGTAAGGAATGATGTTCAAAGGGAACATGTGTATGTTGACACGTGTCTGGGTCAGCTTCTAAGCTTTTGTAATATTCTAAAATGTATGTTTATTTCACTTTATATTATATAAAAAAAATGTGTGTATATATATATATATATATATATATATATATATATATATATATATATATATATATATATAATATACTGTATACAGTGACCCGGGTCAAGTATAAGACAAGCCTCTATAAGAGCCCCCTATTTTTTTTTTAGTTTATTTATTTATTTATTTTTAAATAGAACCAACACAACATATTCAATAACAATGGAGAACACAGCAATATTAATGAAATAACGATGGAATAACACCTTTATAGTACGGTCAGCTGCTGAAATTCAGATAAGATTGTCTCCAATTAGTGCCAAACAAGGTACTTCACAAATTTAGGTGAAGATCTTATTACGGTTATACGAAGAAAACCAACAAATCCTCTGGGAGAAAGTCCCAGGCAACAGTGGAGAAGGGAAAAAATGACAAAAATAAATAAAATAAAATGGGACAGGGCTCCAGGTTGGTATGTTCTCCTGTGTGAATTTCCTCCAGGTTCTCCATTTCCCCCTCTATCAAAAATGGGCAGACTGGCAGAAATCGGGGTGGTGGTCCTCAGGTAACTGCTACTTGTGTGAAATGGAATGAGTTAAAAACAAAAGGTTGAATCTGCCTACAAGGACAATAACAGTCAACCTTCTAGTCCAGCGATCAGAAAAGATAAACAGCCAGGTTATTAATAGCTGTTGTAAAAGACCAAAGTCAATACAAGCACAAAAGCAACAAATGTCTTCCGTGAAGGTGAAGCAAACATTCAAGGCTGCATGGCTGTGTATAAACCTTCTTGCTAAGACACACAATATGCATGAAATATAAACAAATGTGATGAAAGCAAAGCAAAGGTAAGTCGTAGTTGTCTGCCAAACTTCCGCTTATCTCAAGGCTTTATGGCTCTAGTTCAGGAATGTACAAAGAGTAGGAAAAAGGACAAACTGGAAGTAAACTGTGGAAGAAAACTATGTAAATAGGTAAAGTAGGAATCAAGCCAGGCCAGGCACAGAACTGCATTTGGACAACATTTTGTTTTGTATGTGAATATTGCAAAGAATTTACATTTTTGATTATTGCCATATTGCGACAGTGTTTGCAATAAAGAAAACCAATCATACAGATAATACTTGAATTAAATAAATAACCGCAAAGTACAACTCCAGGCTACACAATCACTCCACCAGTAGACTTGAATAAATAAGATACAAAACTACACTTTCAAATAAAAATATTTTAGTTATTACCCCCTCCCCCAAAAGGGAAGGAAAGGGCTCTTATTTTTTGTTTCATTCTTTGGTTGTTAACACTTTAGCAGCAAGGTTATTGGTTGAATTCATACCAAATTGGGTTTTACACATTGTCAATGGCCCAGAATAGATCTGATTACATTTTGGGAAAAGTAGGTCCAAGTTGGAATTTCTTAGGATTTATTAAAATATTTATTCCTTTCTCCTATTTACAACATTTCAAATGTCTATAAAACTAGCATTTGTATTTTAGTTGACCTGAGACTCCAGACATATATAGAGGCAACTGACATGGTGACATCAGTATATGTGACATGACATCGACTGGATCCATGACAAATTAATGTACAATATGTGTGAGTGGAATATTATAGCCTACCATATTAGCCCCCAACCCAAGGTAAAAATACAATTACAGACAAATCAAATTATTATTATTATTATTATTATTGTTGTTGTATTGATTATTATTGCATTCTGCACATGCTCGAAATAAATCATTCAAATCAAAAATCAAATCAAATAAATAGGAATATATATATATATATATATATATATATATATATATATATATATATATCTCAATTTATGCCATTTTTCACATCTACAGGTGTATTATTTCCAAAACAATTGTAGAGACGGGTCCATATATCCCAAATTTTGTCAAGTCTACTCTTTGTTCCATCTTTACCAGAGCAACATAAAAAAACTTATTCCCTGGGGTTATAATTGATGACTGGCTTTTAACCAAAAGCATTTTTCTACTAAACTAGTGGCACTGTTTAAAAACAAACTTTATTGTCTTTTACATTGTTTAATTATATTTGATTGATTTTATAATGATTTTACTCATTTTAAATGTAAAGCACCTTGGGTTTTATTTTATGTTGTAAAGTGCTACGTATATAAATAAACTGATTGATTCCTAATTCTGTTAAAATGGCTTTTTCTCCAGCTTCCACTACATATGCAAGTAAAATTACTGCAAAGACTCAATAAAGCTTAGAAACCACACCACCTCAGGTTTCATAAACCATTGGAATTTTTACAATTGCGCAAAAAATGAAAGAGTTGCAACCATCTAAAATGCATCAGGGGATGACACCTCAGGTTTTAAAGAGTCAACTTCCGCCTGTCTGCCTCATAGGCTGCCAAGCATCAGTCTCTCAGCCCCCAACAACTTTTGTATGATGCACATCGGGATAGATATCCACTTTTGGCTGCGAGAGGCGTGGAGTCGGCTTCGATCGACCACGGCCGTGGATGAAGCCTTCTTGACGTGAATCAGTCCTGTCAGCTCCTGTGACGGCTGCCTGTCTCATCGGCCCGTCTCCTCACTGCTGACATAATGTGATGGGAGATGATACCGAACAACGGCATGTTGGCTCTCAGATGTTAGCGGGGGGCCCCAGGGCGTCAAAGACCCTGACAGACGCCACTTTATAGCTTTAATCCCAAGGTCTTATAACAGCACTTGACACAAATTGAGGTTGGCTTTTTTCTGCTGGCGAGGGAGGGGGGGGAAATGATAGAGTGAAATATTAGCTGAAAACCTTGCATTTTATCCCCATCTTTCTCAGTATCTATCTGATTTGATACTTCAAGTTTGAGCGCATTGTTTCAAATTTATTTGAGATGGGCACATATTACAGATTTTTCTCTGTTCTCCTGTTTATTCACAGTAAATAGAAGCTCAAGAATTTATAGAATATGGGTAAAAAAAGTATATTCCACCATATGTCAAGGTATAAAAATATATAGATCTACACTTTAAAATGTGATTAAATATATTTTTGAGAATAAACCTCCATGGATGTGCTCTTCAATTAAAACTAAATAAAGCTTTATATTAAAAAACATATTATAGATGTTAAGGATGAGACATGAATTTTGAATATTCGTGACACACTTGAATATAGAATATTAATTTCAAATGCTGCATTACTTGTATTGAGTTTCAATTGGAAAGAATGTCATATTGATTTGCATTGAACAGTGGCCGACAGGGGCAAACGACAAAACGCTGCAAACACAAGAAAGATGCCACAACCAAAAACACGAACACATAAAACAAAGAGAAAAATATTGCAACAAAAGAAATGAAGCAACGTTTGTGCCATCGAGAGCGTGTTCTCGGCAACCAGATTAATTGTGAGTAGGCTGCGGAGACGCCTTCACCCCAAATATGTGAACGTGTTAATCTTTCAAAAAATAAAAACCTGGTGTAGATTCATGTGACTATTATTGTTTGATCCGTTCGACATTGAAGCCGAAATCAGTTGTTTGACCCGGTTCCGCCTCGACAGAAATATAGCATTGGCTGTGGTTGTTGCGATTTCCAAGTGAAAAGCCTTATTTGTGTGATTGGTTACCTGTTTTACCTTTTCTGTCACCGTGTGTGTGTAAGTGGGAGGGGGGGTTATATAGTGTTTTGTACCAAAAGTCACATCCCTAATAGATGTCTAACTTTTGCATAGCTTGCATTTTTAATTCATTAATGTTGAGCTGAATACACTTTTTTGGTTTTTATTTGGGGGGGGGGTCTGTGCTCCACTGCGTCCGCAACCAATTCCCGTCCATTTATTGCACTTGACAAACATGCTGATCTTCATTTAGATTCGGATTCAGGAACAGTGGGCCAGGGGGTGAGGGGTGAACAAACATAGCTCACGAGCCGAGTGATAAATGCACATTATATCACATGATTGCACCGTAATTATACAAAAACAAGGGCTGAAATCAAATTTCAAACACATTATAATATCTGTCGATTGTGATATCAATATTCTTCATTTCTAGTCAGGGTCCTTGGAATGGGCAATGCACATTTAATTAATTACATCGAACCTTCATTACTTTGAAGACAGCTTTTGTTGAATTCTCAGGGATTATGATAAATAGTGTTTACTGGTAACAGGAGATGAAGATGGGTTTATGAGCTGATATAGTGTTGGAGATGTAGGGAAGAGGAAAAACAAAACGAAAAGAATGTTTTTTAAAAGAACAAGAAAAGTTAAAGATGGAATTACAGTGTGCGTATTAACCAACTCTTGTTTTATTCTTTTGTTCTGATGAAATCCACTGGATCTGGACAGTATGTGTCAACACGAGCCCAAATTTCCAGAAATCTTGAACCAACAAAGACTTTTTTTCATGTTCCAGTATTATTGCAGGTTACATTTGAGGGTGGTGACTGTTTTAAGAGCTAGCACACGCACACACACGCACACACACACACACACACACACACACACACACACTCGTTTACATGTCTCATGAGGACCACATTTGTAATGAAGTAGTCATTGGGTAGTAAATATAAGCAAACAAAAAAATAAATACAAATTAAATAAAGAATAATTAAAAAATTTTTTTAAAGAAATAAGCATGAATGAATAAGTACAAAATAATAGTCCTTTAAAAAATACAAATGAATATTTTTTTAATTATAAGTAAATAAAAAATCTTTAAAAAACCCACGTGATTTTTTTTTCCTTCAGACCTTTGAAAAATACAAGTTTCACTTTGCACCTGCTTCCACCATGCTTTGTGAGGACTTCCAGAGAAAATTTATTCATGTGTTTATAGGGCCACATTATTTTTATTTTACTAGTTGGGACCTTTATTTATATTTAACCCTCATGGGGACCTGAATTTTGGTCCCAATAGTGTCAGAGGTCCCCATGGTGTGACTGTGTAAACATGTCAATGTTCCCAGAAAGATAGAAATACAAGGACACACACACACTCCTGCCTACTCAATGAGTGTGTCAGCTGCAATCAGCTCTGTATGGATTTTATCATGTACGTTAAAGCTTCTTGTGGCTAACCACATAGTCCAGTCCTAAAAGCCTGACCTATAACCACAATGAAGGCAGGTCATTTGGAACACTCCATTTTCAATATTTCAAGATACAAAGTGGGAAAAGAGGCTTGTCAAAACAACTTAAGAAGAAACCAGCATTGTACTGTAAAAAAATGAGGTTAATGGTCAATGATGTTTGCAGTATTTGCTATTTTCCAAAGTCAAATCATACACCCACATTGCTTTTCTACAGAGCAGTGGCATATATCAGCTCACACCAAAGCATCAGTCACTGCCTTTCAGCCCGCACTATTTTGGTAGTAATGTTGAAAGTGATACTTCACTGTTTTGAAAAGGCCTTCTCACAGATGGCCAATAAAAATGACTGATGCCTGAAACAGGTTTTCATAGTGGGGTGGGGTAGTGGGTGGAGGGGCATGTTGAAGTTTGTTTTTTTTCCCCCGTGTGACATCAAGCAGAACATGTAACATATTTTGACTCATAATCTATAGCTACGTTAGACCTGGGCGATATTTCGATTTTATCCATTAAAGTTTTTTGTGCCGATTTAAAAAAAATCTTCTTCCTATGGTGCTTATGAACCTCCTCCTCCCTCTTTACCTTTCCACTTCCCTCCTAACACTTCCAGAAACTGATATACTGAGGAGTCACACTGTACAGCAACAATTCAGTTCTTGCCGTTTCAAGCTCCGGCCCGGTTCGGGCACAGGATCTGATACTGACCCCAGTTCCAGTCCACATACAGTTCATCCCAGTGATGCACGGGTCGACCGTTTTTTGACTAGACTGCAAGAAATATATTTGAAAACGACAGATGCGACCCACATTTTTAAAAAGTATTCAAGGGTCTTCATGAACACCAAACGACCTTAGTCACATACCTGCATTAATTTCTGTGTTAAAATTCAATGTCATTGCTTGTAAGTTAATATGTTGAGAAAATATTTTTGTTCTGCTTCATCATTCAAAAGTTAGCAACACGCAACATCTAAAGCAGGGGTCGACAACCTGTAACACACAAAGAGACATTTGAACCCAGTTTCCATGGAAAAGAAAACACTGGGAGCCGCTCTTCTCTCGCTCTACTCTTCCAACTTGACTTTCTCTCTTGCTCCCTCCATACCATAGGATACTGACGACGTATGTCACCTTCACACAAATTCAGTTAATAAAGCGTATTTACCAGGTTATTTTAATGTTTATCTCAAACGACAAATGACCCGACTGACCACAACCCGAATATCATTAAAAACATTGTTCAATGATCCGCAACTGCGGTTGACCGTGGGCGACAGTGGGCACCCACTCACTTCGGGTCAGCCCACGCATCACTGGTTCATACCCATCATACTAACATTACGTTTTCTTGTAATTTGTTCGTGACAGTTTTCTGTTGAACTTTACATCCTAATATTGCTAATATAACTACCCTAGCTTTAGCTTAATTTTCTGTACTAGAGCTAATATCACTACCCTAGCTTTATCTTAGTGGAAGTAACTAAGTAGAAGTACTTTCTTTACTATACTTAAATTTTTAGGTATCTGTACTTTACTTGAGTATTTATTTTTCTGGAAACTTTTTACTTTCTACATTTTTGTGAAAATATCTCTTCTTTATAATCTTTACATTTTCAGAATAGACTCAGTAATTTAGCAAAGTAGACAAATGTATGAAAATTAAGTCAGAAATCAATAAATCCAAAATTGTGAGTTGTATCTCCGCAAAAAAACAAAACAAAAAACAACCAATTCATGTATGACTGAAGTGTGACATCACTTTAGAATGACTACACCCCCCCACCAACCACCACACACACACACTACCCATTCCATTTTACACACAACTCCTTCAAATGTTTCCTCTCCCCCTTCCCTGCTGTGCGTGGTCCACAGTCGGTCTGACTCGGGTTTACAGGCTGGTTCACGACATGGTGTCATGGTTCGTCTGACTGAAATGAGTCCAGACACACAGGTTGTAACAGTGTGCGTCCTGGTGTCCCGGTCTGAGCTCTGGTCGTTGTACTTGCATCCAGGTCCGTGGTCGGTCTGACCTGGGTTGATCGAATGGGCTGGTCCATGGGTGGCGGTGGCTCATCTGGCCGGTCCAGGTTCAGACAAACGGGATCAAAATGCACACCAGGACTGTTAACAGAACAGGACCCAAACATGCACCAGGGCTGTAAAACCCAGCACTCGGTCCCTCCAGCTGATTTTATTTCATTTGTGTTTTTGTCTCTTTTTCTCTGCCTCAACTTTTTTTTTCATATACAGCTGGATCCCCGAATGGGTCATGGCTAACAATACAACGTCACTAATTGACTGTAGCAGTTAAAGTTGTCACCAGTGAAAGTGAGCCAAGAAACTGGAAGTGATGGCAATGGCAGACAGCCAATCACCGAGTGGAGTTCATACCGAGGTTGCCAAATAAGCTCAGAAATGACGCCAAGAAGGGCAAATGACGTGCTCCACACCTGTTTCAGACAGCCCTTTAAGAATGTTCTGAGCCATTACAGGCCCAAACTATTTTTTTGGCTACATATCACATCACAGAACAAGGATTAATACCCCATTCAACCACTCTCTATCACCTTTAAATAAGTATTATTTCATCCATAGCAAAAACAAAATTATTCAGTTTTACTTTATTACAATTGAAATGTTATAGTTTTCAGTAAAGGAGCTGAATCGGTACTTCTACTTTTACCAGAGTATTTTTTCACACAAGTAGCTGTACTTTTACTTAAGTACATAATGTGAGTACTTTGACCACCTCTGGGTTTGTAAGGAGCAGATTTTAGATGCAACAAACAACACAAACCAAGGGTAACACACCAAGGGTAACGATTTCCAATTAGAAAATCGTATGACTGAACATATTTCACACAGAAAAGAACTGGGACCTTTGAAAAAATAAAATAAATTTTCCTTTCAGTTAAAATTGTTGAGTTGTGTTTCCTTGGATTTGTATGGAGCAAAGCTCTATACAAACCTTAAGTGTTAAGTGAAATGCCAAACAGTCAGTTAAACTAACTCAAGGTCACATGTGTGGGCATCCAAAGTTGAGTTCAGTGGGGTACAATCCTACCTCTACAAAGATGGGGCATCTACCTCCTTAGTGGACAGGTTTCAGTGTGTCCAATCAGTTTCAATCAGTCTGGGTTGGCTCACCATCTATTGAGATCACTGAATCTTCAAGGAACTTCAAATCCAACCAAAACCTTGACCTGCATTTACAACCAGAATATGACCTTTTGTAAACAGAACTCTTTATCATCATGCATTTTACTCTTCCTATTTATGTATCAAATCATATGACAACGTGTTAATATCATACATTCCTAGCCAATACATAATATTAGAGAAATGTATGTGCTTCTAAATGCTGAAAAATTAATGAATACTGTTCAATCAGGAAAAAATAATTTAAAGTGATGTAAAAACTTGAATTAGTTCTGTTCACAACTGCAATAACCTTACAATTGCACCAAAGCATAAATCAATTGAATATACACTTTAAATTAGCACTTTGTATGCATTTTAACTATGAAACATAAACCTGAGTCTGAGGTTACAAGTTTTAATCCTCTTTCCTGGTTTCAACAAAATTCTTCCCAGTATACTCTATGACTTTAAATTCACCAATTTAATTTCACATCTTAAACAAAGTATTTCTAAATTCAACTAATTATTAAGACATGAGTGCTAACACCTGCTAACATATAGAATTAACAGCTAGCTTACTGAGACAAGGTGGAACGCTGACCTTTCCAGCGCTTCTCTTGATTAACAGCGTTCACACTGTCACTGTTCTTCTATTACATTATTTTTCCCCATAAAGTTAAATGTTTTTATCAACTTTTTCCTCACTTTTTAACGAAGTTCAATGTCACAGAATACACGGAAAGATGGCGTCTGTTTTTGTCTTTCATCTGTTTCCATCTACAGGAAATCATTTGGAGTGTACCACAAACTAAACATGTCTCATGCCAGATGTATGGATGCTTCGCATGGTTGCTTGCATCTTACATCTGGAAAAGCACCATTAGCTTTATTAAGGTGGGGTTGTCAATCAAAATCATTCGCCCTGATTGGAGAAACCAGGTGCTTATCATTTTTAATGACGTACTACTTCAACGAGTCACATTGAAAGCAACATGTAACGTATATGATAGAAGTAGAAATTCTTACCATATCCGGTTGGGAGAACAGGCATAACTTTAAAAACTGTTCTCTGTTCTTCTTTTAAAGAATAAATATGCTGTAGTTTCAACAACACCGTTGAAATTGCAGAATCAAAGCCGAGTTCCTCCATGCTAGCCGCCATGTTTTTCAAAGCTACTGTGTTGAGAGTCTTCCTGTATTCTCCCTGGCCGCGCTGTGATTACATCATAACTGTTAAAATCACACCCAGTGGTCCTGATTGGTTTGTCCACGATTTTCCGGAGACAACAGAATGTGTCCCGTGGTTTACTAGACCCTTTTGTGAGCCCATGAAGCTGAGCGGAAACACACAAGGGTCGGCGAAAGCCAGACTACCACGAACTATTAGTGTTTCAAAATAAAAGCACCAATATATAAATTACTCAGTACGGCTTTTAATTTATCAAAATTATGTTTTTAAAGAAAAAACTATCCCTATTAACTTTCTTATCAGAATTTTGGTCTAATCTTTGTTATTATTTATATTCTTCACTCTATTTATCATCTGGTTTATATAACACTCACTGTTTTTATAATATAGTTCATTGAGATCAGTAAGAAAATATTTCACCTATTCTTTTGTCATTTTTTGTCAAACATACCACAAATAAATCAGTGTTTTAAATGAGTGATATTTTTGTTTTTTTAATGACATTAAGTCCCTGTTGTCTACATAAACTGCTCTGCTTGGGTCTGAATTCTTCATCAATTCCACTCCACAGGTCCATCTTCAAACCCTATTTCTGACTAATGACATCATAAATGTCTTGACCTCATATGTGCAAATCTTGTGATGTAACTAGTCATAAAATGTAACAAATTAAGAAAGAATTAAGATGGGTTGTAGAAATCCACTTGATTTTTGTAAGAATTATATAAAATAGCCTTTCAGCACCTAGAGGGTTCACATACAAACTTTCTAAACTATTAGGGTCCAAATACACAAATAAACCATAAATGTACCAAAAGCAAAATATTATCATTTTAAACTGAAATAAACATTATTAACCATTTCCAGCTGTAATGTTAAAACCTGGAAGAAAAAAAACAAATGTTCTTAAGAATATGATGCTCATCATTGACCCTTTTGTCCATTTTCTTTGGATTCACAGGGTTATAATAAGTCATAAAGAGCCACTGTTGATCCATTAATTATATCAATACATTTAAATAATTGGTACAAAATGCAGTTTGTTATCTTTTCATGGATACCAGATATGCCCCATTTGGATATTTAAAGGTGCTGTAGTTACCATGGAAACATCATCATCTTCTACAATATTGATTCACATGTAAAATCCATGGAGTTTGATCAATGACAATGGATGAGGACACTGGTTTTCTGTTCAGTTATTTATGGTTTTGCTGTGAAAGTCAGTTTTTCTTCCGTTTTCTCTGCTGATTGAATGTAACAAAAATGTGCACACAAAAAAATACTCAGGATAATATAAAAAAGTGATAAATCACTTAAGAAACATCAAATATAGAAACAATATTTCATTTGGGAACTGACACAAAGGTCACACTGGGCCTTTATGAGTTAAACAGTTATACAGATTATAGTTTCCCTTTTATAGTAAAAAAAAAAAATCATTCATTCAGTTTAGTTTATTTTGTATGTTTCACAGAGAAAAGAAAACAAACAAACAACCAAGGAAGAAAAACAACCAGAGATGTAAATAAATAAATAAAAACAGCACAGCAGTCAGATTTTTCATACAATTCTATAACTCATTGCAAAGGGAATGGGAAGTAAAATGTTTCAAGTCTTCTTCTACCCTTCTTCATCAATTAAGAAAAAATAATAACGCTTTACTTCCTGATGTGAAACAACAACAGTAACATTTCAATTCAACTCCAAATATATGTTTTTCATATATTTGCAAAAAAAAAAAAATCTTACTCTTGTACATCTTTTTAAATGTCATTATATCTTCACATTGTTTTAAATCTTTATTTAACCCTACACCTTGAAATACAAAAAGGTTTCAGTTGTGCTCATCTTTTGAACCCTGATATTAAAAGTTCTTCTCAGTTTCTAATAACCATCTCGCTCTCTAAATACAAATTTAATTGGTTAGAAATAGTTTTTGGTCCTGTTTTTTTTTTTTTTTTTTGCCGTTTGCAGTTTCACCATAAAAAGTTTGTGTTAAACCACCTGTAACAGCAGACATATGGTCGTCGTTTTGTTTTTGGAAGAAAAGTTAAATTTGTAAGTCAACTGATGGAAATAATTAGCTGAAATCTGCTGAAATATGTTTTTTTCCTTCTTTAATGACCATCAGAGTTGAATAAATGTTTTAATATAAGCAACCTGAAATCGATCCTAATTTAATTATACACCTTTTATCAATTATTATTATTATAATTAAACTTCATAAAAACTTCAACAACTTGATGATGTTGGACATTACTGATGTTCAATACTAAAATGGGGGGTTTCTATGCATAAAAGAACCTCCTAAGGGAAGAAAACATGACCCATCTGAGTGGTTTATGGATGAAACCTATGAGCATATGCGCTAATATGCAATTTGGAAATACACACAACATAAACCATACATACTATAACGTAACCAAAAGCATTTCAAATCCATGTAGTCACAGTAAGTCCTCTTTCGCTATTACTCACTTGTGAATTTTACCTTAGTTTGCATGAGGTGTGTGCGAGGGGTTACTAAGTAGGTATCGATTGTGATTTGATTAAACTCTTGCTAATTTGCTGCAAACCAGCAAGACATTTAATCAAATAAAAATCAATAGCTTTTTAAGAGCCCTTGGTACATGTGTGGAACAGGGGGGGACTACAGTGGAGGTGTTATAAATTACTGGTTGGAGCGATACAGCCGATAGGATAATGTTGGAGGAGAGAGAAATGGACAGAGACAGAGAGAGGGAGAGCGAGGGGTGGGATACAGAGGATATGTCACTCTTAGAGCGTGGAGGGAGGATGGATTTGTGTTCAGTGGGGAACAATTGGCCTTGGTGCTTCTATTGCAGCATGAGGTATTAACTTTTCCGAAAGAATGTAGAAAGTACTGTTACCAGAAAAGCTTAAAAATCTATCTATTTGTCATCATTGTTTTACATAAAAGATCAAAATTATTCACTTTTCGACTGTTTTAGGCAACAGTTCAAGCCAACATTCCCACATAATGGCCCACAATAATATTATTCATGTCCATGATCCAACATTTCTGAAGCAGTTATGAAGTGTTTTGTTTTAAAGCATTTTAAAGTGACAACTTTAAGACGTAACTATGACTTGCACAGTCTGTCTTTTACGTTGGCTAGAATAAATTTGTACTTTTTTTACTCAACATGATATCATAAATTGCGTAAATATGCACACCATACACAGGACTTTTAAATAGTGATTATGCATGTGTAGGTTACATTTAGCGTTAGGGTTACGCAAGGGATAATGCATGGCCCACGAGTTACTATCAGAAAAATATTCCCCAACGGGGCGAACAGGGGTGCTGTTCTGATAGTAACACGTGATCCATGTATTATTCCGCTTATTCTACGGGTTATTACAGTTTATTACTGTCACTACTCTAACAGACTAGTGTTGTGAAATAGTGGGCAGACAGAAGGGGGGTGCAGAGAGTTTTAGGCGGAGAAAAGAGAGAGATGGATGTACACAGTCAGGTCGGCGACCGGAGCAAATAAATACTGAAAATAAATACTGAAAACGAAGCTCACTGAAACCACTCCTTGTTTTCTAAAAACCAGCATAGAGGAGTTAACTGAGGGGTAAAATACTTACTTCGGCCCTGGAGATTTTGTACGAGAGGAGGACGGCAATTTCCCCTGATTTCCTGACTATAGGATAAATTTGATAACATTAGGAAAAGTTAACACAGGATAAACTAGCCATTACAACGAAGCGAATATTTACTTTAAAAGTGTCCGAACTACCTGCGGAGTGATATGGTACAGTGAATCTGAAGTGACAAAACCCGTTGCCATGGGCAGTGGGTGTTAACAGCGCAGCGGGCGGTTATCGAAAAAAATCCGCCCGCTGACGTCATTCAAAGTGAACTGGAGCTGCCGTAACGTTCCAGAGGGCCATAGAATAACAATTACAAATTTGTACGATTAAAGTTAGGTTTTGTTGTTCCTGACACATTCGAGTTAGTGTTTGGTAACAGGGTTAGAGTTAGAGTTAGCATGAGACTTTGAATAAGAGTCTGAGTTAAACTTTGAGTTTCAGTTAAAGTTAGAGTTAGAGTTAAACTTTGAGTTAGAGTTAAAGTTAGAGTTAGCGTTGGCATTAGCGTTAGAGTTAGAGTTAGAGTTAAACTTTGAGTTAGAGTTAGAGTTAAACTTTGAGTTAGAGTTAGAGCTAGAGTTAGAGTTAAACTTTGAATTAGAGTTAGAGTTAGAGTTAGCGTTAGCGTTAGCGTTAGAGTTAGCATTAGCATTAGCATTAGCGTTAGAGTTAGAGTTAGAGTTAGAGTTAGAGTTAGAGTTAGAGTTAGAGTTAGAGTTAGAGATAGAGATAGAGTTAAACTTTGAGTTAGAGTTAGAGTTAGCGTTAGTGTTAGCGTTAGTGCTAACGTTAGAGTTAGCGTTAGCGTTAGCATTAGAGTTAGAGTTAGAGTTAGAGTTAGAGTTAGAGTTAGAGTTAGAGTTAGAGTTAGAGTTAGAGTTAGAGTTAGACTTTGGGTTAGTAATACTGGATATGTTGGGGTATGGCATTGACACCAAATGCCATAAGAACTAACCTAACATACTATACATCAAATAAAAATAACATCTTGCCAATTTGAAATGACTATCATCAAAAAGGTATCAGAGTCTGAATAGATTTCCGATATCTTCTCTTTGTTAACACACATATTATGCTTATTATGACTGCAAAATTAATAAAATATAGTTCTCCCATTGGTGCTTCTCTTTAGAGGGGGTTTGTAATCTGTACTCATAGACCTGCATTCTGATCTAATATGGGGCATTCAGACTCAACCAATGAAAAAAAAGTGGGTCCTAGAGGACATATGTGTTCTACATCACATTAACGTGTGGTCAGAGTCACTTGAAAAGAAAAGCAATACATGCCCTATGAATCAAGACCATTCATCCTGCCTCAAAGCACTTCCCTCATACACTGTGATGATGTTCCAAGAAATTAGAGCAAATGGTGAGTCGTCTGTGATCCACTTGGGTCTGACATACTGACACACTGACCCAGAACCTGCAAACCGGGATTCTGCTTGACCTGAATAAAGTGAGTATAAAGGATGTGTTGTTCTGTTGGATCCAAACAAAATCTTCCTTAATATTCACTTTTTCATTTTTTGATATTAGCATTTTATTAAATTTTTGTTGCAAATGTCCTTTATCAATTCCATCTAGTTATTGACCCTTTTATCACCATAAGAATAGATATATTTATTCAAACACCTGGTCTTTTTTGTCTATTTTTGTCAATAATTATGTAAAAAAAAAAAAAAAAAGCCTGATGTGTAAATAATTTACACTCTTTTTTACAGAAAAAGTAGACGCTTCAAAATCTGTCAAGTATTTACTCTTCTTGTGTCATTAAATACCCAAAACTGTGTATTATGAGGAATTGAATTTCCTTCAACTTTCTTTTTAGAAATTGTGCATATAGAACATTTATGAGATACAAAAGCTGTAAGTCAAACAATTTTACAACAACTCAGACAGTTTGACATTTGTGGAGTCCATGTTACAGCCTGTTCTATTTACCAATAAGCAGACATTTTTTTTATTTTAGCAGTGGTGTTTCTGGAAAAGTTCCTGTCCACCTGAACACACACACACACACACACACACACACACAAATCCTAGATAGATAGATAGATAGATAGATAGATAGATAGATAGATAGATAGATAGATAGATAGATAGATAGATAGATAGATAGATAGATAGATAGATAGATAGATAGATAGATAGATAGATAGATAGATAGATAGATAGAAATGAAAACTGAAAAAATGCATCATTATCCTTTTTTCACAATTAATGAAGAAACAACTTGTTTTTTTCATTGTCTTATTTTTGGTTTTATTTTGAAAATCAAATGAGTGGATGATACATGGATTATGGGCAGACATCTATGCATTTGTGGCTCTGAATGTAATAAAAATAAATAAATGGAGGCCAACAAACATTATTTTTTACTTCTTTAAAGGATTTAAAATCAAACTTATTGCTCCACAAAGAAAAGTTATGATTAATTATGTTACATATTCTAGCAAAATAAATGAATGAAAGAAAGTAAGTGTAGAGAGATAAAATAATTTTGCAGGATTCATAACTGGAGTTTAATATTGACAGAATGTATATTCATGCTACTTCACTCCCATGTGATTTAACACAATCTGATTAAAATGAATCACTGTAATCCTGTAAAAACACACCAACTGTAATCCTGTGGGTAATTATGCATGAAGAGTGCGAGGGTATTAACTTTGTTACAATAACTTTTGTTAACCAGGGTTTGTCTTTTGTTGTCACCATATGCTTCCCATCAACGCAGATGGAAACACATTCACTAATGCCTAACTGCCAGTGCTGTAAAATTAGAGTAATTAACTCACATTTCAGACACACAGAATAATGAAAACATTCAGCACCATTTTGGGATTCATGGGGTAAAATAAAAGGTTTTGTTTTTTTGCCGTTGTCCTTATTTCCCTCTAACACTTACCCCTGTCAGTCATACTTTATACTACATAATTTATAGTCACTGCGCCTGATTGTATTTTTCATCTGTTGTATTCGTGAAATATATTTGCATTATTTAACACTTTTATCTCTTCACATTTCTTTTCTTTTTTTTTTTTTTGCTCGTATTTTTTCAACAGTCTTTTAGTGTTGTATGTACAGTAACTTACCAACTAATTTCCCTTGTGGATTAATAAAGTTTAAGTCTAAGACCTTTCTACTCATTTAATGAATTAAAAACAGTTGGTTGTATTGCTTTTGTCTTTATTATTTATTACAAACACATTCAAAGTCACAAACATCTGCACTAGAAGACTTAAGAGCAAACACAATAGGAAAGAATCCCAATTTTGTGGCAGTTAAAGATGTGAATTATATGAAGATTAAAAGATTAAATGCAGAGTCAACAGCATTTTATTGCGTTGAATTAACTTGTTTTTTCCGTCAACTTTGTTTTTTTTTTTAAATAAAGTTCATTTCATTTACTTATCTGTGTCCGTAAGGAACTAATAGCAGAGCAAATAAATTCATAAATAGAGGTAATAAAAAGAATATCACAATTGTCATGTACAGTACAATTCAATATGGGTGCTTCTATGAAACCGATCCCTAAAAACAGGAAATGGGGCAAAAAATTCAAACTGGGTGTAGATTAATGTTAGGAAGGAAGTGTGGAAGCACTTTGGGTCTGTTTAAAAATAAATATTTACTGTGATAAAAGATAAATAATGTTTCAGATAAACACATTTTTAGATTATTTTGCATTATATTTAAAACAAAATTCTGCATGCAACATGGTCAAAAGGATACCAAAATTACAAGCTACAATTATTTTTTTCTCTTACAGGTAAATTTGGGGATTTATCTAATTATGCAAGGCAGAAATGGCCGCTGTCACAAAAATAATTAGCAATTTATATGTGTTTAAAGGGGCAGGTTATGAGTGTAACATGAGTGGATATGATGGGTTACACATGGAACCTGAAATAAGACTGCTGATTCATGAAAAGTCTAGATACTGGATTACAAACACAGTTTCTTTATTTATTTTATTTATAGCAGTATATAAGACCATTTACCTTTACTGCATGTTTTCAGCATCAAATGAACTGACACCTACAGTAGGTAGCTTTTCATGTCCAAAATTTGGTCCTATTTATGCCCCGATATTTGATTAAAAATATATTATATATCAAAGCAAGATATATATATATATTTATTTTTTTTTTTATTTTTTTTTTGCATTTATCTGAGGTGATCATTAGGTACATCCTGGGGGGAAATATGTCTAAATTCCTCTTTTATTATTTAGTTTATTATTTATATTTATTATTTATTATTTTTGCCAGATACAAAAATTATCCCAAATTTATAGAAGCACCCATACGTTGAAAAAGAAGTGGGAAGAAGAAAACAGATTAGATTATATTAGATTAGATTAGAATAGATTAGATTAGATTAGAATAGATTAGATTAGATTCACCTTTATTGTCATTTTTCGGTGTACAAATACAGAGCAATAAAATGCAGAGGTGGTTAAAGTACTCACATTCTGTACTTAAGTAGAAGTGCAGTTATGTGGAATAATACTCTGGTAAAAGTAGAAGTACTGATTCAACTGCTTTACTGGAGTAAAAGTAGAAAAGTACAACTTTTTAAATATAATAAAGTAAAAAGTAAAACTGTATTTTTTTTTTTGCCATGGTTGAAATAATACTTATTTAAGCAGGAAAAATCAGAAACATTTGAAAAATATCCAAAAATAAAGCCTTTGAAAGTGAGTTCCTATGTAGATGATGTGTTTTATTGGGTTAGAGTTTAGTGGGTATGGAAAGAGTGGACATTTAGGAAAAATACAAAAGTCATAAACAGGAGATTAAAAAAATCTAAATCCTGAGATAACAAAAATCCAAATGATTAGAAAAAGTCACATTTATAAGATAAGAAATAGATCATTATGAGATAAAAAGTCACATTTTTTGATTTACGACTTATTTTTCATACTGTCACAGTCTATTCTGAGAATGTAAAGAGTATAAAGTACAGAAATTTAAAAATTCAAAAATGGAGGTAGTAAAAGTAAAAAATAAATACTCAAGTAAAGTACATATACCTAAGAAATGTACTTAAGTACAGTAAAGGAAGCACTTCCACCCCTGCATATAGTGTATATATATATATATATATATATATATATATATATATATATATATATATATATATACACAGTGCAGACTAGTGTAGTATAGTACAAATGAAAAATAAATTCCACCCCTACCTCTCATCAATTTAAAAATGATGGAGATCTGTGTATGAATTGTAACTCCTCTACACATATAAGAGTTTAAAAATCTTCTATTTTATCGGTACTTCTTATATCTCATATATCACCCAAACGCAGATGACTGTTCAATACCAACCATCAGAAAGGGCTTATTTAATTGCTGTGTTCACTAATGCACCCATAGCCGGTTAAATTAATGCTGTGTGTGCGCTGTGGCCTGGTGGTAACCTCCAAGTCAAAGGGTCACTCTGCACGTTAGATGTCAATTATACCCCCTCCATATGTCCCACATTGCTCCTATTTATCTTCATCCCTCTTAGTTCACAGCATGACCTCCCTATAGGCCCAACAGGGACAAACACATCAGGGCTCACACGTAACACGCAAACACACAATCACATAACATGCCTTGTGACTTTTAATAAAACCTCCTTCTCCCATGTCAACATTTTCCTTGCGTCGATCATAGCTGCTTGTTTATGGGTATGTTATAAGCTTTTGGGAAATCGGCGCGCCCATGGGACTCAATTACTATAGGTATTCATGTTTTAGGATTTTTAAATGTGTTTTTACTGTATTGTTTTGTTTTTTTTTCTTAAACTTATAATACCTTTCTTTGTCTTTCATATGGTTATGTATTTCCTGAACATGACTGACAATCATCATTTTGACTTTCGAAGAAGTTTCGCAACTTTCATTCATTATCATCATTTCACAAATAACAAAAAAACCCAATCGATATAGACTGAAAGAAATAAGTGGCTACATGCCCTACATGTGAATCCATACATCTAAATGTGTCATTGAAGTGCATGCATGTGGAAATAATAGTCTAGAAACAGACAGTGGTGGCAAAGAGTCCTAATTAAGAAATTCCATATAAAGGACATCAAGCAAAATGTAGCATATTGCTCACACAGACCCTCTTTCCCATCTGGCCAAAATGGCTATTGTGGCTCATTGTCTAAAAATAGGGATGAAGACAAATTGTTATCATTTGCCAAAGCCCATGACAATAATGATGAATGAACACTTTTTTCCCTTTTCTGCTATGCCCTCTGAAGTCATTGCTTAAGGCCTTTTCCTCCATTTCCCCTCAGCTGCTTCTCTCAGCTGCCTTATTCAGATCCAACCACTCCCAGAATCCACCTTGTCTTGTAAAACATATATATTATGCAAACATCATCACTTTGGGTTTGAGTTGATCTGTATTTTCTTTTTTAAATAAAATAATAAAAAAAAACAAAAACAACGTAACCATATCGAAAATATTCCCCCCTTCGCCTCTATCTCCTGCTCTAGCGTTCTATTGTTATGCATGTAATCAGCGTGACATGAGGAGGGGGGGGTTAGTTGACGTAGTGATTGATCACCAATTTGGCCTGACAACAACACGCCCCCACCTACCCATACAAAACTTGGTGGGTGAGTAATGCCCCCACTGACAGGGACAGATAAGGGACATACTTCACCAGATCACAGCTCTGATGGAGGAGCACCACAAAGGTTATACTGTACCGCAAGTAAAACAGTCTTATTGCCTTGTTTCACCTCTGCTTGTATGTGTCGGTGTGACCCCAAAGACATAAAACTAGTCCAGGATGTTTTATGATACTTGAAAGATGGAAAAAAAAAACATCTTTAAGTATTCTGGTCACTAATGCTCATAAAATGGAAATCAAAATGTTACTCATAAATGGAAGATCAGTCTGTTATCCAGCTGGGATATACACATTTTCTGATAATATACAGTTGTATTGCTTATTTACTATCTACACATAAGAAAAAAAAAAGCATAAAAGTCATTTCTTTAAAGCTACAGCCTTGCTTGGATTGCTTTGACCAGTGGTTTATGTTGCTCACAAATGTTGCCAGAAGTGATAGTAATAATTCTGCTGCTTTTGTAAATCTTCTTGTTATGTTCATAGCATTCTACCTGGAAGCAAATATATCAGGTTTCATTCAGGGCCTTTTATGGTCTAGTTCAGAAATTGCTTTACAAAACAATTCATTTGATTTGATTTGGTTTATTTGTCTCAACTGAAATAATAAAGAAAATAAGAATAAGAATAAGAATAAGAATAAGAATAAGAATAAGAATAAGAATAAGAATAAGAATAAGAATAAGAATAAGAATAAGAATAAGAATAAGAATAAGAAAAAGAATAAGAATAAGAATAAGAATAAGAATAAGAATAAGAAAAAGAATAAGAATAAGAAAAAACAATAAAAATCAAGAAGTCAATTACATATGCACCTGTCAGTGGCTAATAATCACAGAAAAAAGTAAATAACTGTGCAATAAATTCAACATAAGTGTACATATGAAGAGAGGAAAGGTGATAGTGTCATAGGTCACAAAAAAAAAATCAAAGATCAGGTGCTCATCAAGGATCAAATAAATGCATTAAAACAGGAGAGAGGAGGTCCTGAGGCACTTTGATGTTGATAAAACTCCTATATCGCCAAACGGACAATAAGCATAAGTCTACATATAAATGAACTCATAAACATAGTTTGAGAAGGAAGAGATAAGATCTAAATCTCATCAAGTCCCGCCCCTCCCTTACTTTGAGTATCAGATTAATAAGCAAATATATTTCCTTAATTAGTTATTTATAACATTAAATTAGAAAAAGGAATAACTAGTCATTTTCGTCATGAGGACGCACATATTTCTGCATTGATGACGCACATATCCCATTAATTAATATATTAATTTCTATGGTTAGTTCAGTTGAGCGGCTGCTTTATAATTATCACAAAAATAAATTAAACTAAATGTAGTATTTGGTCTTCCATGTTACTAGTTGAAGCAAAACAGGAAGTGGATGTGATTATTTTCTTCCCATAGACATCCAGATAGGCTTATGGGGTTTTGAGCCCTCAACCATGCCTCAAAGGCAGCTGTGCCTGGAAGGTGGCTCTAACCAATCACAGCACTCGAGGCAGATTTTTGTTTTTTTCCCTCTACATTTAAATTTTCTCATCAAATGTCCAGTTCAGCCAAGGTGAGTCTGTACCTTGATAAAGTTATTTAGCTGTAACCTGTGTAATGTTGTGAAATGTTGTAAACTGTGTGCAACTGTGAATACTGCAAATGTCACATAGGCTATGTATGGTTACCTGAATAGGCAGGTATGCTAATGAGCTAATTAGCTTTTTACTGTTGAGGAGGTTTAGCCTGGAAATCAGACTGCTTTTGTATTTGCTGTTAAAAATAGCTGTTTAAGCTGCATGCTGTTTGAATAAAGCTACTTTTACTTGAAAGGGCTAGCTAGCAAGCTAGTAATCACTCAATGTCAAAGGTACCTTTAGCTAAACCAAATGTTAAGCATGTATTAGCTGTAATAGTCAGTCTGTAAACTGTTAGTTATGTGAATTTACATTAACCATTTAACCATTCCACATATAGGCTGGAAGTAGTCGATCAAAAATGTTAATCAAACCTGTCCCAAATGTCACATGACCTAATGTAGTTTGACAATGGAGATTCTCACACATCAGAAGATATAATACGTTTTCAAATAAAATAAGCATAGCAGGTACACAAAATACAAATGGCAAATAATTATAATTTTTTTAATCAAAATTTGCTAATCCAATAATTATCCACAGAGGAAACATATTCCAACAAACGTAGTCATAGTCCAACAAAAACATTGAAAATAAAGCAAAAAAAAATTGTCCATATGTAGTACAAAACACATCAAAACATCAATAAATATCCACAAATGTTTTATCTATTTAACAGGACCCGCTTCCAATATCCCAGTTTTCATCTGAATATTTTCAATTGTAATATAATCAAACACCAACTGCATGTTTTTAAAATGGTTCAAGAACATTATTCAATTTACTTTATTAAGAAATTTAGGTGAAATTTAGTGGAAGTTTAAAAGGTTAAGTTGGCAGGGAATACTTTTAATATCAATAGTGTTTAAGATGGGTCTACTCATACCTGCCTGTTCAGGTAACCATACATAGCCTATATGTATTCATAGTTGCACACAGTTTACAACATTACACAGGTTACAGTTAAATAACTTCATCAAGATACAGACTCACTTTGGCTGAACTGTACAATTGCCAAGTCCTCCTCAGGAAAAAAATAAAATGTAAAGGGAAAAATAGAAAAATCTACCTGGAGTGTTGTGATTGGCTAGAGCCACTGGGGGCTCCAGACGTTAGGCGGCCATTCTGTCCAATCAGAACCCTCTGTACCTCCAGCTCTTAAAACCCAATTAACTAGAGCAGAATACACCTGTATCCCACGGAAACCTTAACATGTCCATGTAAACATGAAAGAAATAGCTTTAATTCTGAGTTATTTTATTCTGAATAACTCATTTGTAATTAAAAACATCATGTAAACATAGCAGCTGTGGGGAGTGGATCTCCACACAGTCACATCATGGCCACAGTGGAAGCATTTATTGCCTCTTACTAATGCAGCTGAGTGGAGATCCACTTCCCACAAAGCATGTCCTCACAAATTTCCCAAAATGCCTGAGTGACCTACTGACTGTGTTTATAAGCAAATGGACTGTTTATGGTGGAGTACTCTTTGAAATTGTTCATCACAGGGGGAAAGATTCAGGTGAGTAAATAATGGAAAGACTTAGGATCATGGGAGTAATCATGATGTTGACATTGGTGGGGACATAATTTGACATGTTTCTCGCGAGAGACGGCAAAAAAATAAATAAATGATAAATAACAACACGGCTAAAGTTGATATGATATGAAGTTGTCATTATTTATAGGCATCATTTACATTATTTTCACATCAAAATGAGAAGAAAATATGGAGTAATTCTTTTAATATGTTATTCTGCTATAATTTGACTGTAGACCCTATTGGTCTGAATGTGGAACCTGAACTAAAATCACTTCCACAGCTTATATATAATTTTTGCACTTTGCAAATTCATCCTGGGGGCTGCATTGGAACTTTTGCCGGGCCAAATGTTTGAGACCCCTTCTTTAGAGACACCGTATTTCAAATGCAAAGAGATAAACTTGCTTTGACTGCACAAAAAGTCAATAAGATGCTACTTTGTTTAAATGTAGCTGTACATAGTTCATATAGATCTCTGCTTCCCAGTGTGTGTATGCAGCTGGCGAGGGAGAGAGTGGGAGAGAGCGAGCCAGCCAGCCAGCCGGGTTCAGAGCCAGTTCAGCTGTGCACGGCTTGACAAATTATTTGTGGAATTGTTGCATTCACAGTCACTTAAATAGGAATCTGTCAGAGAGGAGGAGAGGGCTGGCCTCAGTACAGCGTACGGCGGCGCTGCAGCCTGCTCACTGTCGCACCACCTCTTCAACAACTGTCCCACCATTGCCGTCCACTCCTCCCCTCCATCTTCCACTTCCCCTCTCTCTTCCCCTCCCTGCTCCCTTTTCGCCTGTGCTTCTCACCCACCCTATGATGATGGATTGAGCCTAATGCAAATTTACAATCATTTTATATGTCGATGCCTACAACCCCCCACCCCCTTCCCTCCCTCCCTCCGGCCCGCTGCAGGAACATAGCTCAACATCACGCTTCCAAGATGTCCGCCTCAAAACAGCCGGCATCATCGGCCTCCTCTCGATCTCTCTGCTTCACAAATCTCAGCTGGATGGAGATTAATGCCGCTGTACCCCCCTGGCTGCAGCTACACTCTGGCCACACTTGCGCTTTTGTATGTGTGTGTGTGTGTGTGTGTGTGTGTGTGTGTGTCATGTTTGCGTACAAGACAGGAAGTAATCCCACTGGGATGAATTCCAGGATAGGCAAAGTCACCAACTCACTCTTATTTGACTGGTTCATGTCCAGCCTTCCAGTAGTGATAGGTATTTCAGGGTATGTGGTGTTTCTGAGTGTCAGAGAGATGTATCCCCCCAACATTGTTGTATATCACCCTTCTGGATGGAGGGATAGAAAAAAAACAAAGGGAAGAAGAAAGGAGCCAGTTTTTCACCCTATCAGCTTGGAAAGGCAATGTTGTGCCCTTGTAATTGAGTAGGTATCTCATCTATCAACAGTGCCACCCTGGATAATAAATATAGAGTACACAGGCAGCTCCTCTGAGATTTAAAGAGTGGGTGTGTGAAGTAGTGTGTGTGCGTTTATTGTGCACGTTCGTACATACGTATGTGTGTTTGTGTGTGTCGAGAGAAAAACTAGAACAGGTGCCTTTGGCCTAACGTACTACCTTTCTATGTTCTTCAATGAGTTCAGGTGCTGATCTTATGAAACCTACACAGTGCTCATATTAAATGAATTGTGAACGCTGTCTCATGTATGAAGTGAGAACTTGACATTTGACAGTTTTTTTTTTTACGACTTGTATTTTTTATTTTATTCATTTTTCTAAACATATCACATCATCACATATCAGATATTAACATTAGAACAGTAGTAAGTTATCCACTAATCCAAAACCAGAAGGGGTCTTCACATCAACACCATGGCTTTTATCACAGACAGGCTTTCAGTATCCATGTGTATAATATGTACATACACCACAAAGGTGTCTAATCATAATATACTCACATGCAGACATAGGGTATGTAATCATTATCCTTCTTCCATCTTAGAACTCCAAAGCTTCCTGGTATTTACTTTTGTTGTTAACATCCTGCACTTTTATATTGCATTATATTATTTATGCACGTTAGTTTTAAATGTACATTATTACAATGTACACTGGTGGTCGTGGGTACTGATTTGTGTGTAGATTCATGTTATGACAATAAATCTCTTGAACCTTAAACCTTGTTTCACTTGAAAGTGTATTTTTCCTGTTGTCCTCCATCTTGTTCATGAATGAGTTCATGTGATGATGTTATGAAACCTACACATCCTCATACTAAATGAACTGTGAACGCTCTACCGTGCACAAGTCACAGTTGCATTTCATTTCATTTATTCATCTGGAACATACAAACAAAAAAAAACAAATAAATGAATCAATAAAATAAATAACGATAAACAAATAAATAAGAATTAAAATAAAAAATATACATACACATATACATATATACTTACATGTATTAATATATATGTATATATATATATATATATATATATATATATATATATATATTCATCTCAAACAAAAAACTAAATAAAATAATAAATATATATATATATATATATATATATATATATATATATATATATATATATATATATATATATATATGTATATGTATATACATAATCATGTGTACACTTTTGCACATGCAACTTAAGCATTACCAAATATTGTTCGAGAGGAGGCAGAAGGAAGCACAACGCTTATGCTCATGTATGAAGTTTTCCATCTGGATGAGAACTTGATATTTGACTCTTTTTTTATTAAAGTTTCCCAAACATATCACATCATCACATAACAAATATTAACATTAGACCAGTAGTAAATTACCCACCCACACATAACCAGAAGAGGTCTTCACATCAATACCATGGCTTTTATCCCAGACACATCAGCTTTGAGCATGTGTAGAATATATAGATACTCCACAAACATCCGCACAAAGGTCTTGTTTCATCATCTGAACCTGCTTTATCCTCACTAGGGTCACAGGGGTCACTGGGGGTCTAATCCAGCTACAATGGGTGAAGGCGGGGTACATCCTGTATGAGTCTCCAGTTCATCTCAGGGTTGACTTCCACACTAAGGTGTCTAATCATAATATACACACATGCAGACATATTATATGTGATCATTGTCCTTTCAGTCTGAATCCTCTTCGTCTTCCATCTGACAACTCCGAAGCTTCCAGGTATTTGTTCCACTTCAACTGATATTTTTTTGTCTTGTCCAACATCCTCATCTTGAACGAGTTCATATATTAATCTCATGAAACCTACATGTGCTCACATGAAATAAAGTGTGAAAGCTGTACCGACTACAGGTAGCAGTCTGATGGATGAAGTTTTCTGTCCTTAACCTTTCCACATTTTTAATGTTCTGTACAGGTCACACTGCTGCTGTATCAGTGTTTCAGAGCCTGTTTACACAAACCCGGGTATTTTTGAATATTGCCATTTGCCTTTGTTTGTGGCTTTTGTTTATACACAAACTGAGTTTTTTCCTCTGGAAATGCATCTGTATAAAAACAAAAAATGAAGCTTTTAAAAAATACTTCGGCTGATTCCGCACCACAGAGAGCAGCATAGTTTTATTCCTTCTGTATATATTTTTTTCAATCTTGTATATTTTGTATAGTGTACATAGCATATAGTCTTTTTCTCAATATCTGTGTTTGTGTACATATAATATTTATATATCTATATGTTTCTTCTCTTTGCTGTCCCTCTATTGCTCTACATCGATGGCTACGGTAACATGAATCTTATCTTACCTTACCTTACCTTACCTTACCTTACCTTACCTTACCTTACCGTATCTTATTGTACATCTGGCAAGTATGGATACACTCTGAATAGCATCATTTATATTCAGGTTAATCAATGACTGGTTGACCAATGGACGTCAACGTTGTCCGGTCATAATAATTTTCTGTCGTGGTTAAAAAAAAAAAAAAAAAGCATCTGTCGTTCTACTGCAAAAAACTATACTATTTACTATTGTAGTGTAGGTTATAAAGAGGAAACTTTGTGATCTCCCCATAGCATATCTTTAAAAATAATGAATTTGAATATTAGCAGTAGGCTACAAGGATGCAGAGCTCAATTAATCTACAACCATTTCACACCAGTTTAGAACGTTTGATCAAAACCTAAACAAAACACAAAGCTGACATGAGGTAATAGAACTTCTAGAGCTAGCAGCAAGAGACTGGGACAGCAAGTTATCACCATGACAACCGGACAGCGTGGTGGATGAGTTGTGTTATCCATCTGACAGACCTACTTAAAATGACATGACAGGTGGGCTACGGCAAAAGGAGTTTGTGCAGCACTGAGGCAGGCTTGGTGGACATGAGGGTCGTACAATGTACATATGTGAATAATATAATATACTATTTTTAAATTTAATTTTTAAGACATTCCAGGTTGTTTGTGCTTTCCACATGTTTAAGGAAACTGTAGGTGCAAAAAATGTCATACTGTAATCTTTACTTTTTTCATTATTATAATTTTACTGCCTTGGCTCATATCAGATCATATTGGGCTGAAGTAACACCTGAACTACAATGAGTTTGACACCCCTGCTTTAGACGGTTTAACACTGTGCTCTGTCGCCCACATGTATGTTGATGATAATATGCATTAAAACCAGTAGTGATACAGAATTGTACTTTTTTATTTTAAATAGAAGTTTACATTCACTGTTATTGTTCATGGCCCAGAATGAATGATTGAATTAATTCTATTTGTCATTACTGAAGGACAAACTAGTGTGCCCTGGTTGTAGCAAAAACACTAATAAAGATGGTGTAGATCAGGAACATGAAACCAGGACCATCTCATTGTCTCATTATAACCACTGTGTTTTCTTAAAACAATCTGTAATTTTTCTGGAGAAATGTATTCAACAGACAATCAAATTCTATTAAAAATTGACCAGACAGTGAATATAAAATGGGACTTTATCAAATCATTCATCATTAATGTTGTTAACTGACATTGATTTAATGTTATTATGAATATTGTGTGTCAGTAACCCTATAACAACAAAGCAACAGTAAAGTGAAAAGACTTTGATGTAAAATGAATAATAATGCCTCCTACGCGTTACAGTTTAAATTGCGGTGTAAAGTATGTGCTAAGTGTCTTGTGTATGTGTGAGTGAACAAATGCATGGGCGGGAGGGTCAGAGGGTGTCACACATGCTGCCTGTGAAAACCATCACTCCTAAGATGTTAGCATGTCAGGGCTCTTCATTACCAGCATTAGGCTAATTAGCATGGCCATGTTGACTGAGTATGAGTCTGTGTCTGTGTGTGTGTGTGTGTGTGTGTGTGTGTGTGTGTGTGTGTGCAAATTTGTGCGTCTCTACACTGTGTCACATGTGTTGTTATGGGTGCCATGCAGAAGCAGACAGGAGGCCTGTAGTCAAACATGGAGGCTGGCAGTTGACAAAGAGCACAGTCTGTCACAGTATTCTCTCTCTCTCTCTCTCTCTCTCCCTCTCTCTCTCTCTCTCTCTCTCTCTCTCTCCTCTCTCTCTCTCTCTCTCCCCATGTCTCTGGCTAATTGGGCCCTCTGGATATCTCCACTCTGGAGGATGTTTGTATATGAGCATATACAGTGATATGTGGCAGGGGTTGGGAGCATACACACGTTTGTGTGTACACTGTTGTCAGACTCTGCTTAGGAACCCTTCACTTTATAGTGGTGATCTTACAGTTGTGAATGTGCAGTATATTCTCTTCAGAGGGAACCTGCAGGTAATGTAATAATGCACCGGCAAACTTTCATATCGCTTACACCGACTGCATTTTTAAGCAAAAAGCAAACTTGAGTAATTAGTAATGGATATCAGGAAAAAAAAATCATAGAACAATCTGTCAGTCTCAGGGGTTGAAGGATTTCAGCATATTTAAAGCTACCTATAAATTAGGGGTCTCAAACATGCGGTCCTGGGACCAAATGCAGCCCACCAAATGTTCTAATGCGGGCCCTGAGTTAAATTTGTAAAGTTGTAAAAATTCCACAGTCAAGGCGGTGGAACAATAATAACAGGATAACCTACAAAATATAATAATGACTCCATATTTTCTTCTCAGTTTAATGTGAAAAAATATATACTATGGCTATAAATAATGACAGCTTCAAATTTCTGTCTTTGTTATTATGCAAAAAAATGTCAAATGTCAAATTGTACTAATGTCAAATTAGTAAATTATTTACAATTACAAACTATCTCGTAACAATAAAATTTGAATAACCTGAACACATATCAACAACCTGAAATGCATAAGGAACATTTTCTGTTTAGTGTCATTGTAGAACTGATCCATAATACATATGGAGAAATGCTAAATTGAGGCATAATATACCTTAAAATTACACTTATTTTTCTTAAAGTTACATTTTTACAGGATATATCACAGTTTAATGGGGATTTTTTTGCAACAAAATAAATGTAAAAAATTGGAATTATCATTATTTATAGATTATTCAGCTATTATTTTACTAGAGCGGCCCACTGGAGATACAATTGGTTTGAATGTGGCCCTGAAAGAAAATTAGTTTGAGACCCCTGCTATAAATCAATCAATCAATATTTATTGATATAGCACTTTACAACAACATAAAAGAAGACCAAAGTACTTTACATCTAAAACATAAGTAAAACACAGGATAAAACAACTCAAATATGATTAAAAATTTAAAAGAGGATCAAACAATAACAGATGAAAAAAGATAAAAACACCACCAGCGTAAAAGTGGCACAGTGCTATTGGTTGAAACCCAGTCTAAAAAGGTGGGTTTTTAAACTGGACTAAAAAAAACCCACACAGTCTAGAAGGAGCGAGTTCCACAGTTGACTTTTATCACAAATGTTTCTTTGTGATAGCCTCCTTATCACTAATCTTGCTAGTGATAACACACTTAAATCACTTCCCTCATGGTAAACAAATTCTTGTTTTTCTGTTCACAAATCTCTTTCTTCCTTCCACACTCCTCCTAACAGCTAATTCATGGGACATTTGATTGGAAAAAAAAAAAATATGATTCATTTTAAGAAATGTCAATCAATCAATCAATTAAAGTTTATTTATTTACTACTTTACAACAACACAAACAAGAGCAAAGGGCTTTACATTTAAAACATAATCAAATTAATAATAAATAAAGTAAAAACAGTTGGATCAAATACTATAAAAGTGCATTAAACAATAAGATATGAAACAGTGATAAAAAAAAAAAAAAAAAAAAAAAGTGTCTCAGTGGTGAGCGTTAAAAGCCAGTAGCCAAAAACAGTATTGGCTGACTGACTGATGAAGTATTCCTGCTCTTCACACACATTTATGGCCCCTGTAGTCTTCATATTCGCTTATAGTTTCCAATACTGATGAGTTTAAACCACTGTCATCTATATAAATGGATTCTGCTGCATTATTTCTTGAAAAAAAAATCACTTGGGGCATCATATTTTTCTAGATCTGTGCCCCTTGTCTTAATAATACAACTTTAAAGGTTGCTGTTTAAACTGCAATATGACAAGTATGGCACTTTTCCCAAGTGACGTCCATTTGTAAATACCCAGAAGGAAAGGAAGGGTAAGAAGGGCTGGACAAAACAAGTATGAGAAAGAAAAAAAAAAAAAAAAAAGATTACAAACACTGTCACTGGGGCTATTTGTCAGGACTAAAAACTTCTTTTCCTTCTCTCTGTCTCCTTGTCCCATCTTTCTTTTTTAGCTCCTTTGAAAAAAAAATTGTAAAAAAAATAAAAGAAGAAGTATTAATTTATTAAATTTCCTCTCCATTTAACGACCCCATTTGGAGAATTTGCGTTTGATCCTCACCGGCTCGGTGAGGCGTGAAGATGGCAGAATGGGGAAAGGAGGAGATGGATCCGTCAGCGTGTCACATAAATATCTTATTAGCCAGTGATCTTATCATCATAAAGCAGCCCATTTATACAGTTAAGCATGTCATGTTGGTCAATTGCACAAAAAAAAAGAAAAAAAAAAAGAGGCAGCATGCAATATTAAACCCTCAAATCTCATGCCAACACCATTAGGGGAGTCTCTCCAACATTCCTTCTCTTTCTGTCTGTCCTCTCTTATTCCTCTCATTGATGTGACTGTGTCATAAATCCTCTGCTTCTGGATTATTTTTTTTTTCTCACTCTCTCTCTCTCTCTCTCTCTCTCTCTCTCTCTCTCCCACCAATATCAACTCTTCACTTTTTTTTCTGATAGGTGAATAAAAACTGGAATTTATACTTAAGCAGGTTGATGGCAGTCGGTCAATCAATAAAATTGGAGCCAGAAATGATGTCACACACACACACACACACACACACACACACACACACTCACATGGTAATATGTGGTATAATTCAATTTTTATGGAGTTTTAGTTTTCAGAAGACACAAGGTTATTCTAATTATTCATTTTGTAACCTGGACAAAAATGTGAATATGACAAATAAATAAATAGAAATTCATGTGGTATTTACAGTTAAAAGAAAGCAAATAAATGTGTTAAATGTTGCATAAGCTTAAGAAATTTCCCATTTGTGTAATCAACAACTACAGGGTCTGTAACGTCCACCTTTACATGAACAGTGACTGTACCTGCTTTGTTAGGTACCTTGATGTAATGGTACTAATGTAAACAATGATGTTCAGAGTGATGTTGTGGATGTGGACATGTGACAATTATGTTGTCTCGTCTCATCATCTAAACCCGCTTTATCCTCACTAGGATCATGTGGGTCACTGGGGGCCTAATCCAGCTACAATGGGGTGAGGGCGGGGTACATCCTGTATGAGTCTCCAGTTCATCTCAGGGCTGAACATAAATAGACAAACAATCACTGTCACATTCACACCTATGGACAATTTAGATTAACCAATTAACCTATCAGTTTGGATGATGGGAGAAAACCCACGCAGACACAAGGAGAACATGCAAACTCCACACAGAAAGGTCTGGTGTGGGATTCAAACCAGGGTCCTTCTTGCTGTGAGGCACGAGTGCGAACCACTGCACCACTGTGCCACCCTCTATTCTATTCTATTCTATTCTATTCTATTCTATTCTATTCTATTCTATTCTATTCTAATCTATTCTATTCTATTCTATTCTATTCTATTCTAAATATGTTAACATACTACAATCTACTAAAATACTGCATATATATCCAATTGCAGGCCAATGTACATTTTTGGCAGCTGTGCCCATCCAATCACAAGCTCAGAAACAGAATTTTAGACCGATTTTCGTTGCCTCATCAAACTGAAATGTTGATCAACATCCTTAATATAGTTATTTATTTGTAAATGGAAATGGAAATAAACTATGTATATTTAATTATTTGTGTTTATTAAAAAAAAAAAAATTCAGTTTCAATTCTGGAAATGCTATTACATTGACCCTGCACATGTGGGGTGGGGGGGTGGGGGGGTCTTGCCCACGTCGACTTCATTTAGGCCCATCTAAAAATAGCCGTCTAGATCCGCCACTGAATGTCACTGTAGGAATAAAATACAAATAAAAAAGACATGTGCAGGCCTTCAGCTTTAGTGCTCTGTATATTGAATGTTGTGAACAGACTTCACACAGTCAAGTTTACACCTGGATTCCATCATTTACATGTTGCAGTGACATTTTCATTTGTCTACTTCAGGTGATATAGTGACCAGTTAGTTATGACCTCCCAAACATACATGCACATCAGATAAATATGTGGTCATGTGACAGTTTTTGCAGCTTTATCACTTGAAAATAACACACAAACCAGATATTTTACTGTAAAATTAACCCATCTTTTACATGTGGATGCGACATAATAACAATAATAGAAATGACTATTATAGCTGTTGTTATTTTAATGTTATTATTCTCCTCTGGGCTGGACTTGCAGACCGGTTTCCTGTTTATTCTTCTACTTTATTTATTGGAGCTATATGTATATGTAATGTATCCTACATTGCCAAATTCTGACAACATTATTCACTTTACTAAAAGTGTCTGTTTATGAAAAATACATTTTCATTTGTTGTTGCATAACAAAATAAGTCTGGAGGTTTAAAAAAAAAAAAAAGAGTCATATCATAATGCTCACTTGAAAGGGAAATTTAGTCCCTTTTCACAATTGTCTTCCAGAAAAAAGATCCTACAATGCAAACAATTGAAATTCAATGCATTGTTCCATTCCAGCAGGATTACACACATCAACAGAGCTGCTTTTCTGACATTATGGACTAAAATGTTCTCCATAAGCCCTGTAACTCTGGCTTTTCCCTCTAATTTCTGTATTTATACTCTTTCCTCCAAACCCACATACAAAACAAGTCTTCATTTTTGTTCAAAGGCTTCACTGGTGTGTATTTTTTACGTTAATTATCTCCCCCTTTTTTTTTTTTTTTTTTTTTTTTTACTTAAATCTGTTGTCAAAATGTCAACAGGGTTTTGTCCCTTTGTTTCTAAGGGATGGTATCCATGGCACCGACATGACAGGCCTATGGACAGAATCAGGTCATTTACAAGTTACAGAACAGATGCTAAAATCACCTATTTGGAACAGAATTAAAAAGCAGAACATGATACAATGAATGACCTGTTGACTGTTTGGAGCTGAAACTTCAAATACACATTCTGTGGACACGAAACTCTTGTATGATCTCATTAAACAGGAACACAACAAGTCATTTTGACATATGTTTTAAAGCAATACTCCCATATCTGTGTCCACGGAAAGACAAAGTGGTAATTAAAAAGTTGGGATACTTTTTTAATTGCCATGAAAATGCTTTAAACCAAAAGGGCATTTGGCCCAAAACGTCTATTCATGACAATTAATACATCTGGCAGCTGAAGAATGTTTTCCTGTTTTTCTTTTTACTTCATTTATCATATGTTGCTTTCAGGATTAAGCATCAACACTTCTTTTTGAAATGGCCGTATTGATTCATATTAGTTTAAAAATGTGACATGCAGAGGCTTCATGCACAGCTTAATTAGTTTAATAATTCGAAGGAGATATTTTATGTGTATTTTTTTGGTTTTAAATGTTTTTAGTCAGGCACATTACAAAATTGTTATAAAATTATAACAAAATTATACCACAGATCTAAGTGTAGTATATGTCCATACATAATAAAGTGCCTCATTTTTTTCTTTTTTTCCCAATTAAAGATAGAAAACACAGACAGTTGAACAGTTGACATTTTTATGTGTATATTTCATCATAAATAAAACTTATTGCAGCTCAAACTAAAATATGATGAATCTAAAATGTGTTGAATACATGCTGTACAGCCACAGAATTTTTTTTTAGACCACCAAAAGTAATTGAAAACAATAATTATGATGTCAAGCACTGATGGTACGGCCACACTGAACATAAATGTATGGGTGTAAATCTGTGATGCGCTGCGTAGACACCCAAGTCTGGATGCTGGACTTTTTTTTTTTTTTTTACGTGGCCACACCGAATGTGCAACGACCGAGTCTGGACGCTGGATAAACATAGAAACATGGGCGTCGCACCAGTGGGGGATGGGGGTGTTGCAACACCCCCACTTCTCCAACCAGATGATTTCACACCCCCCACTTTTTCCTGAGTTTATATATTGTATCATTACTGGATCCAGAAAACGGTCTCACCTACTTTTTATTTCTGGTTACTGTTAGTTACAATCACGCCAAACAAACAGCAATAACATTGCAGGGCTGTTACAACTGTTTACCCGCCCGGGTGGCACAACAGGATATGTAAATGAAGCGCACCTCAATAGGTGAAATGTAAACAGGTCTTCTTCGTGGTGTTAGTAAATAGTCATCAACCAGTAAGTAATGAGAAATGTTGCCATTGTTAAACTAAGTTAACTAAACTATGTCTTGTTTTGTGACATATACCCTAAGCCAGTGGTTCTCAAACTTTTTTCAGTGATGTTCCCCCTGTGAAACATGTTCTTAGTTTTAAAAATCCAAACTTATATCAGTTTTTTTGTCTCATAATTTTTACTTTTACTGTTTAAGTGAGGAAAAACACATATATGTTATTATTTTCAGTCATGTATTACTTTTTTAATATAAAAATGTAACCATTAATGGATAATTGTTTGTTCATTTCCCGATGATAGATACAGAACATTTTGCTCATGTGCCACAACCTAGAATATGGCTGTGACATCCCTGCATAGAAACATAGATAAACAAAAAAATAATAATTTGGCCCGCCAATTCAGTTTGTCCTCAACTATGGTTCAAATCATGTCATGATGGGTGAAGTGGAGAGAGGACTCCAATGCTCAGTGTTAAAGGGAACAATAATTTAATAACAAACAGAGTAAAATCATGACACAGACAGAGACAGAAAACAAAACCTGTGGGGGCTGATCAGCCAGAGTCCGTGGTGGTGAAAGAGTGTCCGGGTTATGGAGGTGACAAAGCTGAATGGTCCCGTACCGGCAACAGAAAGCTTCACTGCTTAAATATTACAGAACAGCACCGACTTGCAGCTGCACAGTGTGGTCCAGGTGAATCTGGAGAGCACTGGAGGAAAGGTCACTGGAAGAAAGGTTGTGACAGATCACTTCCATGGCTGCTCTGTACCTGCTCAGATATTTAAAACAATTGCAAACAAGTAACATTGTGCACATTAAACTTTCCATATTTTATTTATTTTCACTTTGAAACTCAGTATTGTGCAAGCAGCAATACAAAACAAATAACAATATAAAAAAATATATCAATAATTGTGCATCATATGCAATTTGACCCACTCTAATAATCAAAGTAATGAAACTGAAGTGTTACAGTGGCTCATGGTGGGAAAAAAAAAACAAAACAAACAAATTTCTCATCAAAAAGCGAATCGTGTGTACAGTAGGCGTGAACCGACATCACGTTTTTTTTTAACGATATATCACGCAGCTCTAGTACATATTGAATGTATTTACTATTACTAATGTACATGGCAAGTGCTCCATTGTCTTGATCACCTTTATTTATTTATGTATTTGATCGGATATTAATTCCTTGTATTAATTTATTTTGTTCAAAATGAATGAATGATGACTTGGAAAAATTGTTACATATTCTTCAAACCAATTTTGATTTGATTAAATTAAGACAGTTATAAAAAAAAAAAGGTGGTGATCTGAGAGGTGAAGAACCTTCTGGTTTTGTGCACTGAAGCGCACAGACTGAAGCACAGGGTGGACACCACAAATAAGACACAGTGTTACATCAGCCACCTTATACTTCAGCATGTCTGCTTGTTCCATCTGATGGACCCTACAGGATCTGGCACAAATTAAGCCCATGGATAGAACAAACCTTTAAGAGACAATCAGAAGGTGTAGAAGGGAAGAAAAGAGAGTGCAGAGAGCAGCACACAGACTAGGAGGATTATTATTCAGTTATCAGAGGTCTGTGGAGCAGAACTGACATGGACAGGAGCAGATTTCCTGCTTCTCACACTTCCATCTGCCACTTCACCATGCAGAGGATACATACACACTGTGTCTCTCTCTCACACACACAC
>CM035785.1:14084855-14122355 GCA_020466265.1 Siphamia tubifer
CCTTCTTTTATATTTAACCCTTGTGGGGACCTGAATATTGGTCCCCATTTTGTTGCTTATTTTATCTTATATTATTTTTTACTGTGGAACTCCCTTTAACTCTCAGGAGTTAAAGGGAGTTAAAGGTGACAGAGGTCCCCATGGTGTGAGTGTAAGGAAAGATACACGTCCCCAGAATGATAGAAATGCACACACACACACACACACACACACATACATAGATAGCTCCACACCTCGTCCTTCCTTCCTCTTTACTCTTTCCTCCCTGGCGTCTGTATTAAACCGAGGTTAATTTTGCATTGCAGATTGAAGACGCCGCGGCCGCATCATTGCGAACAGCACCGATGAGATAGATGTTTTTGTCATAGTCCATAGGGGACGAGCGGCGGGCGAATTGATTGATACTGGCAAGTTCCATTCAGCCGATTTCAAAGGCCTGATTTGTATTTTTATGTTTTGAATCTGTCACCACACAACAATGTCTGTGCGAACAAAGCCGGATGTGTTAGGAAGGGCGGTGATGGAGGGAAGGAAGAACAGCGGGGAGAGTGGCTTTTTATTTTTTCTGTTGACAAATGAAAGTGTTCGGTTGTGAAATGTGTTGGCAGCGAGGGGAACGGTCAGATTAACACCAGACATTATACAGGCACATACCTCTAACTAACTACAGACTCATATGTGTGTGTGTGTGTGTGTGTGTGTGTGTGTAGCTGAACTCCAGCCAGATGACAAGATCAAGATCATCAGACATGAAGGGAATCAGCACCGCACGACATGGGGGCTGTTGTGTTTGTGTTTGTATGCGTATGTCTTTCTGTAACTGGGTGGGTGTACTCTACAAACTTGGTCTTCAGAGTTTGTTTTTTTTTTGTAAGTTTTTTAAAGGTTTTTTTTTCTCTTTTTTTCTGTAAAATGAAATGGAGCAATGTTGCATTTTCACATCTTTCAACACTGTTTCTTGATGGGACTGAATTGGCCTTATTCACCCAGAACGTTCAAAAGAATCTCGAAATGTACATCCTTAAAACGAACAAAAAAAATCATACCATGGACAGACCTTCCACTCCTCATCAGAACCTGCTTTATCCTCACTAGGGTCATGGGGTCTGTGGGGGCCTAATCCAGCTACAATGGGTGAACACACCCTGTATGAGTCTCCAGTTCATCTCAGGGCTGAACATATATAGACAAACAATCACTGTCACATTCACATCTATAGGTAATTTAGATCAGGGGTCTCACAGTAATTTATTTCAAGGGCCACATTCAGCCTGATTTGATCTCCAATAGGCCGGACCATTAAAATTAAAACATAATAACCTATAAAAAAATAATAACTCCAAATTGTTGTCATTGTTTTAGTGCAAAAAAACCCCCATTAAGTATTTTTATAAATTATCCAAATGCAATAAAAAGGAACATTTCATAAGGAAAATAAGGTCAATTTTAACAATAGCCTCAGTTCATCATTAGTCCATGTGTTTTATTATGGATCAGTTCTACAAAGACACTAAACTCTTAGTAACAGAAGCAGAAAATGGTTTACATTGTGTCTAATTTTCTTTAGACATTTCAGGTTGTTCACATTTGTTCAAATTATTCACATTTTATTGTTACAGGATAGTTTGTAAATGTCAATATTTTCATTAATTAATGTTAGTTTTTCCACTAAAACAAAGATATACAATTGAAGTTGTCATCATTTATAGACAGAGAAAAAAATCTGAAAAGAAAATATACTCTTTCTTTTTTGGTTAATATTCTCTTCAGCCCAGGGGCTGCATTGGAACGTTTGGTGGGCTGCATTTGGGCCCTGGGCCACATGTTTGATACCCCTGATTTAGATTAACCAATTAACCTATCAATGCATGTGTTTGGATGGTGGGAGGAAACTGGAGTACACAGAGAAAACCCACACAGACACAGGGAGAACATGCAAACTCCACACAGAAAGGTCTGATGTGGGATTTGAACCAGGGACCTTTTTACAGTGAGGCACTAGTGCTAACCACTGCACCACTTCGGCATCAATTAGGGTTGTGAATCTTTCACTCACACAACAAACTGATTCGAATCTTGATTCACAGACTACGAGTCGATTCAGGGCAATTCATAAAAAAATAGTAAACGATTCGGTTCGATTCGATTCAGTACGATTCGGTACGAACCGATTCAGTTCAGTTTCATTAAATACAAATTGACAATTTAACTGTGAGGATGTATTTTATTTTATGTTACTGGGAAGAAAAAGAAACACAAATGATTTCAACACCATATCCTTTTGTTTATTTAGTGTCACAGAGAAAATAGAGCAGGAACTACTGAACATAAACTCACACAACATGAACTGAAGTCTTTACAATATAGGTCTTATCTGTTGATAATTGATATTAATGAAATGCAAAAGTGACAATCTAGTGTTACTAATTTAACAGGTTTTTAAAACTGTGCTCATATTTAAAAACAAAACTTACTTTCCCTCAAGAAAGACAAAATAAAAGATAAAAATGTCATAAAGTTTAATTATTACTGCAAGTGTGAGAATACACTGAGCATAAATAACACTGAGGTTAGACATAAAATATAGTGTTTTACTCTTTTGGAGGAAAATCAACTGATCAACATAATCTTGTCTAAAAACATTAATGTCACTCATTTGATGAAAACCCTTTCTGATGCTGGTGTCTGGTTTACAGAGGTATTTTTAAAGACATGACAGCAGGAGACCCACCGGGGATCCAGTACAGGTGGACTGACTGAGTCCCGCATGGGTCCACTTTGCAAACCCGTACCCACGTACATTACACCCATAACCCAACCCATGATTAAACATTCTCAGTGTCTGTATTTTCAGTTTAAACGCATAGCACATCTTGCTAATATGTGTTAGCACGAAGCTTGTTAAGTGTTGCCATGTATTTTGGAAATCTGTGGGCGGATATAAAACTCCCTTCAAAATAAAACTGTTCGGCTGTGTGGATCAACCACGGATCCAGATAAATATGCTTTTATTTTGTTGCTTCCTGTCCGCTACCCACATTTCCTTTCTATGCCTACCTAAAAATATCGGCAGATAAACCTCCAGTTGGAAGTTTTAATGTGTATACATTTCTGAATATAAATGCGATGTTATTCTTAAGCTACTTGGTCACAGATATAAAGAACATAATTACAGATTGGTGGCTGGACCTCAGGAAACCTATTCATGTCAGTAAATCTGGTGCATCGGACCGTTCGTAGCCAGTTTGACCTATTCAGGGCTCTGTGAACCCATTTACTCAGATCTCATACGACTGAGATCAATAATCGATTTGAATCGGTTTATTGTCTACCAGACTTGAATCAATGATAACTAGCGCTAACAGCCATCTAATCAACCTAATGTCATGATGAAGTAAGAAAATATGAATGTGTAATTACATAATACTACATTCTATATGCTATTTTAAGATTATTCTTTCCATTTTGTGGTTAGCATGCTAATGGCTGTCAGTACTGATGATATGCTAGCGGTTCCATTAGCCTACTTAAACTTTATGTAGCCTTCAACCCAGTTACTGTAGCCTTTCAGCAAGACAGCCTGGGGAATATTACAGTCCTTACACGTCCATTTTTCAACAATATCGATCATTAACTCTGGCATGTTGGCAACTCGAACATTCACTGAAGCTAGTGATCGACATCGTATGGAACCTTGTACTCCTGTTTAACTTCCGTACCCCTCAAGCGTACCCCTCAAAGTGAATTCTGTTTCAGCTCTGGATCCAATGTCAAGGTAAACACAGGTGGGTGGAGCTTGAGGTGTGACATCATCACCACTATCCCACACATGTTTTAACAGTAGCTAGTTTTACATGATGTTTTTTAAGTCCAAATTATTTATTCGGAATAAAATAATTTGAAATTAAAGCTATTTCCTTCATGTTTACATGGACATGTTAATTCTGAATAAAGTTTTCCACAGGAAACAGGTGTATTCTGCTCTAGTTAATTCTGATTTAAGAGCTGGAGGTACAGAGGGTTCTGATTGGACAGAACAGCTGCTTAACATCTGGATGTGTATTGGAAGGAGACAATCATCTCCACTTCCTGTTTTTCATTCATTTCAACTAGCACTGTGGAAGAACAGATATTATATGTGATGTTTGCATTTATTGTTCTGATAATTATGAAGCAGCAGCTCAACTGTATTAACCATAGGAATCAACATACCTTCCTCATACATACATTCCTGTTTGAGAAAGCCTATGGTCAGGTTAGTTAAAAATTATGTGATGTATGAGTCACAGTTCAGTCTAGGCTGCCCTAGGAGTTAGAATGCTGGGGGAAGTACAGTACACTGAGTTCCTTCTTTCTTCTCTTTCTCTCCCTCACACCTGTTTCTGTAATTTTTACAACCTATCTTTCTGTTCTGTTCATGACTAGTCACCTGGTGTCCCCGCCCCTGGGGGGAGTGGTGGCTCTCCTGACAGTGTCTGCACGGGAGCCATGGACGACAGGATCTGGAGTATCTCGCCTGTGCCGACCTGTGACCCCGGACCACCGCCCCTGCCGGTCTGGACCAGCCCCCCTTCCTGCATTTATACATGGATGTTCATCTATAGCCTGTCCGTCCATGGGAGTGGATCTCTCCTTCAATGTGGTTCTCCTCAAGATTTCTTCTTTTTCCCACTGGGTTTTGAAGTTTTTTCTTGCCGAGAAGGAGGGTCTAAGGACAGGGGATGCATGGGACTTTTCATGTATTTCTGTAGCTGATTGTGTTTTTGTAAAGCCCTCTGAGACGACTTTGTTGTGATTTAGGGCTTTATAAATAAAATTGAATTGAATTGAACATATTTATGCTGGAATACATGCGCCATTGTGAGAAGACCAGGAGCATGTGCAGAACAACAGGAATAATGTTAAAGTGGAATTAACTGTTTATATGGTAGAGGAATTAATGAATTTGGAATTAAGTGATTTAAGTTATTGGGAATTAAGTTTAATTCAAGATTATCATGTTAAAGAGGAATAAACCTTTATTTGGGTTTCAGGAATAAAAAACATTCATGTAAACAGGGCCACTATTAGAGATTATAGAGATTATTCCAGGTAAAGACACTGCTGCGTATATATATATATATATATATATATATATATATATACGCAGCTGCGTATATATATATATATATATATATATTTATATATATATATATATCTTTGTGGTCAATCAGGTTTCATCTCTGCATTAGCATTTTATAAACAAACTAATTGAGCTCAAATTATAGAATTCGTAAAAGATTTCTTTCATTTCTTTAAGCTGTAGTCCTAACCATAGATACAAATCCAAACAAGTTTAAATGTTGTTGTTATATTTTAATTATTTTTTTGTTTTTATTATTGGTTGACAATTATTAATAGATCGATTTATGACAAAATTATTACAAACAGTTCAAATGACTACTGCTTTTACAAAGTACATTTTGTCATAGAACACCCCAGAGGCAGTCTTCAGCTTATAAATGGGGACCCTTAAACATGTGACAAGAGGCACAACTTACATTATTAGAATCTTTAATCAATTGAAATTTTCTGAATAACTCCAAACATATTTTAAAATATTTGCCCATCCATCTAACGACGATTCATTCAACATAGATCTCATTAAATTTAGAAAAAAAAACAAAATCACTACATTCTGTGAGCTGACAAAAGGCCTCCATGAGCATATTTTCAACCGTAAAATAAAACAAATGACAAAAGCGGATACAGGTTTCATATCTGGGTCATTTTATTGAATAAATTCCGCACATTGACCTTGTGATGTGCCAGTCAAATATGCCATAAAATATTTCCCCGCACCTTAAGACTGGGGAACATTCAGACGAAGCAACTACATCATGACCTAAGACACAAACCAGGACTGATGCCACTGTAATCATGATGAATGGAAGGCAGAGTACACGTCATCATTTCCTCTCGGCTTGATAAATGGTGTAATATACTCTTATTTAGCAAAAAAAAAAAAAAAGAACCTAATCATAGATCTTTGGATTGTGGTAATATTCCACATCATATGTACGTAAAAGGCATTAATGGAATATCTATTTTCTTCTAATTTTCTTTTTTCTGCTGGGTAGTTACACAGATTTTTTTTTTTTTTTAATGACTTGTTCCAGACAGTAGCTGTAAAATGTTTAGTTTAGTTACCTATTTATCCATATTTCTCCATTTTACATGATGTAAACACACATTGCGAGTAGTTTTCATATATGCAACAGTTTGTTCTAATAAGAGTCCAGACATAATTAGTCAGTGTGTCATGCAATATATTTTTATCGGCTGTGAGTAGCTTCCACTGTGTTACCATTCAGTTACAGCATGCTGTGTCCATACAAAGCCTGTTACAGTTCCATTTTTATGAGTCTGCCCAGTGGCGACAGTCGCACCTCGTTGACATATTTGTAGGAGAAAGCCCAGCATCAGTAAATTCACATAAAATGGGACTTTTATGAAAATGCAATGATTCAGGAAAAAGAAAAAAAGTCTATGTGAAGTGAGCCTTCAGGAGGAGAGGAAATAAATGAATGTATTTCAATGAAGTCGAAGTAGAACAGAACAGAACACAACACAACAGAATATAATAGAACACAACAGAATAGAACTGAACTGAATCACTTTTATTCATCAAGTACATAAACACACAATTCTTTGATAGTCGGTGTTATGGCTCCAATAAATTCTAAATGTATAACATATACATATATGTTATACATATATATATATGCAATATATATATTGCATGTGCACTTATTTTGTATTTCTGTAATCGTGGATAACAGTGGATGGCAGAATTCTGTCTTTGAATTTTATGAATATTTAATTTTAATATTTCACCAGCACATTCCAGTTTAGGCACAAGAGGGTATATACTGATAACTGGTGGTGATAGTTTCCCTAAAGAATAGAATAGAATAGAATAGGCTTTGTAGTCCTTAAATCTGTTGTGTAACAAAATTATAAGAGGTTTCTGCCAACAATAGTGCACAAATTACAGCACAATAATATACCAACACACACACACACACACACACACACACACATATATATATATATAGGTAAAAAGATAAAAAGTAGTGTGTAACTGAAATATGTGCAAATCGAACACATGCTGTATGAAAAGGTAGAATTTAAAAATATGAAAGTGATATAAATATATGTATATCTAACAGTGTAAACAATGTAAACATACATGTATTAGCAAACACTTCAAATGTAACAGAATAGTAAACGATAGAATAGAATATACTACAATAGAATAGAACAGAATAGAACAGAATAAAATAGAATAGAACATAATAGAATAGAATAGAATAGAATAGAATAGAATAGAATAGAATAGAATAGAATAGAATAGAATAGAATAGAATAGAATAGAATAGAACAGGTGTTAATAGACATATGCTTCCATTGCAGATGGTCCATGTGATGACAGAGAAGTGTAAATGTGACATGAAACCTTGCACTTAGATGCAGTGGACAGTTGATATTTTTTTAAAGGGGTAAAAAGTACTTAATGGAGTTCACTTCTTTGACAGCACTCAGGTAGAACTTTCCAGAAATGTAGAGGTGTACGTTGATGGAGCTGCAGTGTCTTCCAGGGGGCATCAGAGTGAAGGAGGTGAGTGAGGTGGCAGCCTGGGTAAGCTGAGGCGTTGATGATGCTTTTGGGCTCCTGTACGTGTCCTCCACTGAGGGAAACTGAGTGTCGTGGCTTTCTGGGCTGATGTGATAACTCTCTGAAAGCATTCTTGTCAACCACAGGGCAGCTGGCATAAGGTACCAAGATGCCATAAGTGACTATGATTTCTATGGAGCAGCTGTTTGGACAAGTTTGTCTCCCTCACTGTCATGAAGAAGTTTGTCACCAGAAAGGTTGTGTGAATAGAACCATAGGAGATCCTGGGAAATGTGAATGCCAAGTAATTTGAAGACTGTCACACTGTCCATGTTAAGATGTGATGTGGCATTAATGTCTTTTTTTTTTTCTTTCTTTCAACACTACTGGACTGTTCTAATGCAGGTGTGAATGTACAAGTAAGTGAAGGCAGTTCAACAGGGTCTTATTAAAGTATTTCAAAGATTTCAGAAAAATCTCCTGCAGGAAATGAAAGGTTTGCACTAGGGTTTAGACTGTTTGAGTTGATATATTGGTATGTTGAGTTGGTGAAGGGAAAGAAATAGTGAAGTTCAACCTGTGCATTTTACAGATCCTAGTACACATAGTGAGCTGCTGTTGAATGTTCTAGAAAAACGAGAACAGATTAGAGGCCACTTGATATAGATTTTTTAAGGCTGATGCCAATATCTATTTTAAAAAAAATGGACAGCTAATGCAGCCACATTTTTGAGGTGTATATTTCTTTTATTTTCTGAATTTATTTTTATCCACATTGATAGTAAAATATAATTGAAACATTTAGATAACAAGTATTCAGAGAATGCATAATCTCACTCCTATTTTGTGCCATACTCAAATTTCTATGTCAAGTCATTCTTGAATTACAGCCAATAATGTGATTTTGACATTTCTGCTAAATGCGACCTTGACCTTTGACCTTTTGCCATATTGATAATTTCATTATATGAATACATGTGTCAGTGCTTGTAATTTAAAAAAAAAATTCAACCACCCTTGAAAACACTTTTTTAAAAACCCTTTAAACACCCTTAAAAATACTAACTAACTAACTAACTAACTAACTAACTAACTAACTAACTAACTAACTAACTAACTAACTAACTAACTAACTAACTAACTAACTAACTAACTAACTAACTAACTAACTAACTAACCATTTGAATCTGTCCATTTGACTTGAACAACTTAAATTTACAAAGAAAAGTGGAAAAATCGTGGTGTTCTAAAACTTTTGACCGGTAGTCTATGTATGTACAGACATATTTAAAGCTTTTCATTTGTGACTGGATCACCAAAATAAATACACACATCCCTAAATGGGTCCTCCATCTCCTCTGGTATGTAAATCAGCCATTCTTTCTGTTTCCTGAGGTTCGTTATCGTCCTTCTTTGTCGTAGAGCAGCTAAGTTCTCACTCGTCACCATTGTGCATCGCTCCCACCACAGCAGCATGTCATCTGCAAACATGATGATTGTATTGGGGCTGTGGGCTGGTACCCAGTTGAGTTTATAGAAGACGTGAAGAAAAGCCCAGTGGACCTCATGTACTGAATGTCAGGGTTATGGCAGATAAAAAGGGTTGGCACCTGAAACGTTCCTCTGAATATGGAGAGCGGAGAGCAACACCTGTCAACAGTAAAAACCTCCTGCATCTGCGACATGGTATGATAATTGCAGATCTCCTTGGGGATGTGTTTTGTTTTTCAGAGTTCAAGATGAAACCGAACAAGGGGCAGATATAAAATCAGATTTTGCTATTTTATACGTCTGTTCCAGTAGGTTTACGCCGGTCGGTAAACAACCCGACCAAACAAATAAGACGATGCATTGTTTCACAGAAAGCAAAATGTTGTGTCTGTGTTCGCTCCCACGCAATTTGAGCATCCATAGCTTGTTAATCATTTGCAGTTGTGTTATAGAAAGATAATCATAATTATTGCTCATATCCTCAAGTCTTTATTGCACCCATATTGTTTTGTTTTTTTTGTTTTTTTTTCGAGACACAGTTAAGGTTAATATATTCTATCTTTTATGCCACATTATCCTGCTAATTACAATTCAACCTTGCCTTTGCTCCCTACCTCTCGCTTTTTTTTTTTTTATCTAATTTTGTGTCCTCGACTCTTAATGAAGGTTTTTTTTTTTTTTTTTACCCCCTTGTTGTTGTTGTCTGCTTAGCTTTATACAGTATTTGTCATATAGGCATTTTTTATTCCATCCCTGATACAAATTACAGTATGACTTGAGAAACTTTAAATGGTCTGCCACTATTGTGGGCCATGTATGAAATTAATTGCTGCCATGACAGATGATTGCAGGCTGTGCTGACGTTAAGGTCATTAAGTTCTGCATACACTGTAATGAGGTAGGCACCAACACATGCGATTGGCTGCCTATTATTTACCAGACTACTGAGGTTGCTTTGTGCTATTTTGCCCTTGATACTGAAAGAGGGGATTTTTCCTCGCTTGGGAACAAGAGAGCATGAGGAGAAAAAGGAAGGAGAAGAAACAGCGCTTTTTTTTATTTTTTTTTTTATTTTTGCTCTCACGCAAGCAGTCATGTGTTGGTTAGAGGGGACGGAGTGTGAGGGAGGCTGGGTTTAGGTGGAGGGCGGAGAGTGTGTGTGGGTGGGTGGGTGGGTGGGTGTTTGGTGTTGGCAGTGGATGTGACAGTTTTAAAGAGTCTGAACATGTAAATCAAAAATAGTTTGGGCCTTAATGGATGTGTTTTAGCAGATCTCTCCCAAGCAAGGCCCCCTCATCCAGCGTCCCTGCGACCTGCTCGCCTGTCTGGTGGGATGATGTTTACAATAATGGGGAGAGGCAGTCCAATTTCACCCAACACGCCAGCCACGGCAGCCACCTCTCTCCGCGGCCCCTGCGCCACATTTGAAAAGAGATGAGATTGAAAACAACACTAACTTCATGTACAGGGCGTTGTGTGTGGCGAGGCAGAGTCGCGCCACAGACAAGCATCAGACGCAATTTCACCTTGGCAGGGTGCTTGTCAAAATCAAGAAATATAACAGTCTGTTTCTTTGTCTCATCCTTCTTTCCCCTCCTTTGTTCTCCTCTTTTTTTTTTTTTTTGCTATAACTGTATTTTCTACCCTTGGGGTGTCACTCACACATGCAAACACATTTTCATACTGACGGAAACACTCACACGCACACATAGAGAAAAGGTCCAAATAGACTTCTTTGTATCCCCTGACAGTTTTCAGATGAAGCCGACACATACACCAACACTGTAAGGTCCTGAGGGAATGATGTGAAAAGCCTGATATATTCTCTCAACTCTAGCATTGTCTTTTTATTGTCTGTCCTTGCATGTAGACATCTAGTGAAGAATATGAGTTGACATCTGCTCACCTGTCCAAACACACACTCTACTGTACATCTGTCTGCAGCTTCTGGAAGTGCATGTTTTAACTCAGTACCTTTAAACTGCACCACTTTTATCTGCAATAGAATAAAAAAAAAAAATTAAAAAAAGGGAAAACTGAGCTTCCGATCATGGACGTTGCACCCGTGGGGGATAGGGTTGTTGCGACACCCCCACTTCTCCAACCAGATGATTTCATACCCCCCACTTTTTCCTTAGTTTATATATTGTATCGTTCATTGGATCCAGGAAATGGACGGAGAGTTGGTCTCACCTACTTTTTATTTCAGGATAAACAGTTACTGTCAGTCACAATCACACCAAATAAACATCAATAACATTGTGGGGCTGTTACAATATCTATGGTTTAAACTGTTTACCCGCCCGGGTGGCACAACAGCATATGTAAATGAAGCGCACCTCAGTTCACCAGGAGAAATGTAAACAGCTCTTCTTCGTGGTGTTAGCAAACAGTCATCAACCAGTAAGTAATGAGAAATGTTGCCGTTGTTAAACTAAGTTAACTAAACTATGTCTTGTACTGTGACATTTACCCTAAGCCAGTGGTTCTTAAACTTTTTTCAGTGATGTTCCCCCTGAGGAACATATTTTTAGTCGTCTCCCCAAAACATTTTTGTAAGAAAAAATAGGTATAGTGTCTGTAAAATCAGTGTCTGATTTTTTAAATCCAAATTCATATCAGTTTTTTATCTTAGAATTGTAACTTTTTTTATCTCAGAATTTTGACTTATGAATTGAATAAATGTTTAATTGAAGAAAACCACATTTTTGTTTTTTTTTTCGGCCATATATTACTTTTTTAATATAAAAATTGAACCATTAATGGATAATTGTTTGTTAATTTTCCAATGATAGATTCAGAATATTTTACTCATGAACCCAGAACACCCCCCACATTTTAAATATCTGTGACGCCCCTGCTTCCAATGACCAGAATTCGAAAACAGTGAAATTTATCCACGGTTGTTGAGTGAAAAAGAGAGTGTGAAGTGCAGATATCAAAATAACAAATCTCCTCTCACTTTCTTTCGGTGAAAAGTTTTAATTATGCGTTCATTTTCTAGTGTGGAAATGCATTAATGAGATATTTATTTTGGTTGGTGGAGCAGAGCGGTGCGGGAACAGGCGAGGTGATAGCAGACAACAGCAGCTGGATGTGACAATGTACAAGGTGACAAAGAAGGACTGAACGATACAAAGAAAAAACACACTCACCTTGTAATCTTTCCACTGATTTACTTACCTTTTAAACGGGCTGACTTTGTGCGTGTACTTGCGAGCGTGCGCTTTTAGCTGCCGTTTTTAGTTTTATTATTTGGGTTTATTATTAGCTGTAAAGATCAGACACAGTCCAGGAAGTACTTCAAGTACACAGTAGTGAAACAATAATGATGTAAAAATGGTAATAATTTGAGAATACTGACATTTTATAAGACTGTAGATATTATGTTCAGATTTTAGAGATGGGTACACTGTAAACCCAAATGTTCAAAATAATTAAATATATTCAGTTGTGAATATAAATAGTAATATTAACTCAAATGTATTAAGTTGCTGTAACATGTTCTTCTTTTTAAGTACTTTTTTTTATCAAAGGGAACTATTGTGGTTATAGGTGAACATAACTTTAAAACATATGAGGTACAACTTACTGGAATTAAGTCATTAAATGTTGAGAATTATATTATACTGTTATTTCTATTGTTTCAAATAAGGATGGTTTAAAAAAAAAAAACATAACTAATGTAGTAGATGCTGAAATACAATTTCAAAGCACTGCAAATTGTGACCAATACCAACATTTTATTCAGGGGCGGCTGTGGTTCAGTTGGTAGAGCTTTTCACCAAGGTCCATGTCCCAGCTCTGTCTGTCCACGTGTCCAACTGTCCTTGGACAAAGACACTGAACCCTGACTTGGGCTCCCAGTAGGACTAACAGAACCTTAGGATAAAGTAATGTTTTAATTTAAGTATACTTTAATTAAATTAAAGCATCCAAATTTTGACTTTTTATCTTATCATTTATATTTTTTATATTTAATAATTATGCTTTTTTAAATCTCCCTTTTATGACTTTTGAATTGTTCCCTGCGCATACCCACTAAACTGAGTACCCAATAAAACACATCATCTACACATTAATTCACCTTTAAAGGCTTTATTTTTGACATGTTTAATTGTTTTCTCTTCTGAAATAAATATTTCATCCAGCAAAAAAAAAAAATGCTGTTTTACTTTTTATTTTATAACAATTGAGAAGTTGTACTTTGTTAATTTTCCTTAAGTAAAGCAGTTGAATCAGTACTTCTACTTTTACCAGAGTATTTTTTCACACCAGTAACTGTACTTCTACTTAAGTACTTTTACCACCTCTGGTAATAAAGTATTTGCAGTCTATTACTTTACATCTCTAATACAGCGTCCCAGTTGCACTTTTTTTCATCACAAATAAATCACATCATCATCACAGTCATTTGAAAGAAGTAGAGATAAAAAAAAAATACAACATTATGAGTAACAGTGTAAAACATGGGAACATCATTCTATACATTTAATATGTGGCTAAGTCAAGAATTAAGGGTTTTCTGTCCAAACCAGACACAGAAAAAGTCATTCATGCTTTAATTTTCAGTAAATTAGATAATTGTAATGATGCCTTCACTGGTCTAAACAAAGAATCAATCAGGGTTCAGATTCCAGACCAGTACTAGAAAACTGGACCACATCACACCGGTCCTCAAATCCTTACATTGTCTTCCTATGGGTCAAAGGTTATAATTCTAAATCTTACTCCTGGTCTATAAAGAACTAAACAGCCTTGGACCCAAATCCACCTTAGACCTGCTGGTTCCATATGAAACATCCAGAGCCCTGAGGTCATAGGTCATCAGGAACAGGTTTACTATGTGTTCCCAAAATCAGAACCAAACAAAGTGAAGCATCATTCAGTTGTTCTGCTCCTCACCTGTGGAACAAACTACCTGAATACCTGAGGTCTGAGAAAAACTGTCAGTTCATTTAAATCAGACCTGAAAACATTACTGTTCACTGGAGCTTTTACTGAAATTCTTAATTGTTTTTTTTTTTAAATGTTTTTAAGTCTCTTATTTTAATTATCTTTTAATGCATTTTAATTATTTGAATTTTCTCATGTTTTATGTAAGGCACCTTGAATTGTCCTGCACACAAAATGTGCCTTGCCTAAAACATGACCAAAACTAGATGACTTAAACACTAACATGTTGATTTTTTTTCAACATATTAACCTTTCTTCAATGATCTATTGCTATATATCGTCATAGTACTCTTACTGTACTATTGTTCTTATGTTTTCCTATATTTAATTTACTGACCACGTTGATGTTAGTAAAATATTACAGTAAATTCAAAGGTTATTACATAAAAACAGTGAAAATTTAAGATAAAACTAACTCTACCATTCACTGAATATTGTGATGTAAAATGTTAGTACCTGTAATTTTATCAATACATGTAAATATTTGGTGTAAAAGGTAGTTATTCATCCCCTCATATTCATCAGATATGAACCATTGAGATACTAAGAGGCTCTGTAGAAACACTGTCATCTTCTACAACATTGATTCACTAATAAAAAGTTCAATTAATGATATATATACTGAAAGTGTTTTTCACTATTCTTTGTTTGATAAAATAACCTCTGGATTTACTTTAAGTTTTCATAAATATCTAAATTGAAGATTTACCATGAAAAATGCAAAATGTAAAATATAATATAATAAATGGCGACAAATTGCTTAAGAAAGGTTACACAGAGAGAAAAAGTCTGTATTATTATTCTTATGTTTTCCTATCTGTAATTTACTGACCATGCTGATGTTCATAAAAGCTTAAAGTTATTACATAAAAACAGTGAAAACTTAAGATAAAACTAACTCTACCATTAACTGAATATATATATATATATATATATATATATATATATATATATATATATATATATATATATATATATATATATATATATATATATATATATATTAAAAAAAAAATGATGTAAAATATTAGTACCTGTTGAGCCACTAATTTTATCAATACATGTAAATATTTGGTGTACTGTAAAAGGTCGTTATTCATCCCTTCATGTTCATCAGATATGAACCATTGAGATATTAAGAGGATAAATTAAATATGGGAAAACACACGATTTACCATGAAAAATACAAAACGTAAAATATCATATAATAAATGATGATAAACAGAGAAAAAGTCTGTATTATTATTATTATTGTGTTTTCCTATATTCAATTTACTGTTGATGTTCATAAAAGCTTAGAGTAAATACAAAGATTATCACATAAAAACAGTGAAAACTTAAGATAAAACTAACTCTACCATTAACTGAATATGTAAAAAATAAATAAATAAATAAATCTACAAACACTGTCATTTGTCAAACTCCATGTGTTTTACTGGCGAATCAATTTTGTTGAAGATGACAGTGTTTCTACATTCACTACAGAGCCTCTGAACATCTAAATGAATTGTATCAGATTCTGCTACAAATCTGGAAAACTGCATTTACTCACATGTATTGATAAGAGCTAATAGACATGACTGGATGCTTTCCTTTGCCGGCGGCTGTTTATGTCTTAAAGGGTTACACATGCAAGTCTAAAAGGTCAAGAGCAACTATAAAAGCTTGAGCTAATCCTATGTAAAAGATCTGATTATCAACTGCTTTATGGGGAATGAAATGTACTCAACATGCATCAGCGCACGTCATCTCCTTAGCTACGGTTCATCTCCTACTTTATCCATCTTTCATATATGTACAGTAATACCACACGATAACCTTAAAGCCATGGTATTTTCATATATGTCTTTGGTGCTGATGTAAACTTTTTATTTTTTTTTTTATTTTTTTTGGCAGAAACAAAGCTGAAAAGGCATATTTTGTTCAAAATTTAGCTTTAAAAAAATAAATCCAGGTCATACAAAGTCCAGACAATAGCCTCCAACAACCTTCTGTATCCTCCATAAGTGTCCTCACATTTGGATCTTTTCTCCCTGACCCCTTTAGCCTTGTACTGTACCCTTCCACACTCTGTACTCTAATCCAGGCACTAGTCCTTCACTAAGTTACCCTCATAAATAAGGTCAGCGGAGACAAAAAAAAGAGGAGATGTTATTATAGAAAATCACATCAGAGGAATAAAACCAGGTTATTTTTGTACGAGTCCTTATTGTGTGAGGGGTCAAGCACCCTTCGTTTTGCTCTGATCTCACAGAAGGCGGATGAGAGACGAGAAGTTCATTTTATTACGGAAAAAAAAAAAAAATGAGGGCAAGGATTTCGCTGACGAGTGAGGAAGAATGAAAAGGTTAATTGGGCTATTATCCGGCTGTAGTTTTTGAGGGATTTATAAGATGTCCTGGACTCGTTCTCACTTTCTCTCATTCCATTTGAGACATGAGCTCGTGCACTCACACATGCACACCGCTTCACACACACCTGTCCAAATATGCACATATACTTGATCAGAACTGAAATAAGAAAAGATGACTTTCACACACTTGTAGAAAACCAGAGTCAGTTTTGTAGTTTGTTGGACAGAGCGACCAATGGATTTATTTTATTGGATGTGCTGTGAAAATATGTTGCATAAGCTTATAATGAGATACTGGACTGTGACACAAATATTATATATATACATATACACAAATATTATATATATATATATATATATATATATATATATATATATATATATATATATGTGTGTGTGTGTGTGTGTGTGTGTGTGAGAGCAAATGTTTTGTTTTTTTGTATTTATGTATTAAATTTTGTCCACTTAAAGTTGTGCTCATAGGTTTACATACCTGAGCAGAATTTACGATCATTTGGCCATTTTTCAAAGAACATGAATAAAACAAAAAGACATTTATTATTAACTTTTTCTTTTTTTTTTTAAGTGTAGTTCTTCTTAAATCATATTGATCAGAGCTCTTCAAACCCTGGTCATCAGGGTCCACTGTCCTGCATGTTTTCAATACAACCCTGCTCCAACACACCTGATTCAAATGATCAGCTCGTTATTAAAGGAATAGTTCACTATTGTTCACATGAATTTGTGTAGAATCAGCGTCTTTACTCTGGTGCACCCACAGCATGGACTGTGGAATGCATCTGGACAAGGGCGGGAAGGGTGCATAATTTGAAGTCAAGTGGGGCGGGGTGGCACATATACACGTACCCAGGGTGTGATGTATCAAAAAGAAAAAAAAAAAAAAAACAGAGGTGCGGGGTGGGGTGTGTGTATGTGTATGTGTGTGTGTCTCTCCGATGACACAGTTCATTCACGCCCAGGTCAATCTGAGAACATAAGATGTGACTTTGGACGGGCTACGTTAGAAGTTGGACCTCCCCCCAGGTCTGGCTTGTACCACCACAGGGCACATTTCCTCTGCCCACTGGCTCAGGATGGACCAGGATCACAGGTCCGACTGTGAGCTTTACAACCCCCCCCTCCTCTGTCCTAGACTTCACTGCAGGTCAGGTTCCTCTTTCAGGCATTTTGTGTTTACACATAGACTCCCCCCCACCCCAAGCAAATCACACCCAGCATGTATCCAAGAACAAAACAAGCGCAGACCAACTTACATTATATCACATTAACATGAATGGTGAAAGCAGCCTCTGTTTTTTTGTTAATCAAACCTTTGTTTGTGCAGCAGTGGTTCTGGAGCTTGTGATGAAGCAGCCGGAGGAGAGTAGATAGCTGTGGGTTGGCAGGGCGGGGGGGGGGGGTCCGTGGTGGACTTTGAGTAGAGGATGGAGGTGGACAGGTCTGTTGGGCCCAGTGTCACAGAAGCTGTAGTTTGATGAACATTCTGTTTTCTCTGTTTATTTGAAAAAAAATAAAAAAAAATCAACTATGTATTTTTTAACCCATAAAGACCACAACCAAATAGTGAAATGGTAGCACCTGTTGAGCCATTAATTTTGTCACTGAAAATGTAGCTTTTTTTTCCCAGTTTTCTTTGTTTGAATAAAAAAAAAAAAACGTCTGGATTTACTTTAAGTGTTCATGAATATCTAAATTAAAGATCAGAAATTAAATATGGGAAAATAGATGATTTACCATGAAAAATGCAAAATGTAAAATATAATAATAATAATAAAAGGTGATAAATGAGGGAACTGACTCAAAAGTAGATCTGGGTCTTTATGGGTTAAGATAACACAATACATTATACACTTACCAATTTATGATAACCACATGCACTGAAATCAACAAGGTCATGTTGAGGTATTCTGGGACATTCAGGGCGTGATGTTTTATTATTGCACATAATGGAATAATGACGAAAAACTTGAAAAGAACTGTAATTACATTTTGTTCTGCAGGATGATTATTGCCATTGTTTCCAACAGAACACTACTGAACAGGTACTAATATAAAGTCAGCTTCTAAAGAAACCTTACCATGTAACCTTGACGCAAACACAAGAGTTTAACCAATGTTATCGCACAACGTAATACCTGTCTTATCAGTGACTAACGCGATCACATAAATAATCTTAAATCAATGAGGAGCTCCCCTGACAAGACGAAGGCATGAGAATGAATGAGAGTGAATTAACGAATGAATACATGTTTAATGATGCTGTTACATGTAAAATATGATCAACAGCTGTAAAACCTTCTACTAGCAAGAATTCCACTGATGTGAATTTGTCAGTTAGTGTCTATAGTCCTGTTTAAACTGAATATATCTATACATACACTGTTAATATTGGACTTTACATCTTCTCAATAAATGATTGTGATCATGTGATTTTTTTCTATTCTTGATAAAGTCTAACTGAAGCTCAGTATGTAATTATTGCACATGTTCAATGGTGATTATTGATGTGTATGACTAGGAATAAGATGAGGAATATGTCCTTCCAACATTTTGATCAGTGTGATCGTAGCTTAAACCTTATGACTTTTCTTATGTATATTTAAAGATTACAAAGGAGGGGTTATCATGAATAATGTGTAAAGGATGTGTATTAATAATTGGCCTTATTAGTATTAGAATTGGACTTAGACTTCCTTTTGTTGCCATTGCACAAAAACAAAATGTTGTTACTTAGCTTCCGGGTTCCACAGGATTAAAATGTATTCTATATTACTTTAAAAACAAGCTAAAAATAAATGAGTGCAATTAAAATGTGTAAAATGAGCACAATAAATAGACAAACATAATATAAACAATAAATTAAGAAGTGCAAAACTGGATAACCAGTATAATTTAAGTTAGAAACAGGAAGATTGTAGCAGTTGGGAAGGCTGTTGCACAAACAGGAGGTAGTTAAAACATATTTTTATATTGCACAGACGTATTGTCCATATGGAAAGTCTGTGAGGTAAGTGGGTATGTAGGCGAAGTGGGGCGGGGGTGGGGGTATTATTTAGTGTTCAGCAGTCTAATGGCCAGAGGGAGGTAACTGTTTTTAGATGTTGTTGTTCTGCAACGGATGCTGCGGAACCTTCTGCCAGACAGTAGGTGGGAGAACAGTCTATACTGGGGGTGAGACGGGTCAGATAGGCAGTGGGCTCTGGATAGGCAGTGGGTATCTGCTATGTCCTGGATGGTGGGGGGAGTGAGGCCCCTGATGATCTTCTCTGCTGTCCTTACCACCCTCTGCAGAGACTTCCAGTGTGACGTCCTGCAGCTCCCAGACCAGACGGAGATGCAGCTGGTCAGCAGGCTCTCTATGGTCCTTCTGTAGGAGGTGGCCACGATGGGAGGGGGAGAGAGGAAATGCAGCACTTATTTTTATTAGAGAAAAATAAAATATGAAGACAAAGAAGCATAGTGGAAGAGCATCATTTTGAACATATACATTGGACTGACCATCACTGTTTTTGAATTTGTTCATGATGTCATACCTTATATATGATATGCTCAGTGCTAATGTTATTTCATGCTTAGTGGTCACTACAGTGGAGCTCTTCTCTTGTACACTGTAAAAAAAAAAATCCTGTTTTGATAGACTGGCGGCTGTGGTTACCAGAACAATCCTGTAAAAAAGAACATCCAATTGTAAACATATTTACAAGAGTAACATGTATATTTTAAATGTTGAATATTGAATGTAAACAGTAAATACCCACAGTGTTTTCTTAATCCACCAGGACTAAACTGGGAAACATTTAGGGTTTAGTGTCTTGTAAGGATAGGATTTGAACTGCCAACCTTTAGATTATTGGAAGACACACTCTACCAACCACAGCCACATATTAGTTTATACCAGGGATGCCCAATCCTTGTCCTCGAGAGCTACTGTCCTGCATGTTTTAGATGTATCCCTCTTCCAACACATTATCAGTCTTCTGCAGAACTTGATGAGAGGTTTATAATTTGAATCAGGTGCGTTGGAATGAGGATACATACAACAAACAATTGATTTACAGGTAAACATGTTAGTGCAGATCAGGTATTAATTAAGAACAGACCAGTTACAGTCATGATATGGAACTAAAACAACAAAAGCCATGAATATACAAGAGAACAACTGCAGAACAACTGCCCACTGAAGTATAAAAAATACAAGAAAACACATGTAATGTGAAAAGAAACAATTATTTTACAACATTACAGCATAATCTTAAGACGGTGGTTAGCACTCGTACACTGTAGATTTTGCAGTGTTAATTTGGAGACAATGGGACCAAATACACTCTAGAAGAAATTAAATAAACTCTCTAAGTGTTGATTTAACACTGCAAAATTTACTGTGCATTATCGTATTGTATCGTATTATCATTCCACCTCCGGGGGGGGGCAGTATTTTGGGACAGATGGTGATGACATTACATGTCAGAATTTGTGCCAGACTTTTTTTCTAAAGCTCTGTGCATGGTGTCTAACAATCTAGTGAAATTAGGCTATACTACACACCTATACTGTACATGTGACTAAAAAGAAAAGTCATTTCTAACACATATAAATCAACAACTATCAACTATACCATCGACCGTAGTATAAGCACACTGGGAGCCAAGCATGGCTAAGTACAGACTTGAAATCATCTTGTATTTAGTGTAGACCTTGCACGCCACCAACCATTTGTGTATCAAATTATATACACAAGGAAGACACTCAAATACACGCCAACCAACACATGTGTGTGTGTGCATCAGCTGGTTACTGTCTATTGCTAATAAAGTCAAGATTGCTAGGCTAAACGGAATATTAGCAAACCAAAATGCATGGTGCAATATAGACAGAACGGAGCTATGTTATGAGACAAAATTTTGACATTTTTACCCACCTGTTAGTTGGTTTTTCTTTCACCATTTTCACCAGTACCACATATGAGAAGAATGCTTGAGAAACTTAGTCAGAGAATGTGTGAATTTCTCTCGGGCAGGGTGAAAAAATTAGATTCATTTACTCTTACTACACAGAGAAGAATAGTAGATAAGGATACACTTTTCAAGGATGTAAATTATTTTTGAACCCGCAAAGTATCATTTTCGTCCCATTCGGGAGGTCCCAAGTCACATTCGGAATTGAGAACAACCCTGCTTCAAATCCCAGTTATTTGTGTATGTTGATGGCAGCTACAGTTTCTGACACCTGTAGCACTTTCCTGAGGGCAAGAGTTCAAATAGTGAATGGGCAGGGTGATAGTACTCTGGTACAGTATATCTCTGTCTCTGTGAGTTTAATGTTATCCCTTAAATAAATAAATAAATAAATAAATAAATAAATAAAATGTTACTATATACCAGACCTTTCTGTGTGGAGTTTGCATGTTCTCCTCGTGTCTGTGTGGGTTTACTCCGGTTTCCTCCCACCATCCAAACACATGCACTGATAGGTTAATTAGTTAATCTAAATCATCCATAGGTGTGAATGTGAGAGTGATTGTTTGTCTATATATGTTCAGCCCTGAGATGAACTGGAGACTCATACAGGGTGTGCCCCGCCTTCGCCCCCTTATAGTTGGATTAGGCCCCCAGTGACCCCCGTAACCCTAGTGTGGATAAAGCAGGTTCAGATGATGAGACGAGGCAACATAATTTTTAGCGCATTACAGCAACATAAAACCCCTGTCCACATCCACAACATCACTCTGAACATCATTCTTTACATTAGTACCATTACATCATGGTACCTAACAGAGCAGGTACAGTCACTGTTCATATAAAGGTGGACCTTACAGACCCTGTAGATCACATTACACCTGAGGCTGCTGACTCACTGTCCACTGTAACTGTTGCTGTCACTGTTTTGTAATGAGTGCAGAAATGATAAAAAAAAAATTAAAAAATCACTTGCTCAATAAAGGGTTAAAAATATTTTCATTGCATATTTTTCCATATCACTTTCTGATTAAATACATAATAATGCTTCAATAATCAAATGCATGCTGTCAGGCTGAGTGGACATTTTTGTAACTCCTTATTTTTTTTTTATAAATATGTATTTTTTTCATGCTTAAAGAAGAATACAAACAGTCAGGAAAGATCTCTTGACTAAGATTTTCATAATTCATGCAAGAAACACAGAATACATACTCATCAGAAATCATTACAGTATGTTCGTATCTTCTGCATAACATCCTATAACCTGTGTGGATTTATGTTTTTATTTCTTTTTAAATGACTGTGTATCTGCCATTCATTATTACTACACTACTGTTTACAATCGAACTGTGTATTAGTCACAGAACAGCTTGTATCTGCAAAGTACCCACCTGTGTGCTAATGCAGCCACACACACACACACACACACACACACACACACTCACACACATTATTTCTTTACTTACTTGCTTGCTTATTTACTCAGCATAGAGAAAGAAAGGAAGCACAGGGTTGTACTCTGCCCTTGAGAGTGGCCTCTTGATTAGCAATCACTCATTTGTGTTGTTCTCTGGCAAATCTGCAGTCATTCACATGACGAAGAATGCCACAGAAAAAATGAACAGCTGTCACTGTGTGATGTGTTAATTTCCTGACAGTCTCGGCGCTGAAACCAATTACTGATTTAAGGGCAGGGAGAGAGAAGCCCTCTGCACACGCTCATTAGGCTCCTTCAAGACTAAAAGGATAAAAGCAAAACAAGGAGAGAGAGGAGGAGAGTGAGGGAGAAGAAAAAAAGAAATAGAGACTTTCACACTCTTGCTGTCAGCTGAAAGCCATGTATGTACAAAATGTCATTTTAAAAATAATTAAAAACAAAACTACCAGAGCATTGCATATCTTCCAAGGATTGCATATTAGTAAAATTAGGTTTTGTGGACAGAATATAAGTCTATGTAATAAAACATAACATATAACATAAATCTTATGGCAGAAAATGAAACAAAACATATTTATTTGTATTACCGTGCTTTTCTATAATCCTTTTCAGTACAAACATGTACCTACATTTATCACAGTGTGATCGAGGCTGATTAGACGTCTGCACAAAGGTTGCACTGTTTCCAATGATGTGCATGTAATAGCATAAGATGCACACAAGTGGAAATAATGCTTTTATTTTGGATGAATAGTGGTGTTTAGGGCTAGAATGACAGTCATAGAGGGAGTTCAGATTGTCCTTTACCTTCATCAACCCACTGGAACACTGGGAATGACTGTACATACATTTTATTAGCTCATCCGAGGATGAGCTATTGTCGTCGTGCTGCGTCCATTGTCCGTCCGTCGTGGTCTGTCCGTCGTCGTCCTTCCATCGTCGTCATCCATTCATCATCGTCGTCTGTTCATCGTCGTCGTCTGTTCATCGTCGTCGTCTGTTCATCGTCGTCGTCTGTTCATCGTCGTCGTACGTTCATCGTTGTCGTACGTTCATCGTCGTCGTACGTTCATCGTTGTCGTACGTTCATCGTCGTTGTCCGCCCATCGTCGTATGTCCGTCATTGTCCGTTCATCATCGTCCGTCCATCGTCGTCGTCCGTCCATCGTCGTCGTCCGTCCATCGTCGTCGTCCGTCCATCATCGTCGTCTGCCCATTTTTGTCGTCCGTCAATTGTCGTCGTCCATCCATCGTCGTCGTCCGTCCGTCGTCGTCTGTCCATCCATCATCGTCGTCCGTCCATCATCGTCAACATCGTTCGTCGTCGTACACTAAAATCGGATTTCCATTCTGATTCATTCATTAGACAGATCTAAGCACTGGACACAAAACATATCACTGTAAAAAATTGCCTTTGTTAACAACTTTATTTATTTTTCCAGTCTGTCACTAAAATCACTACTCTTCCCTCAGTTCTCAACCGATTGATTCACTGAGTTCAGTTTCAGTTTCAATCCAGATCAAATAAAGTAAATGATCCAGTATTAGTTTCCACCAACAACCTCCTGTGTATCATTTAACAGCTTTAACCACAGTCATATGTCATTACCCACTTACCTACTCTTGTTCAGTCAGATGTTACCCCAGAAGTGCTTTGGGGGCTTCCTATACCATTCACACTGTTTTTGGCATTTGTTGATAAAAACACACAGTGGTATTGATTTTATGATCTATTGAATGACTTCCATTTGTTGATAACAAGACATCACAGCTGTGAGGTCTGGATGAGCACAGGGACATTGGCCCATATTATTTATACAATAACTAACAAAAATATCATTGGTAAAATCATGGTAACTTGCACATCCCTACACTCTCACAGGTTTAGCTGATGTCAGGTTGTATTGTGGGTGTGAGAGGCTGTAAAAGCTTGGAATGGTAATAATGCAATTTTTAAAATGGGACAGCACTTTTATACATGTCAAATGACATTTCCTTGATGACAAATTATGAGACATGAGATGAACTTTATTAAACCCTTCATGGAAATTCAATTGACCTGTAACTCAAAATAGAATGAAATTAAAAAGCAATTTATCCGTTATTAAACTGCGAAAAATAGAGTGTCACATGTTCCTATGTGGGTTTAGAACATTCTAATTATCAAATAACTATATTAATTTTAAATATATAAATAAAAATTCAGGGTGCTGCGTTCACGGAAAAAACAGACTGAGGAACAGTTTTTACAACAGGACAATAGCTCTAATGTATGAACAAGTCTTTGGACATGTCTAGTTCCTCATAATACTTTTACACACTATATTACATTTTTCAATACTGTTTACTGTATTTATATATCATTCTATAATGTTGCTTGTCTTCTTTTGTTACATTATGGGGAACAGCAGTTGCACGGTGTTCTTCTTATCTTACCTTACCTTACCTTACCTTACCTTACCTTACCTTACCTTACCTTACCTTACCTTACCTTAGCTTAGCTTAGCTTAGCTTAGTTTACTGCACTTTAACTTACCTTAGCTTACCTTACCGTACTGTACCTTAGCTTAGCTTAGCTTAGCTTACCGTACCTTTACGTACCTTACCGTACCTTAGCTTAGTTTACTGTACTGTACCTTACCTTACCTTAGCTTAGCTTACATACTATACCGTACTGTACCTTACCTTACCTTATTGTGGGTAATTTCCATAGGCAACACCTCAAGAAGCAGCAGACTTACAGAAAATGCCCATAAATAACTGAAAATGTCCACTAGCCCCTTCAGGATTTGACGTAGAACTTCCTAGAACAGGGTTGAACTTTCATTTGTCTTATAATAATATGCAGGACCAGCTGATATTCCCTCACAGTTGCTTCACTGTGTTAGTAAATGATGTACTGTCTGACTTTCCCATCACTGTGCAACCACATAGTGACATAATTTAAGGACTAACAATGATCAATTCACTTCCTGTTTCAGCCTCTAGTACAGATGTTGAGCTCATAACCTAGAAATAAAAGCAACCCTTTACTGGTTTAGTGCAAAAAAAAAAGAAAAGTATTATAACAATATATTTTTTTTTTTTACAAACTATCCTTTCACCAAAAATGTGGATAACCTGAAGGAAAAAATAAATCTTTTCTCAAGGATGTTTTAACCCTTTATGGGGCACTCATAGAAATACTCTGAAATTCACATTTACAACCTTAGGGTGTTATTACAAGAAATAACAGGGCATTATTACTTTGGTGAGAAAGAAATAGTCATGTAGAAAATAAAGGTCAATGAATCTACCACATTTAGTTCCTTATCCATAAGTAGTAAAAAAAAAGAGAAAGAAATCCAACAAGTGTATAATACAAGAAAATGTATGTAACATGAAAGAAACCATTTATTTTCAAACATTACAACATATTTTTTTCATGCATTACAAAAACATAACACTCGTGTCCACATCCACATCATCCCTTTGAACATCATTCCTGACATTAGTACCATTACTTCCTTCATTGTGCCTAAAAAAACAGGTACATTCACTGCTTATGCAGAGGTACAGACCCTGTAGACCACATTAGAACTTACAGACCCTGTAAGCCACATTAGATCTTACAGATCATGTAGACCACATTAGACCTTACAGACACTGTAGACCACATTAGACCTTACAGACCCTGTAGACCACATTAGACCTTACAGACACTGTAGACCACATTAGACCTTACAGACCCTGTAGACCACATTAGACCTTACAGACCCTGTAGACCACATTAGACCTTACAGACCCTGTAGACCACATTAGATCTTACAGACCATGCAGACCACATTAGACCTTACAGACCATGTAGACCACATTGGACCTTACCGACCCTGTAGACCACATTAGACCTTACAGACCCTGTAGACCACATTAGATCTTACAGACCATGTAGACCACATTAGACCTTACAGACCATGTAGACCACATTAGACCTTGCAGGCCCTGTAGACCACATTAGACCGTGCAGACCCTGTAGACCACATTAGACCTTACGGACCCTGTAGACCACATTAGAACTTACAGACCCTGTAGACCACATTAGACCTTACAGACCCTGTAGACCACATTAGACCTTACAGACCCTGTAGACCACATTAGACCTTATAGACCCTGTAGACCACATTAGACCTTACAGACCATGTAGACCACATTGGACCTGACCAACCCTATAGACCACATTAGACCTTACAGACCCTGTAGACCACATTAGACCTTATAGACCCTGTAGACCACATTAGACCTTACAGACCATGTAGACCACATTGGACCTTACCAACCCTATAGACCACATTAGACCTTACAGACCCTGTAGACCACATTAGATCTTACAGACCATGCAGACCACATTAGACCTTACAGACCCTGTAGACCACATTAGATCTTACAGACCATGCAGACCACATTAGACCTTACAGACCATGTAGACCACATTGGACCTTACCGACCCTGTAGACCACATTAGACCTTACAGACCCTGTAGACCACATTAGATCTTACAGACCATGTAGACCACATTAGACCTTACAGGCCCTGTAGACCACATTAGACCATGCAGACCCTGTAGACCACATTAGACCTTACAGACCATGTAGACCACATTAGACCTTACAGGCCCTGTAGACCACATTAGACCGTGCAGACCCTGTAGACCACATTAAACCTTACAGACCCTGTAGGCCACATTAGACCGTGCAGACCATGTAGACCACATTAGACCTGATATTGTTGTGTCAGAGTCCTCACTAGAACTGTTGCTGTTATTGTCTTGTCATGAGTACAGGATTGATCAAAAATAAAAGCTTAAAGTGACAGTGCTTATATGCATGTAAATGTAAATATGCCAGAATTAGGCAGAGGCCATTTCCATCCACCGTCCCTGGCAGATCAGAAGAACTAACATTTTAATGGTTAAAATGACAAGTAACAAATATAACAAATTTAGAAATGAACAACACAATAGAACTGGACAGTTGGCACAAACTAATGACAATAATGAAGAACACAGAGAAGTATACAATTAGTACAGACAGATCTGGTGTCTTTTTTGCCACTTTTTTTTTAGGTTGTCTTCAAACGTGTTAAATAAAGTAAATAACAGCTACTGCAGAATCTTATTTCAAACCTCATGACTTTTGACTGATAACACTTGCTTTATGAAGACTGTGTGCAGATGAGTAGATACGTGCAATATTATGTTTTTTTTTTTATTATTATATTTATTATTTTACTGTGGAGGAAAATGTGTTTTTTCTTTCACACTAGGTCATTTTCAAATGTTCTATGTTCTATTTTTATTTTCCACTTTTTAGACATTTTTTGGGCAAATCCTCATTACTGAAATTTCTGGTGTTTGAATTAAGGGAAAACATAAAAAAATATAACAATACATAAATAAAGAAATACAACTACAGGTACATTGTTATATGTCAAAAGTTTCATTAAGTGTTGTTGCTTATTTTAACCATGAATATTTATATTTCAAGAAAATATCAATTCACCCTGGTTCTATTCCCACACCAGACCTTTCTGTGTGGAGTTTACATGTTCTCCTCATGTCAGCGTGGGTTTTCTCCAGTTTCCTCCCACCATCCAAAAACATGCACTGATAGGTTAATTGGTTAATCAAAATTCTCCATAGGTGTGAATGTTTGTCTATATATGTTCAGCCCTGAGATGAACTGGTGACTCATACCGGGTGTACCCCACCGTGACCCTAGTGAGGATAAAGCGGGTTCAGATGATGAGACAAGACGAAAAGATGAATTAAAAAGCTATAGGAATTTAATATGAGCTGAAACTACCCACAATGCACCTGTACTAATAGTAGATCCAAGATGGCTACTAGTTGAGTCACCTTTATTTTATGCTTCTGTAAAATGTTATTATTTGTCTCATAACAAGATTGATTCACATTATCCAAATTAATCACATTTCATAATGAAAATGTTTTTTTGTTTTTTTTTTATTTTAAATTTCTTTGGGAATAGGGTATTACTTTTCATAACGTGACAAAGGTCATTATTTAGCTAGGTCATAATAGCTAATGATACAGTTAGCATTATTGTGCTGAGTCATTGCATCATCATCATCATTACTGCAATATTCATGTTTGGTGAGAACCACTCATATGTGCATTATAGATCACAGTGGATCTATGAAGGCACAACACATTTACTAACAAGCATAATATTATCAACATTGTTTGAGGTTTTAACTGTGGAATTTAGAGTCATCATTTATATATATGTGACCCACCACCACGAAACCAGGCATAAGTGTCTGGAAATCAAAACTGAGTTATCTGTGTAGATTGGTAGAGTGGAAACTAAGGTTTAAGATGGTGAAAAAATTATGTTTCTATCATAAGTAGAACCAAAGTTATGGTCATTTTAATATCCACAGTTGGACCTATTTTGCAATTTGCATATTTTTAGATATTGTCCGTTAAAGTTTTGGACTGTTTTGGGGTAGGAAGTCTTTAGCAACGCATAATAATTCGTATCCGACTGGCAAAAATTATTCACAGATGTTAAAGGACACTCTGATGGACATGTCACAGAAGTTTTATATATTATAATAATAGGACAGAAGTGTAACGTATTATAATCATTTGGCTTACGCCATTGGACAAGAGCATTCAATATAAGCTTTTACCTCGTACCGAACACTTGGATGTTTACTCACGGAACGGAGATCGGTTTGTTCGGCGAAAAGAGGTGGAAGTCGTCTTTGTCTTTGCTCCGCAATCCTTAAACTTTTGTCACCGCTTAAATAATTGACCCAATAAACACCTTTATTGATTGGATTTCAATGTAATGACCACAGGAACTGAACATAGAGGTGTTATGGTACCGTTTTTTGATAAGGTGTAAACACAAATAAGAAATAACCTTCCAGCCTAAATTTGGCTGTAGCTCTGAACGGCTCAGCGCGACTTATGCCTGGTTTCGTGGTGGCGGGTCACATATTTCTGAGTTATTCTTCTATTTTTTGTAATTATATATTTAAATTTTTTCTGGTACCACCCTTTTTGAGACCAAATTGGGCTACAACTTTCTTTCCATGCTTGACTATCATTTTTGCACTTTGTACATTCACCTTTAGCAGGCTGGTGTTGGCCCACGGGATGTGTGTTTGACACCCCTACATGTCCACTCTCTCTCTCTCTCTCTCTCTCTCTCTCTCTCTCTCTCTCTAGATATTATATATTATATAGAGATATCTCTATCTGCAGATAGTGGTACTGGTGTACTTCACTTATTTTAGAAAAGAACTGACTTGAAGAATTAAATAACTGAACACTTTGTTTATTTAGTTTTTATCTGAATGTAAGTTTTATTTTGTGAAATGTTAAAATGACCTGTTGTACCTTTGTACCTTACCTTTCTTCTCTTTTTTTTACCAGTAGTTCAGTAGTTCTCCCAGCTTGGGGGTCACTGCCCCTACTGCTCCGATCACTACTGGTACCACTGTTGCCTTCACACTCCACATTTTCTCTAACTCCTCTTTCATACCTTGGTATTTCTCAAGCTTCTCATGTTCTTTCTTTATGATGTTGCTATCACTGGGGACTGCTACATCTATCACCACCACTGTTTTCTCATGTTTATCCACCACCACTATGTCAGGCTGATTGGCCATCACCATCTTGTCAGTCTGGATCTGGAAGTCCCACAGGATCTTGGCCTGTTTGTTCTCTGTCACCTTTGGGGGATTCTCCCATCTTGACCCTGGGACCTCCAGTCCATACTCTTTACAGATGTTCCTGTAGAGTATGCCCGCTACCTGGTTATGCCTCTCCATGTATGCCTGCCAGCATCTTACACCCTGCTGTGATGTGCTGGACTGTTTCAGGGGCTTCTCTACACAGCCTACACCTGGGGTCCTGTCTGATGTGGTAGACCCCGGCCTCTATTGCTCTGGTGTTCAGGGCTTGTTCTTGTGCAGCCATGAGTAGTGCCTCTGTGCTGTCCTTTAGTCCAGCCTATTCCAGCCACTGGTATGTCTTTTCCATATCAGCCACTTCCTCAATTTGCCGATGGTACACGCCATGCAAGGGTTTGTCCTTCCATGATAGCCCCTCTGGTTCCTCGACCTTACTGGGCTTTTGTTGCCTGAGGCATTCACTTAGCAGTTGGTCATTGGGGGCCATTTTCTTGATGTATTCCTGGAGGTTCGCCGTTTCCTCCTGGACAGTAGTTCTGACACTTACTAGTCCTGGGCCCCCTTCCTTTCGCTTAGTGTACAGCCTCAGGACACTGGACTTGGGGTGGAACCCTCCATGCATGGTAAGGAGTTTCCTTGTCTTGATATCAGTGGCTTGTATCTCTTCCAGTGGCCAGGATATTATTCCAGCTGGGTATCTGATTACTGGCAGGACATAGGTGTTAATGGCCTGGATCTTATTTTTGCCGTTCAGCTGACTTTTCAGGACCTGCCTTACCCTCTGTAGGTATTTGGCTGTGGCTGACTTCCAAGCTGCCTCCTCATGATTACCATTTGTCTGTGGGATCCCTAGGTATTTGTAACTTTCCTGCACATCTGTGATATTCCCTTCAGGTAGGTCAACCCCTTCAGTTGTGATCACCTTTCCTCTTCTAGATATCATCCGCCCACATTTATCTAGTCCGAATGACATCCCAATGTCTTTGCTGTAGATCCGGGTGAGGTGAATTAGGGAATCAATGTCACGCTCATTCTTGGCATACAGCTTGATGTCATCCATGTAGAGGAGGTGGTTGATGGATGTTCCACTTCGGAACTGGTATCCGAAGCCACTCTTTGAGATGATCTGGCTGAGGGGGTTTAGGCCTATGCAGAACAGCAGGGGGGACAGAGCATCTCCTTGGTAAATGCCGCATCTGATGCTCACTTGTGCAATTGGCTTTGAGTTGGCCTCCAGAGTTGTCTTCCACAGCCTCATTGAGTTCTGGGTGAACTCTCTTAGTGTCCTGTTGATGTTATACAGTTTTAAGCATTCCAGTATCCATGTATGTGGCATTGAGTCATAGGCTTTCTTGTAGTCAATCCAGGCAGTGCACAGGTTGGTGTTCCTCGTCTTGCAATCTCGGGCAATTGCCCTGTCAACCAGTAGCTGGTGTTTGCCTCCCCTGGTGTTGTTGCCTATTCCTTTCTGTGCTCTGCTCATGTATTGCTCCATGTGCCTACTCATCTTAGTTGCTAATATATATATATATATATTATCTGTGCTATATATATATATATATATATATATATATTGTGACGGCCCCAGGCCTGCGGGGGTCTCTGTTGCTGCTGCTTCTCTCTCTCTCTCTCTGTGTGCAGGTGGGCAGCTCCTGATTGGGTGTGGCCCTGGCCCCTCCTCTAGACCTGGGCTATTTAAACAGATCAAAGCCACCTGATCTCTCTCTCTGTTCCTGCTCCCTGGCCACCATGCTGCTGCCTTCATTAGTTTAGTTTGATTTATTTACACATCCACTCACCACACATACTACAACACATTTGCATCCACACTGACTCACACATACACATTTATATTGTTTAAATAAACTTTGTTAAATCTTTTACTTTTGTGTGGTCTCCCCTCTTTGTTACCACTCCTTGAGCCAGGGTGGTGACAATATATATACATATATATATCCTACCAGAAGGCTGAAGACTTAATCCACCCAGTCTGTTCTGTTTTGAATATGATCATATCTTTTCATTGTTAACCCACATTGCTCCGTGTCTGCTCCTCAGACCTTCCTAGTATGAGGGCCAATGGGGGGCATCCATATCCCCTGTGGGCCTGGTTGTTCACTGCTCCTTTCCACCAGCACAGATAATGTGGGAATATTTATTCACTCTCCTCCGTGACCCACTGTATGTATGTGTGTGTGTGTGTGTGTGTGTGTGTGTGTGTGTGTGTGTGTGGTGTGATGTGGCTGTAAATGGAACGGTGGTTAAAGGGGGCCGACGTGTTATTCCAGCGACGGGCCTGGCATCTTTAGAAACATGGCCCCCGGTCCGTGTCCCTACCCCTGCTCCCTCGCTCAGCCTAATCTGCTAATAATACCTTTGTCTAATGGTGTCAATGGCCATATATCACAGCAGGACTGCAGCGAGAGAGAGAGAGAGAGAGAGAGAGAGAGAGAAAGGGAGGCTTCAAGTGAGAGAGAGAGAGATAGTGCTGCAGATAGATTTAAATGCATGCTTCCTGACAAAATAAAGCGAACAGTAATTCACTGAGAGATTATAGACAAGTTGGTTTTTTTTTTTCATTTTTAACTAATTGGTGTTGGACGAGATTATAAAAGACAGAGACATGAACAGCCGCCAGCAACCATTTAGTTTAATGTTTAGTAACTTTTCAGCCACTAATCCTGTCAATGCATTTAATAATTTAGGTAAAATGCAATGTCTCTGCTTTTCAGCGCCATCAGATATGAACGATATGAACGTGGAAACGCCATCATCGTATGCAACATTGATTCTCCAGTAAAAACCTGAGTTGTTTGGCAAATCAGTGGTTGTCGTATGTTTTTTTATGCTCAGTTAATAATATATTTAACTGGAAGAGCCAGTTTTTCTTCAGTTTTCTCTGTTTTTACTGAATAACCTTTGAATTTATACTAAGCCATTTTGAAAAACTCAGGTAAGTAAAATTGAAGTACTTTATTTGTCATTATACACTGTACAACGAAATTTGTCCATGCTATTGGGACGCCTGTCAGGAGCAGTGGGCAGCCACGTACAGCACCAAGAGACCTGCTGTAGAGCCAGCCTAATGGTCAGAATCACCTGGCTGGAGGATTTTACCCTAACAAACATGTTTTTGGGTGATGGAGGAAACCGCAGCACCCGGAGGAAACCGTCCAGACACAGAGAGAGAAACACAGAAATGCCCACATAGTCCGGGAATCGAACCCGGGTCTTCTTGTTGTGAGGCAAGAGCGCTAACTGCTCACCCACCATGCCGCTGACTATACATAATCAATAAATTAAATGCCAGAGAACATTCAAAGGGTAATATCACTAAGCATGTGGTGCTTGGCACAAGACATCTGTAGCTTATTTCAGCATTGAGTCAGCTGATGTCATCATTTCTATGCATGTGTTCATGTTCTAGTTGCTTCTATGGTATGTATGGGCCAAATAAATGGAACCAACATTGATGGGTTTTTTTTTTTCATAGACATGTGAAATTTTTCCCATTATAATAATAATAATAATAATAATAATAATAATAATAATAATAATAATAATAATAATAATAATAATAATAATAATAATAATAATAATAATGGATTAGATTTCTATAGCGCTTTTCAAGGCACCCAAAGTGCTTTACATTATTGATCCATTATTCATTCACTCTCACATGTTCCCTCTGGTGGTGGTAAACTACAAATATAGTCACAGTTGCCCTGGGGCAGACTGACAGAAGCGTGGCTACCACTTCACGCCTACGGCCCCTCTGACCACCACCAAACATTCATATGCATTCATACACCAGTATGAATGACATTGGAGGCAAGGAGGGTAAAGTGTCTTGCCCAAGGACACAACGGACTGACTAGGACAGAGCGGGAATTGCCAACCCTTCGGTCAATGGACGACCCGCTCTACCAACTGAGCCATGGCATAAATAAATGGACGATTTCTTTCTTTATTCTATGTCCCTCTAGAATGTTGCGACAGCTCCCATTCACTTTGAATGGACGTTCCCAACGTTCTGCGGGTGGAGTTTTTTCTATAACCACCCGCTGCGCCATTAATGCCCACTGCCAATGACAACGAGTTTTGTCATTTCAGATTCACAGCACCATATCACTCCGCAGGTAGTTTGGTCACTTTGAAAGTAAATATTCACTATGTTGTAACAGCTATTTTATCCAATCTGTTAGAGTAGTAGCAGTAATAAGCTGTAATAACCCGTAGAATAAGAGGGATAATTTATTGCCCATGCGTGACTATCAGAAAAATATTTCCCTTCGGGGCAGAACAACACCCCTCTGCCTTCAGTTATTCCCTTGCTAATCTCACTTGATCCCTTGCTAATTTGTAAAAGATGTTAACCTGGACCTACTTTTCCAACTGACCACTGGCAATCTATAAACCCAAGGGGGTGGGGTCACTTTGGAAACATCTGGAAGCCACAAATAAACTGTTGCCTTTAAATTTGTAATACATTTTTTTGTAACTTTTAATAATCAAACTGTGTAAAACGTGTATGAAAATTAAAACGAGTCCAAGTTTATGGACAACAGTACACTGGTCTTTAAATATATGGTATAATAATAATAATAATAATAATAATAATAATAATAATAATAATAATAATAATAATAATAATAATAATAATAATAATAATAATGTCAACATGAATGAACAATGAGGTTATAAATGCATGAAATCAAAGGATTCACTTGCATCCTTTTGTATCTTTTCAAACATGGTTTCCCTTTTTTTCCCCCTGAATTCAAGAAAGAAAAACACCTAAGCCCATTAAATTAAGAGCCATGAACGCTCCGGCCTTTAAATCAACCACTCAAGTCCCTAACAAGGTTAGCCGTCACGCGGCCATGGTCACCAATTGCCTCCAAATGAAGGCAGATATTAATGAGGCCTTGATGGAGCTCAGCTTTTGTTGGAAATGCCTTGATGTTGAGAGCTAAAACAAGACATTCTCATCAGCAGCTTTCTTCAAGTCTTTAGAGATCAAATTATGTCTGGATATCAAATAAATGAGTGACTTACACTTAATTTCACAAAGAAAAAGTGGGCGAAAAAAAAATATAATTGATTCCTTGACTTTCTTACAAGATAGAGAATTGTAAAACAAATCATGGAGAGAGAACAAGTCCTTTCTTTGTTCATAAATAGATGATTATTTTTAATTTCTTTAGATGAAATGCACAGTCTCTCCCATGAGATGCACTCGGCTAGTTATTCTGCAGAGCTGGTGTATTTTATTTATACAACTGGGCTGGAGTAAACAAACTTTTTTTTCCTTGATAAACTGACTTAAAAGACAGAGAGATGCATGTGTTTGAAGTGTAAAAATTAACGTCTCTTAATAAACACCGACCAGACGATTACGAGCATTGTCTTATATATTACATTTATTCTGTGGTCCTCATAAGTACAACTTTAAAGTGTGAAGCTAAAGGCTATATGGTCACATTAGCATCTGGATCTTGATTTTTTTTTCTTTTTTTCCATATTGGTTACTTTTAAATAAACTATGTAGATGTGATTCATTTAGTGCAGTAACAGTACACACTAATTAATAGATATTAGATAGAATTATTATTATTATTATTATTATTAGATAGATAGATAGATAGATAGATAGATAGATAGATAGATAGATAGATAGATAGATAGATAGATAGATAGATAGATAGATAGATAGATAGATAGATAGATAGATAGATAGATAGATAGATAGATAGATAGATAGATAGATAGATAGATAGATAGATAGATAGATAGATAGATACTTATTTTAAGTTGATGAAACACAAGTTTCCAGAACTTAAAATGTAGATGTTTATCAAAGTATACTTAAATTAAAACATTACTTATTAACTTAATATTCTAAGGTTCTGTCAGTCCTACTGGGAGACTAAGTCAGAGTTCAGTGTCTTTGCCCAAGGACACTTGGACATGTGGACAGACAGAGCCGGGATGTGAACCTCTGACCATTCAGTCACTGGACGACCCACTCTCTGTTAGAGAGTATAAGTTAGTCGCTTTGGATAAAAGCATCTGCCAAATGCATAAATAAATAAATAAATAAACGTATTGTGGCAAACATATTGCGATATAAAGCTCTGCAAACTAAAATTTAATTGAATATTAAGTTTTAAATACATGTTTCTTTGATTCAAAAATTAAATGCATCATTTCTGGCTGAGTGGATATTTCTGTAACTCCTCCAAAACTCTTGACAGCATTGTTTGTTTGTTTTTTCATGCCTAAAGATGAATAAAAACACTCATAATTCATACATGAAAGGGTTACGTCAGTTACCAAGAAATACATACTCATCAGAAATCATCATCTTATTACAAATAAGGCATTAAACAACAACAAACTGAAGAAAACAAGGGTGGTCTAATATTTTTTTCCGTGACTGTATATTTCTTTTTTCAACCATAACCAGCACTAGATATGTAGATAAAAGTCAAGTGTCACTAAAATGTGTAGCCCCCGTGCAGCATCAGTTAGGACTAATATGGCTTGTATTATTTAACCTGTGTGCTGGAGTGCACGCCGACACTGACTGCTACCTCTGGATGCTTATGTGGGAGGACAGTTTGATCTCAGGGCTTCTCTATTGACTGGGATTGGTGCAGTGGTTCTGGCTGGCTGCGTCCCTGAGGCCAGTATTGACACCAAGGTTCTGGTTTGGATAGCAGGGTTGCAGGACTAGGACTGTCCTCTTTTGATTAATTGAGGACTAGCCTTGATTAATGGTGCCTTTAGCCACAGCCTCGTCGTGAGCTCAAACTTTTGCACGGCTGTGCTACAGGGGTGAAATCAGTCTGTTAAAAAATACTAAGCATTTTGTACTTATTTCTCCATAGTGTTGTATGATAACATTATGTGCTTTTGG
>CM035785.1:14127355-14169230 GCA_020466265.1 Siphamia tubifer
TGTGTTAAAGGCAAAGGGAAATGGCACTAGCGAGAAAGGATGTGATAGTGGAGTTAGTTTAGATAATCTTTGAGTGGAACAGTTAATAAAGAAAGCTCATCAAATTATGTTAATGATGCCCACTTAATCCTTATTTTGCATATCTATGTTCCTGAACAAACCATTGACTGAGAGGCAGCATTAATGGAGGGATCTCATGAAAAGAGGAGATCAAACTATGATTAAATTACAGCTCAAATGTCCTTTTCTTCAAGCTATGTCACATCAGCGCATACTGTGTGTATTTTATCGTAAGCCACTATTAAATAATATATATCATCCCACTAACACCACAACGATGACATAGAAAACACTGAAATATACCCGAAATGTGTTGTTGATCTTTTTTTTTTCTTCCCTTCCATGATAACAATCTGGGACTCATTCGTGTACCATGTGGAAATTGTAACAGAGTTTGAACCTGAGAATCCATACTTGTAGCTCAGGTTTGACGAATGTCAAACACACTTAATTGGAAAGCCCTTTCTCTCCGCTTGTTCATTTGCATTTAGAAAAACAAAACAAAAGCAGCCAATGTGTTTCTTTGGCACCTTGAAAACATAGTCGACCACGAAACATAGGCCAGGCTTTGTTTCACGTTGGAGAAGTGACAATGTTATTTGAAAGAATTGAGGAAATGATTTAGAAGTATTGACAAGAGAGATAATATAATCAACCCATTTTTTTTTCTCCAAACTTCATATGTGTTTAAAGTTTGGGAACACAGAAAAAAATAACAACAATCCTTCCACATGCAAAAACAAACTCCACAAAATATAAAAGGCATCAGTTAAAAATGTTAATCAGTTACAGACATATTTTGTTGTGTTTACACAGTGTTTTATGTTGACAAAAAAACCAAGATAAAATGTAATCCACTCTGTGGCTACATTTATACGGAGACGATGAAAATAGAAGACGCAAAAATGGCGTCTTGTCTTCAGTTTTTCATGTGTATTCAGGAGGAAATCCTTGTTTATACAAAGACACAACAGTCGACAAAAATGTATTGGCTAGTCATACCAGGCCGCTATGTCCTTTTCTATTTTTGACGTATGTAATTGTCCACCCGTCTCTGTTCAGCTATGGTATGTGTGTAATGTCTGTACAATAGCTGAAATGACTCCTGTACATTTACTAGAGCTGCTAGTGCTAATGCTAATGCTAATGCTAATGCAGCTGGAAAATCTGTGAGATCGAGGTTGTCCCACATGTTTGTTGCTTTACCTGCTCAGTGTATGAATGAAACCTGAAAGTGTATGTGACGTAAAGACGCACGCAATGTGAACATGTACGTTTCTTGCTATTTAGACGGAGACATGACCCAGTGCGTCTTCAATGCACCCCACTCTGGAAGGAGTCTTCAGATTTCTGCGTATTCACACCCTGATGGCATAGGCTCAATAAAATATCCAGAACATATTCAAAAATATGGATATATATGCATCTTTATTCAACACATTCAAAAAAAACAACTTGAAACAAAACAACTGTTCAATTTAATTGTGTTAAAATTTTTAATCAGATTAATCATTATCATCACCAAAATCTAATCATTTCCAGATCTCCCCATTACTAACCTACCCTGAAATTTGCATCAAAATCCGTCCATAGGTTTTTGAGTTATTTTGTACACAAACAAACAAACAAACAAACAAACCAATCAGGGGCGTCACAGCCATTTAAAATGTGGGGGTGTTCTAGGTTGTGGCACATGAGCAAAATATTTTGAATCTATCGTTGGAAAATTAATGAACAAATATCCATTAATGGTTAAATTTTTATGTTAAAAAGTAATATATGGCCGGGAAAAAAAAAGTGTTTTTCCTCAATTAAACATTTATTCAATTCATAAGTCAAAATTCTGAGATAAAAAAAATCTAAATTATGAGATAAAAAGTAAAAATTATGAGATAAAAAGTAAAAATTATGAGATAAAGACACTATACCACTTTGTTCTTACAAAAATGTTTTGTCCATGTCAGGGGAGACGACTAAGAATATGTTCCTCAGGGGGAACATCACTGAAAAAAGTTTGAGAACCACTGTCTTAGGGTAAATGTCACAGAACAAGACATAGTTTAGTTAACTTAGTTTAACAACGCCAACATTTCTCATTACTTACTGGTTGATAACTGTTTGTTAACACCGCGAAGAAGAGCTGTTTACATTTCTCCTGCTGAACTGAGGTGCGCTTCATTTACATATGCTGTTGTGCCGCCCGGGCGGGTAAACAGTTTAAACCATAGATATTGTAACAGCCCCGAAATGTTATTGATGTTTGTTTGGCGTGATTGTGACTGACAGTAACTGTTTATCCTGAAATAAAAAGTAGGTGAGACCAACTCTCCGTCCGTTTCCTGGATCCAGTAACGATACAATATATAAACTCAGGTAAAAGTGGGGGGTATGAAATCATCTGTTTGGAGAAGTGGGGGTGTCGCAACACCTCCATCCCCCACGGCTGCGACACCCATGCAACCAATGCTGGCAAAAACATAACCTCCTTGGCAGATTTAAAAATAAAGTAACACAAAATAGTGATAAGAAATTCAAACATATTCAAAAACTCTTCTAAGCAACACCAACAAATGTGATTCAAATATCCAGAACATATGTAAGAATAAGTATACGCAACATGTTTATTCAACACGTTCAAAAAAAACAACTGTTCGATTTAAATGCGTTAACATTTTTCATCAGATTGGCTCATGGCTGCTTTGTCACCTCAATAAAAATTACCTTTAATTAAAAATCCAGAATAAATCTCTGGCTCCTTCCATCAAACACACACAAACAATAATTAATTGTAATGAATTAATCACAGGGTGCTTTGGATTAATTTTGATTAATCAAGATCAAAACCCTTTATGAGAGTTAACTGTTCTTTCAGGGGGGTTTTTGGTTCTCAAATTTTCCATAAAACAAAAATACACTAAGAGACAAAAAATGAAGAGAGCACAGCAAAATATTTTCAAAGCATTCACAAAACTAGAAAAGCACTCTGAGAGCGCAGACCTCCCCCATCACCACCTAAATCTAATCATTTCCAGATCTCTCCATTACTAACCTACCCTGAAGTTTTCATCAAAATCTGTCAATAAGTTTTTGAGTTATTTTGTACACAAACAAACAAACAAACAAACAAACAAACAAACAAACAAACAAACAAACAAACAAACGTCTTTGGCGTAGGTAAAAATAAACTGAGACAAAAAATAAAACCATATAATAAGATAATAAGACATTCAAAGGTATTCAAAAACTCTTCTAAAACACAAAAAAAACACCAACAAATATGATTCAAATATCCAGAACATATTCAAAATTATAGATATATATGTAATAACATGTTTATTCAACACATTCAACAACAGAAGTGTTTAATTGCGTTAACATTTTATCATCAGATTAATCATGATGATGAATTAATCTGTGTTAATTTTGACGTCCCTAATATAAAGACAGTGGAGGTTGTATTCTTCTGCTCTCTCACCTCGGTGAAAATGACCTTTGATTAAAAATCCAGCTCCTTCCACCAAACACAAGCGAACAATAAAATAAAGCAAAACAAACTTAAAGCACTTAAAGCTTCCTCAAGGCATCAGTCACCCCCCCCCCCCCCCCCCCACCACCACCACCACCCCTCCCTCCTCCACCTCCCCAGCGCTGGAGGCTGGTAGATTTAAGCAACCCGCTTGATTGCCAGAGCCCTCAAACCTCGTCTGAGAGACGATAACGAGACGTCACAGCTTTACACTCAGGTTTTAGAAGGAGAGGGAACATTTGTCATTTAAGCGTCTCTCCGGTCTGAGCGTCTGTCAGCGGAGGCTCCACTCTAACGGCGAGACGGATCCAATTACCAGCCGTGGACATCTCTAACAAGGTGCCAGGAAAAGGCTGCCTGGACAAACAACGCCCGGGTCCAATAATGAGAGGCCCTCATTTGAGTGATTTGAGTCTTTCTTGGTTTTTCCTTTCTCTCTCTCTTTTCCCGCATTGAAATCTGCTACAAAATATGCAGCGTTACTTGTATTCATCTTTTGTTTTCTTTAGTTTTTTTTTTTTTTTTTTCTCTCCCACTGCCGTTTCAAATTCTCGCACTTTCCATGACAGTGAGTGAGGGAAGTGGATGAAATGAAAAGTGGCTAACGTGGATATTAGCATAAAACTTCCCACCGGTAACTCAAACATGTAGCAGGGAGACAAACACACACATACACACTCTTCTCAAACTTTAGAATGGGTGATTATTAATCATTCCGGAGCCAAGCTTGTCAATACAAATGATACAAATAACAACACAGCATCTACAACACGCTTTAAAGAGAGAGCAACACTTTCACAAGAAGCTCATTTTGCCTCATTCTCTCGCATAGCTAACCAGGCCATGGATTGTCAATGCCGGGGCTGGGATCAATGCACCAGAGCTTTGTGCGTCCCATCGATTTCCCAACTCCCAGATATCACAGCGACTCTTCATCAACAAAAGCACTTTGTCCTTCCCAAATAATCAGATCGAAGGAGCTCCTCTCATGAGACAAAGTCGCTTCAGTCGCTCCGGAGCAACACAACCCCCCCAACCCGACCTCCACCCCCTCATCTAGTTCCCTCCCTCCATCCCCTCCCTCCCAACACACACACAGAAACAGAAACACACACACAGGTTTCCACGTCTTATGGGGACAAAGTTTTGAAAGTATCCATTTCCCCCCAAAATTGGAAAATTACATTGAAAAATATAAAATATAAATACAATTAAATACAATGTAAAATGATAACAAATAAAAATAAACAATAATAACAGGATAAATACATAAATAAAAATAGCAATAATAAAAAAAATATTTTTTTTCTAAAAAAAAAAAAAAGAACATAAACAAATGTATACAATTTAAAAAGACCAAAAAGTAATACAATCAAATAAAATTATCTTCTTTTTTTTTAAAATACATACATGTTTTGCTTTGCACCTGTTTCTCTTATGCTTTATGGGGACTTCCAGAAAAAAAAAAGTTAACGTGTTTATAGGAGACATAATTTGCATAGATTTGCATACTTCACCTAGATTTCACCCTACATTTAAATTTTACCCTTGTGGGGACCTGAATTTTGGTCCCCATGGTGTCAGAGATCCCCATAGTGTGACTGTGCAAACAAATTAATGTTTGTAATCAAGTAGTAACTGGGTGCAAACACATTTTTTAAATAAAATAAAATAAAATAAAAACTACTAAAAAAAATGGGTAAACTTACATTTTAAAAAGTAATAATAAATAAAACTTAGAATTCTTTAAAATAATGAATAAATAAATAATGAATAATATTAAATAATTTTAAAAAAAATACATAAAAATAAATGTTTTTTATAAACACATCTTCAAACCAATGAAAAATGGATGTTTAACTTTGCACCTTTTTCCCTCATGCTTTATGAGGACTTCCAGAAAAAAAATAAATTATGTAAATTATAGGACCACATCATTTGTATTTTACTAGTGGGGACTTTTATTTACATTTCACCCTTGTGGGGACATGAATTTTAGTCCCCATATTGTCAGAGGTCCTCATGGTGTGAATGTGTAAACATATCAATGTCCCCATAAAGGTAGGAATACAAGTGCACACACACACACCACGCACACACACACATTTCCTCATTCATTCCACCCCTGGGACACCAAAGCATTTTGCTGTCCTCACAGCTTCTCTGTGAGTGAGATGCATGCTCAACAAATGACTGCGTGCTGAGAACTTGTGTATGAATGTATAATCTGAGCAACACAAGCAGGTACAAATCAATACGACTCACCGCAGATGAGAGAGGCGTAAAGATATGAAAGCCTCAGTAGATTAACTCAAATATTGACAAAATATTACTGAACACTCCTTAAAAGTTTAGCAAAATAAGTGAATGTGATTTTATTGTATGTATTTTTATGACTGTCTGCACAATACACATTTAATTTAAAGATTTTAGCTTTTATTACTTCTTTGCTATATTATTAAACCTTTAAACCTTAAGCCTTAAATGGGCTTTTTTTCTTATTTTAACTATACAGTAATTAGAAAAAATGGTACTCAGTTGTTGTTGTTTGTATTCTTTGTCTTTCTTATATTGATTTCTAAAGATTATTTTGTACCTTTGTTTGTAAAGCTGTAATGTGCGATATAAATAAACCAACTTGACTGAGCACTTACAACTTTCATTTACAATTTACTGCATGTTATAATACTGCTATAATGGTTTCTTCCCCAGTTTCTAGTACAGTCGTTAGTGAAATTACCACAATGACCCAATAAAACCTAGAAAACACAATATCACAAAGGTTTCAGAAACCTTTGTGATATTGTGATATAAACAAACAGTAGCTGTGTTTCCATTCCATTTTTTCGCAACAAAAAAAAAATCGATATTCCTAAAATTTTGACGAAGTATATTTGCGCTTTCAACCTGTTTCCATTGACGGTTGTTCTAGGTAGGAGCTTCGTAACTTTCATGAAATATCATCCCAAGAAATTTCACTGTTGTCACTTTCGGAGGTTCAGAATGACCACCCTGATAGCATTAGAATGAATGAATCAGTTAATTATCTTGTCGGCAAAAGTCTCTGGCGAACTTTTTAAATACACTAACATGTCAAACAAACCAGCTGGTTAAGGTTATAAGGGTCTGTACATGTGGTCCTTACATTGTCAGGTCAAAATATTAAGTGTAAATATGCTTTAGATATGTTTAAGTGACAACTGCGAATTAGCATGTAATAGCATTACCACAAATGAATCGGCTAATTATCTCATCGGTAAAAGTCTCCTGTAAACTTTTTAAATACACAAACATGTCAAACAAACCAACTGGTTAAGGTTATAAGGGTCTGTACATGTGGTCCCTACATTGTCAGGTTGAAATATTAAGTGTAAATATGCTCAGCACTTAACAACAAATTATAAATATATGTAGTGATTTTTACACAGTGCTGCACTTGACACTTTACAGAACAGAGAATATATTTATCTGTAAAAAAAAAAACAAACAACTTAAATATTCAAAAACTAACAGATAATAAAATTAAAAACCGTAGCAATCACCCTGATCATTACTCCAAGAGCGTGATCAGGACTGCCTTAGTTTTCGTATCTCAGCAGCCAATGGTTGTCATGGTTACAGTGACTGCGGCTGCGATTTTCACTCCGAGAGGAGAGATCATGTGACCATGTACGTCGCATCATGTGACATATAATTGTGGAAAAAGTGTTTCCATTGCACTTTTGCAGATATATTACAATATTATAATGTCTGAAAAACCACCTCATGAAAGTGTGAAAACTTTTTATCGATATTTGAGTGTTTTTTTTCGAAATTCCGGTTTTTCCATTACCAGTTTTTATAGCTATATTTACATTTTGTGAATTTCCAAGGGTAATGGAAACACAGCTAGTGAAAGAGTTACAGCCATCCAAACTGCATATGAGCGGGTTTTTTGAGATAACACCTCAGCTTTTAAACAGTTAATTTAGTATATCTGTTTATGTCAATCAGTGTTTTATACAAAAATGCAAAAAGCTAGGAACTCAAGACTTGCTATGTTTATATGGTGTTTGTTAATTCTGAATTATTTATTCTGAATAAAAAAAATTAATTAAAGCAATGTCTTTCATGTTTACATGCGCATGTTAATTCTGAATAAAAGTTTACATGGGGAACAGGTTTATTCTGCTCTAATTAATTCAACTTTCAGAGCTGGAAGTACAGAGGGTTCTGATTGGACAGAATCACGTCTGGATGTCTTCTGGAAGAAAACGATCGCATCCACTTTCTGTTTTGCTTTCGTTTCAACTAACAACATGGAAGACCAGATATGACATGCGATGTATGTATTTATTTTTGTGATAATTATGAAGCAGCAGCTCGACTGAATCAACCATAGGATTCAACATATATATGCTAACAGTGTGGAATATGTGCCAGAGACCAGGAGCATGTGCAGAACAACAGGAATAATGTTAAAGTGGATTTAACTCTGTACATGGTAGAGGAATTATCGAATCCACAATTAAGATCAGAACAAACCAGTGACTTTATTAATCTCACCCAACATTGGTTGTCTGTCTGTCTGTCTGTCTGTCTGTGTGTGTGTCCACATAACTCAATAAATACTTAATATATCACCATGACATTACATGGGCATATACATATAGCTAATGCACATCAGATGCAAAGATCCATTTGAGGAAAGGTCAAAGGTTTTGACTTTTTATCTCACAATTTTAACATTTTATCTCACAATTTTAACATTTTATCTCACAATTTTAACATTTTATCTCACAATTTTAACATTTTATCTCACAATTTTGACTTTTTATCTCACAATTTTAATATTTTATCTCCTATTTTGACTTTTTATCTCACAATTTTAACATTTTATCTCACAATTTTAACATTTTATCTCACAATTTTGACTCTTTATCTCACAATTTTAACATTTTATCTCCTATTTTGACTCTTTATCTCACAATTTTAACATTTTATCTCAGAATTTTAACATTTTATCTCACAATTTTGACTTTTCATCTCACAATTTTAACATTTTATCTCACAATTTTGACTTTTTACACTGTAGATTTTGCAGTGTTAATTTGGAGACAATGGGACCAAATACACTCTAGAAGAAGTTAAATAAACTCTCTAAGTGTTGATTTAACACTGCAAAATTTACTGTGTATCTTAAAATTATGCATTTGTGAAATTTCATTTCTAATTTTTTTTTTTACCTCATGATGACTTTTTATCTCAATTATGACTTTTTTCACCTGTTTTTCCAAAATGTCCTGTCCATACCCACAAAACTGAGTACAGTGACCCTATGAAACACATTAACTACACATTAACTCACGTTTAAAGGCTTTATTTTAGACACTTTTTGCATTCATGGCAAAAAAAAAGCAGTTTTACTTTTTTACTTTATTACAATAAAATAATAGAGAATTTTTTCACACCAGTACTATAGCTGTACTTCTACTTAAGTTGTCATAAAAACTTGAGATTGGCACAAAATAAGGGTGAGATTCAACATTCTCTGAATACTTCAGTGTTCAGAATTAAGTTTAAATCAGAATGATCATTTTCAACTGGAATTAGGTGTTTACATGGTCATCTTAGAGTGGAATTAACCTTTATTCGGAATTAAACAGGAATAAAAAAAACTCTCTCATGTAAACAGTCATTTCCACCCATCAGAAATGGTTCCTTTGACAACCATATCTTTAATTCTTTTCTCTCAGCCAATGGGAAATGCATCATTTCTTGTCAATTTTGCAGATATTAATAGATGGAGACCATTGTGACCATTCATAAATCTAGTTTAATATTTTAAGAGGATCTTTGGGCAGAAAAAAAAAAAGGAGGGAGAGAGAGCAGGGGAAAGGAGGGAGTAAAAAAAAAGGTGTGGGGATGGGTAGGTGGTGGAGTAGGTGGCGGTAGGTGGGGGTCGAGCTGAACTTGCTGCCCAATTTGATCAATCGCCATAGTCCTGCCTCTCCACTCAGAAAATTAGAAATGGGAATCTTAAAATCTGGAGCCGTTTATCATCACAGGTAACACAAGGAACCGAATGAGACTGGCTATGTGTGTATGTGTGTGTGTGTGTGTGTGTGTGTGTGTGTGTGGTGGAAATAGGTGTAGATATTTCAGGGGCATCACATAATCTTAGTTTGCTCCACTGTAAAGACTTATGAATGCGTAGATAGGCTTTATAGAAGCACTCCTGCTGGGATCATAGGGGTTTTTCAACTGATCTGATAAGCATCAACGCGGGCACAATAAAACTACAAAGTTTGTGGAGTCTTTTTTTCAGGGTGTGCACGTGCACTCGTAGACATGCGCGCACGGGAACAACACCTCAGACGTTGGTTAAACTGACACTCATTAGGCATCTTTTTTAATAACCCTACTCGCTGTCTGACATGGAGCTCTGTGATCCCTTCTGACTTGTAATTGTTTTGATTAGCTAATGTAATTGGTCGACCTAACTGAGCTGTAGGAGCCGTGGTAATGTGTGCGAGTCGTATAAAGTCACCAAATCGCAGCAGGAAGCGGGGGACGAACTAAAAAAGACATGTAGCTTCCCTTTGTATAAATGAGATGAAGATATTTGATTTGCTGTAGATGTTATTTAGAAAGGAGACTTCTTGGTTCTAACTAAGGCCAGAGTCAAACCTTTATAATTAGGAGACATGAGAATTTATTCCCCAGCAGTCAGGGTGTTCTCCTAATGGAGGTGTCATATGTGAACGGCTAAACAAGTATTCTGGAGCTTGCTGGCCATTTGTTAAAAATAAAGTTGAAAATAAAATCTTAACTATTTGACGTTCCGTGGCCCCCAGTTTCATGATGTGTTACAAAATAATGACCAGTGGATCGCAGAGGACAGTCTATTTAAAATCAACCCCCACCCCCCCGTGTTTTATGATAAAGTTTTTCTTCATGTTTTAATCATTTGTTATGAAAACCCTTAGAACACATTAAACTTATTTTCACGTTTCAAGCGTCACTGAAAAATGGAACATAGAGACGGCTCCAAATTTGACCTTTTTTTTTCGTCAAATCAGGGGATAATTTCCAAAGCTATTTTGATGATATTTATCTGTATTTACCAGTAATGACAGATGATGATGATGATGATGATGATGAGAATTAGATACTCACATGACTACAAAATGGTATTATTAATCACAGTCCAAAATCACTAATTTGATGTAATTTAGATCCTATCCTGTCTTTTGACCAACACGTGAATGACTGTTTTTTTTCCAGGCAAATTTGGTCCCTAAATGCAAAGACTCTTATTCATGCTTTTGTTATTTCTCCACATTATTTTTGGGATTTTTTTTTTTTTTTTTTATCCGATTCCTTAAACTAATGAAAATCATCCAATAGTAACAACAATGGTGCAGTTAAAACTTTAATGAAAGTTTAACCAAATTACACCAATTTTAACTTTTCTCTCAATGGCTCCATGTTGATGTTAGATTAGATTTAATACTGATGCATAAAAAATATACACGTAAAATATCTGAATGAATGCATGAATGCAGGTCTATATATGCAGAGGTGGAAAGTAACTAAGTAAAAGTACTTTGTTACTGTATTTGACTAGATTTTTTAGGTATCTGTACTTTACTTGAGTATAATTTTTTTTCTGGCAACTTTTTACTTTTACTCCCTACATTATTTCATAAATATCTGTATTTTATACTCTTTACATTCTCAGAATAAACTTGTTACTTTTTCAAACTAAACAGTATGAAAAATAAATGGAGGAGATAAACTGTGACTTTATATATTATAGTTATATGACTATCATTTCACATTTGTTACTTTGTCGCACAATTTTGAATTTTATCTCATAATTTTGACTTTTTATTGTCATGAGGAGGTGAGGTGAAGAGAGGACTCAGGTGCTCAGTGCTGAAGGGAGAACAGATTTAATAACAAAACCAAAATAAAGACAAGACATAGTGCAAAGTGACAGTCAGAACATCTCCAAACCTTTGAAAAAGGTCTGGAGTTGTGCTGCCTTTGTTATTATTATTATTATTATTATTATTATTATTATTATTATTATTATTATTATTATTTTTGAATTATGATTTTTAATTTGATTAGGTTTTTGTTTTGTTTTTTTACACATTTTTTCATTTTATTAGTATTAGTATTTTATTTTCTTTGTTGTTTTATTTAGGTTTTTTTTTTATTCTATAATTTTCAATTTTTTTTTTACATTAAATATTAAAAGAATATTTAAAGACATGTTTATGCTCACTACCCAATAGCTATGTAACCTAGACATGTAAGTGATGAGTATGCGTGAGTGTATGTGTGTGTGTGTGTGTGTGTGTGTGTGTGTGTGTGTGTGTGTGTCTGGATTCACACAAAATGTGGAAAGAAGTTGAATGCTCTAGTTTGGTTTATACTTATTCAACTTGCATACTTCTTTTTTTTAATGTTTGTATGTGATTATATTTATATTTTTATATGTTTTATGTGAGCTGCTGGATACAATAATTACCCTGGGGATGAATAAAATAACTTCAATTCTATTCTATTCTATTCTATTCTATTCTATTCTATTCTATTCTATTCTATTCTATTCTATTCTATTCTATAATATATATTGTTGGGCAGGGAAGAGAGTAGTCAAAACAGCAAGTTGATAGGATGAATATTTTTGGAGATATTACTCATTTTTGTAAAACAATAGCCTTAAATTCATGATACTAAGCTGTAACTGCTGAACAAATATGCTACGACACATACAAATACACAACAGCGTAAAAAAACTACCACGTCTAGAACCTGTGGCCACTCACTAGTTTAGACAAATTCACAAATATCATGGAAATACAATTGTTGGACAAACTGAAAACCTCAGCTATTAATTATTAACATTAATATCTGCATTTATCCCCATTAATAAAAGTGTGAATATGAAGAAGGATGTTCATTTCAAAAGCTCCCATTCCCTTTTCTAATAGATTTGATCTATATTATAATCAGCTGAGGTCAGAATGCATCATGGTATGTCTTAATGTTCTTAAAATCTTCCCAGAACACAAAAGGGTATGAGTAATGTGTTGTGAATATGCTTATGAGAACTAATCCTGCTGAAAAGACTGAAGTTTAAAAGGCCATTAGTTCATAAAACATATGCTTAAATGAAGTAATTCACATATATGTTTTAAAAGGTTACTTCATTAAACTAAAACAGAACAGTTGGCATAAAAGTGAACCATGATATTTGTGTGGATTCAGATAAGATGAAAGAAAAAACGACTGAAAGCATCTTATAATCTGCTCTGTTTTGGGCTGGAATCTTGTGTCTGATTTTTGATTTTAAATTTTTTTTTCACCATAAAGCAAAACAGAACTGTGTATATGTTATTTATATAATATTCTACATTGTTTTCCTTTTTTTTCTTCTCTTTTCTGGTGATTAGGTATTACATTGTGCTATTTAATGACTCCTCCATTGAGCCTTAAACTGTGCATAAAAATGTCCCAAATGGAAAATACGATAACTTTGAGTTTTAAATTATGCTAAATTGTGATAAAAAAAAAGACCTTTTTGTGCAACTACAGTCATTAAAAATGGAAATAAAAAAAAAAACTGATCTTATAACCAGTGCTGAGTATAACGACGTTATTAACACAGCCACATTTCAAGTAACGAAGTAATTACTTAATTACTTTATCCATAACTGTATCGCCGTTACTGGAAATAATGTGATGCGTTACAGGCGTGTTTCCACAATTGAAACATCCTGGACTTTTTGGGGGGAACTACTTTTTACCGGGCCATGAGTTAGCTCGGTCCTCTCAGACGTGTCTGCATACAGAAATAGAACCTTTTGATGACGTTATTATATCATGTCAGTTGCTATGGTAACGTCACGAACAAAAAGCGCCAAAAGAAAGCCTCGGCAGATGAGGAAATCACAAGACTAGACGTGGACTAGGGATGATGAGATGTATTAAAAAATCTTGACCAATCACTCAGCCTCATCAACTGGTTGAAGTCGGTCACAGAGAAAAGAAAACAGTTGCTTTGTTGGCTCACACACACACACACACACACACACACACACACACACACACACACACACACTGCCATAGGCAATTCAGTCACTTTTTAAACACGAGTCAAACTGCCAGGTCGAGCGATGTTATGTTAAAAGCTCATTTTAAATGTTTGATATTCCAGTAAATTCTCTCTCTCTCTCTCTAATATATATTATTAATTTTTCATATATATAGTGTTCATTTAGTGTACCTGTACCTTTTTCACTGAATGGAAGCTAGAAGCTAAAAAATGCTAATGTTCTTAATGGAACAATGCTAAGTTACATGTGAGTGCAAGATGTTTTGGATTATGTGTTGTATATAAAAACAATTCAGTTATACTGTACATTTTCTTTATTGTTGTATTGCAGTTTCACAGGTTAAATTTACATTTGTAAAGTGAAAGCCTTCATAAATATCCAGAAAATGTTCATCTGACTCCTGGATGTTTATTGGAGGACCTGTTAGCTATCTGCTAAGCTACACATGCACTTCCCAGTTCTAGGACAGAATATGTTATATGTTCAGTGGTAAAGAGACTATTGTTCTGATTGGTGGTCGGTACTTTTAATCGCTTGGTAACATTTTATTTGAAAACTTAACCCAGTCAAAATAATGTTTCCTCCACACCTTACTTGCTCTTGCAAATGACTCTGCAGCGGGTTATAATAGACCTCTTAATGCTGCTTTGTTACTGCTGTGCAACATTATTCTAACACGAACACAAACTGTTGAAGCAACCATTTATTGAAGAAATAAAATATCTTTTTATTTGTTTTGCTGCACCAAACCACTGTACAGATTCAACTTGTTAGGACCAATGAACCTACACCTCACCATCCCATAGTACAGAAGTGTCTATTATCAACCCTTTGTGTAGTAAAAGGGTTAGACCTCCTTAAGCAGTGTTGAATATTCTGCTGTTTACTGCATGATTTGACTTGTAGATGCATAAAGATGGTTAGATGGACACCCCTCACAGTGTACAATATCTTGTCTCCACACCATCTTTGCGCTCCCGGCAGCTTTGATTCTGGCAATTACCAAGCGACTGGAGACTCTTGCTGACATTTGTCTATCAACACTGCCGTGACTCTCTTCTCTAATTAGTGTCTGTAGAGATAGAGAGAAGAGGGAGAGGTAAAAAGGGGGAGGAAGACACCCAGAGTGAGTGAGAGAAAGATGATCAAGCCCTGAGAGTAGCTTCGCTTGTACAATTAGGGAGGGGAAATATCACTCAGTGTGTTCCTTTTCTCTACTAAAAACAGAAAAAAAAAAATGGTTTATCACTGACCCCCTCCCACCACACTGTACACACAAAATTTTGGGTGTTTCACTGTTAAAAAAAAATAAAAATCATGTTATTTTTTACAGGTATCAGATTTACTTTAAAACATTGTCTGCACATTATGATCCATTCACTTTACAGCAGGGGTCTCAAACTAATTTTCTTCAGGGGCCACATTCAGCCTGATTTGATCTCCAATGGGCCGGACCATTAAAATTAAAACATAATAACCTATAAAAAATAATGACTCCAAATTGTTGTAATTCTTTAGTGCAAAAACCCCCATTAAATTATGCAAAAGAAGAGGAAAGTTTCATAAGGAAAATAAGGTCAATTTTAACAATATTCTGCCTCAGTTCATCATTAGTCCATGTGTTTCATTATGGATCAGTTCTACAAAGACACTAAACTCTTAGTAACAGAAGCAGAAAATTGTTTAAATTGTGTCTAATTTTCCTTAGACATTTCAGGTTGTTCACATTTGTTCAAATTATTCATATTTTATTGTTACAGGATAGTTTGTAAATGTTAATATTTTCATTAATTAATGTTAGTTTTTCCACTAAAACAAAGATATAGATTTGAAGTTGTCATGATTCATAGACAGAGAAAAAAATCTGAGAAGAAAATATTTTGTTTTGTTAATATTCTTTTCAGCCCAGGGGCCGCATTGGAACGTTTGGTGGGCCAAATTTGGCCCCCGGGCCGCATGTTTGAGACCCCTTCTTTAGAGACACCATATTTCAAATGCAAAGAGATAAACTTGCTTTGACTGCACAAAAAGTCAATAAGATGCTTTTTATTAGAATGTTTACAAATCCATTGTGATGCGCGGGTCGATGTGTAAATGAACCGCAACCGACCGCTTTTTTAACTAGCCCACCTGCAACTCGGACCATAACAAAAATATTTGAAAAGGGCGCACTTGACCCCCTTCTTCACCCACATTTTTTAAAAGTAGTCAATGGTCTTTATGAACATGACCTTACTCACATAACTGCATTTCTATGTTGAGAAAATATTTTTGTCCTGCTTCAGTATCACAAAGTTATCAACTATGGTAAATGGACTGTACTTATAAAGCACATTTTATTCACCACTTGGTGCCCAAAGCGCTTTACAATTCCTCTCATTCATCCATTCACACACATCCTCATACACCAGTAGACGGCTGCTGCCTGACCCTACTGGGAGCAACTTAGTGTTCAGTGTCTTGCCCAAGGACACTTCGACATGTGGACAGCCAGAGCCAGGGATGCAAACCTCCAACCCTTCGATCACGGGACGACCCGCTCTACCAACTGAGCCACAGCCGCATCTAAACCAAGGGTCGACAACATGTAACACCCAAAGAACCACCGAAAAGAAAACACTGGGAGTCACTCATCATTTTTAAAGATAGTACCAATGTTGTGACATCTTGCTATCAACAAATCAAATCAATAGATCATAAAATCAGAATTGAGAATTGAGGGAACAGAAGCGATTTTAGTGACAGACTGGATATATAAAGTTGTAAACAAATTATTTACAATTTTAAATTTCGACAAACAAAGTGATACTCTTTCTGTTTAATGAATCAATGAATCAATCAGAAGTAAAATGTGTTGAGAATTGAGGGAGGAGAAGAGATTTGAGTGACGACGGACGAAGGCTGATGGCAATCGCTGATCGCAACTTCGTCCAGATGAGCTAAAAATCTCAGCGAACGTTTGTTTGTATGTTTCTGTAGCTTCCACTCTCCCACCTTTATTTCCTCTCTTGCTCCCTCCATACTGTAGGATACTTGCGATGTTGTACACATCATGGAAATTCAGTCAATAAAGTATGTATTAATACTTACCAGGTTATTTTACTGTTGATCTCAAAACGACAAACAACCTGAACGACCGCAACACAAATATCATTAAAAATATTTTTCAACTGCGGATGACCGCTCACTTCAGGTCAACAAACGCGTCACTGGTGTACATAAACCAGCATATATGTGGAATAACACACTATTATATATATTGAAAACATGAACTAACCAACACGTTTGTCATTTGTTTTCTGATTCATCTTATTAAAGTATGAAAGATTTAACACATTTAATGTCTGAAGCAGATACTTTCTAAAAAAAATGTAGACTCATGTTATTAGTTTAGTTGTTACTTCATTGAGTTCAAGGGCATCATAGCCATTTAAAATGTGGGGGTGTTCTAGGTTGTGGCACATGTGCAAAATCTATCATCGGAAAATTAACAATTATCCATTCTTGATTACATTTTTTATATTAAAAAAGTAATATATGGCTGAAAATAACAAAAATGTGTGTTTCCTCAATTAAACATTTATTCAATTCATAAGTAAAAATTCTGAGATAAAAATTTAAATTATGAGATAAAAAGTCACAATTATAAGATTTAAAAAAAAATCAGACACTGATTTTACAGACACTGTTCCTCTTTTTTCTTACAAAAATGTTTTGTCCATGTCAGGGGAGACGACTAAAAATATGTTCCTCAGGGGGAACATCACTGAAAAAAGTTTGAGAACCACTGTCTTAGGGTAAATGTCACAGAACAAGACATAGTTTAGTTAACTTAGTTTAACAACGGCAACATTTCTCATTACTTACTGGTTAATGGTTTGTTAACACCACGAAGAAGAGTTGTTTACATTACCAGTGAACTGAGGTGCGCTTCATTTACATATGCTGTTGTGCCGCCCGGGCGGGTAAACAGTTTAAACCATAGATATTGTAACAGCCCCACAATGTTATTACTGCTTGTTTGGCGCCATTGTGACTGACAGTAACTGTTTATCCTGAAATAAAAAGTAGGTGAGACCAACTCTCTGTCCGTTTCCTGGATCCAGTAACGATACAATATATAAACTCAGGAAAAAGTGGGGGGTATGAAATCATCTGGTTGGAGAAGTGGGGGTGTCGCAACACCTCCATCCCCTACGGCTGTGACACCCATGATTGAGTTAATACATAAAAAACGTTTTGATTTGTTTGTTCATCTCGTTACAGTAATGATATGAATTGCAGTGTATTGGATGATGTATAACCTACAAAAAAAACTCAATAAAACATGAATATAGGACAAGAGAAAAGCTGTGGGATAATGGTCCACTGTAGTGTCCAGTATGCATCAAAGACATGTAAAAAAAAAAAAATAATAAAAAGAAGCAAAAAGGATGTTATTTTAACATTTTGGTCTGAATTAAAACAACACCACATTGTTTTTTACTTTATAGAAATACATAATAATGTAGAAATACATCATTTCAACATACAAATCTGCTTTTGCTAACATACTCTCCCTGTAAAAAGTACAGCTACATTTGATTTCATCTTCTTTGCATTGTATTTTCACAGTTTTTTTATGTTGTAATTTTACAACTTTTTGCTGTTAACTCTACAGACTTTTTTTTTTGTTTTTTTTTTTAACAGTGTTGCTATGCAGACGGATGTTAGTATTTATTTTAATTTGTTTGTGGCCTAATCAGCGCAGGATTGGGATGTTGGTCTTCCCTAGTGTGAAGATGGATTTGTGGTTCTTTAGCCATTCTGTGCCTCTGAGGGCCTGGAACAAAGCAGCATCTGCACCCAGGAGATAGCCCAGGATAAAATATGTATTAGTTTCCTCCAAAGCCCCCCTCGCTTCTCTCTCTCATACCACTTTGGATGACAAAAAGCAGAGAATGAGCGAGAGAGAGGAGATGGGAGTTGCGTGGTAGATAGTATAGATTTGAATCTACTGAATCTACTTACTGAGGAACAGCTGCACACACACACACACACACACACACACACACACACACACACACACACATGTACGTAAACACCACAACAAACGGCAATATTGTGAAATGTTGCACCGATTCTCCCACTTTATTCCCATCCACCAACTCATCTTACCCTGCCACCCCCCGAGCCTGTAAGTAAAACCATTTAGTCCACTCAAATTTCTCGTATATTCTCGTCTCTGTCTTGATTTTTTCTTCCTTTTTCTTTTCTCTTTTCTCCACTCTATGTTTTTTTTTTTTTTTTTTTCCTTCCCTTCTACTTCCTCTTCTCCTCCAGCTGACAGGCTCTGGGTTTTCAAGAGAAGAAAGCGGGCATTAATTAAGACAGTGCCAGCTGTAATTTTCTGGGGAAGTAAATTTCTGCACAACTAAAGGTTACGGGGACCTTTTCACTGTCAGAATTTACTACAGCCTGTGAATGTTAATGCAGCTAATGAAGACATGCTCTCACAGTCTGAACTTAAAAAACTACCACTGGTAGGAGAGGGCGAGCGAAGGAGGAAGGAGAGAGATGGAGGATGGAGGGAGATGGACGGGAGGAGGTAGAACGTTGGGTGGCAATGAAAGTGCAGATTCATTTTTACTGTCATATTTACTTCTGTTAATAAGAAATAGCAAATTATAAAACTGCAGATATGTACTGCATGTGTCAGTCTGCAAGAGGGAGCATGTGGAGAACATAAATTGATCATTTTGGGGAGTTATTTCCTGACCATTTAACAGTTGCATTGATGCTTTTTTTTTCCAAAATGACTTACAGGAGGAAGATTTATAATTAAGCTGTCTTTATTTTATCTGGAAAACCCTTTAAAACAACTTAAGGACTGGTGTATGAAAACAAAATGATTCCCACTTTATTTGCAACAGAGTTTATTGTAATTATGCTTTATATCATGCATTAGTTTTTAAAAGGATTTAAGATAATATGGGTTTGTCAATAAATAAATTGTCAATGATATGTAGGATGCATTGGTTTTAATTATCAAAACACAGTGTGGAGTAGAATATAGCTCAATAATCAATAGAGACACAGATGAGAACTTGTCTTTTATAAGATAGTTGAGATTTGGCGTTACATTGAAAATATAGTTTGAGCTTTTTTAGCATTTTTGGTGCAAAAATGAATCCATTTCCTTGATCCAGATGAATGGAGATGTCAGGTCAGGGGTGTCAAAATTGACACCCAGATTGGACCCGTTAGTGGGCCGAGTTTGGCCCCCGGGCCGCATGTTTGACACCTCTGCAGTAGAATATCAAGGGAAGCCTCATACATGTTGTGAAGTTTGCCTTGGCAAAGCAAATATGCTCAGCACCAAAACGCAGCCAGATTACGACTCTGCTGTTAGGATGATGAACAAGACAGGTTAAATAAATAAATACATCCATAAATTAATAAATAAATGTGTACAACAAATTCTGTTGCAAATAAAGTTGGAATCATGTTGTTTTCAGACACATGCTGGGGTCGTTTTAAAGGGATTTGCAGATAAATAACTTCACCGTTACTCTTCCACTTGTAAGTTGCTTTGGAAAAAAAGCATAACTGTAAATGCAAATGTTAAGGTGTTACAGAAAAATAAAGAAAAAACCCCAAAGAATGATAAATGTACGTCTTTCGTATTGTTCCTCTTGCAGACTGACACATGCAGTACTGTACATATCTACAGTTTTGTAATTTGCTCATTCTTATGAACAGAAGTTAATATGAATGTAAAATGAATCTGCACTTTCATTGCCACCTAACACAGAGGTGTCAAACATGCAGCCCGGGGGCCAAACTCGGCCCACTAATGGGTCCAATCTGGCCCCTGGGTTGAATTTGTGAAATGCAAAAATTACACAGAAGATATTAACAATTAAGAAGGTTAAGTTTGATATCAATTCAATGTAAAATAGATCAGACCATAATCATAAAAAAACAATAAATTATGAAAAACGCAAATATTGTTCTTTGTTTTAATGTTAAAAAAGGGACTAAAAATAAAAAAGACTAGCCTGTTACCAAAAATGTGAATAACCTGAAATATATGAGCACTTTTATCAATATTCTGAATGTTACGAAATGTTGTATATTTGTAAATCCACTGTCATCTGTAAGTTGTGATGCAATTGTATAAATGATAAACTAAAGTGCAATATTGTTAATGAATTATCTTCAGAATTTTCAGGATGTTAATATTTGTTCATTTTATGTTCAACATTTTCATTATAGAATTTTATCATTTTTGCTCAAAAACATAGAAAACTTAGGATTAAGTTAAACACTTTTATTATGCTATTCTTTTCTATTATTTTACTGGTCTGGCCCACCTTATACCATATTAGGCTGAATGTGAACCACAGTTTGATTTATTTATTTATTTTTTTGTGGGGGGACACAAGGAAGAAGAAGGTGCCAAAACCCCTCACAAGTAAATGCCAACATTACAAACTATAACAACCTATGCTTTATATTGTGCATTGATTTTAAAAGGATTTAAGCTAAAATGAGTTTGTCAATAAATACAGATGGATGATGCGTCGTCTTTAGATACAGTGTGTAATAGACTATAGCTCAATAATCAATAGAGAGACAGATTAGAATGATTTAGTTGAGATATGTCTTTGCATTGAAAATACACTTTGAGTTTTTTAGCATTTTGGTGCAAGAATGAATCCATAACCTTGACCTAGAAGAGTGGAGATGTTGGCGGGTGTGCCGGGTGTTGCAGTTGCCTCCGTTTTGCCTCGTTTCAAACCTGGCGTAAATGATGAATGAATGGCTCTAAATGGCTGTGATCTAGATAACAAATCCAGCAGCAGCAGCAGCAGCAGCCGCCAGGTGAACAGGCTTAAAAAGGCACCACTGTGAAATATTGAGCACAGACATTGGGGTATGTTTGAGTTCTGTAATGAACTTTATTTATGCAAGGACCTGATCACTTTCTACATCTTTACTGGCAATAGCTTAGCCCTTATGTGTCGTGTAATGGACTGTTTCGATGTCGTTTAAGGGGATAGTGTAAAGTAAAGTAAAGTAAAGTAAATTACAAAACATCTGATTCTCTCTTTGCTTTTAAAATGAATTTCATTATTAGGACTTTTCATTTTCAGATTCAGATTCATATTTATTTGCATTATAATATTTGCATATTCATAGTCCAATTGCAATCCACAAAAAAGGGTCAGAATGCTAAAAAGTTACCATAAATAGCTAATATATTTATATAAATATGCCAAAAAAATGTATAAATATAGGAAACCAAACCTTTTAATCCAAAAGGGAATACCTGGGAGTTCAGATTTAAGAAAAATGAAACAAGTCACTTTTAATTAATAATATGTAGTGCTTTGTTATTTTTAATATTGCCACAAACAAAAGTGGATCTTTTTAGAAAACCATGATAAACCTCTGAAGACACCGTTGTCCATAAATATATAATGAAATAATTGTACATCTTCTCATGTAATTATTGTGACAATTATTTATTTTTGACAGATAATGTGTAACTGGGTTTCTGGATTACTGATATGTATTAATAGATATAAATAAATAAATGTTAAATGCAACAGTGTACATAGACAGCTCATTCAGATTGATATTTTAAAGGCATATATGTCATAATTATACAGGCTTCACTTTTAGTCCAAAAATATGTATTCTGTACAATATTCCATATAATAATGTCCATATGGTTATCTTTTATGCACTAGTGTGATCTAGATGAACACAGTCCAAGGTCTGATTATCTACCAAGAGACTGGAACGATACATTTCTCTTAATTATTTACCTTAACTGATGAAAAGTTTTATTTCCTGAACTTAACTTACAATAGATCAGGAGCAATACATTTTAAACGTACTTTCAAACAAAGCTATTTGTCAGCTCAGCTGTAGCAGTTTCTTTTTCTTTATGAATTTAAACAGTAAGTTTATCCTTTTTTTTTGGGGGGGGGGGGGTTCTTTTTTATTTTTTTCCAAAGGGCCTTGAGTCCTCTCCACAAACAAAACTCTTGTCTCACTGATAACAAAAGAAATGAGCAAAATAATGCAAACCGATAACAGGGTGAACGAAAGAGAATATAGAGAGCAAGTGAGAGAGAGGTAGATCAATGACAAGGTCAGAAACTGGCGAGGAGCCGGCGGACCTGGAGAAGTCCTGGAGAAAAGTAATATTTAACCCGAGGCTAGAGAATAATTTCACTTTCCCTCAGATCAGTTTAAAAAATCTCTTGCTGTCAGAGCTTGGCAGATTTATACAAATTAATGGCCTTTAGTTGAAAATCTCCCAGCGCTTGGGTTATTAATTGTTAAAGTGCATACATTAAACAAAATGAGCAAAAAGTCATTTTCATAAATTATCTCCTACTAAAAAAAAAAAAAAAAAAAAACTTTGTAGGTAAAAGGGATTGTTGGCCTGCCTTTTACATGGGCTGAGGGTGATACTTTAAAAGCAATAAGCATTAAAAAAAAAAAAAAAAAAAAAAAAGTGGAGACATTAACCTACAGTATAATACAGATCTGATTTCATTTTCATTGTTCTTGTACCCACAATATACTGATCCTCATCCTGTAACCAAAGCAGCTGATGCTCTGTCGTAACCTGACTCTGAGCATGAGCAGCAGTGTAGTTGTGTTGTCTGGTCCTGACAGGTCTGGGATCTCTATCCTGTCTGCTGTTTTGGCAGAGGTTTTAATTATGGACCGCCACGGTCAGCTGAGCATGCTCCAACAGAATGGACAGGGCCGGACGTGAAAACACACCCTACTGCTGCAGCCAAGGACACGGCACGAGACACCCTGGGCTTTAGGCTGGAAGCATGTGTTGCATCTGCAACTGTTATTACAAAAACCCTGTTAGAAAAAAAAAAACAACCCTATTTTGTTCTTTCTCCTTCGCTCGGCTTTGCACTCATCCAAAATGCTCGACATATTTTCATCATGATGGAAAACAATGGAACATTTTAAGAAAAATAGGAGGATTGTAAAGTCATTTCACATCTTATATTGGCTTAAAAACCCAAGGTATTTAAAGATATAAACAGCCTAGAGCACATTCCTACCCATTTAACCATCATAACTTTGTTTAAAACAGTGTAGTGTAGAGTTTTCTTGTATTTTTTTAATGTCTATATCTAGACAATACTACCAAAATCCTTCTTTCCTTCTTTTTTTTTTTTTTTTTTTTTTTTTAATATTTCCCCTTTATTGATTCAGTGACAGTTTATGTGATGAAAAATATTTCAATCTTTTGAGAGAGAGCTTTAACTTGTGCGTCTACACTTCTGCAAAACTTGATTTCAACATCAACTCTACACAATGAGATTTAGACAGAAACTGCACCGTATTCTGAAAATGTCTTTTATAAGCATCATATGTATCGAGTTTGAGACTTCCTTCCAATATTAGCTCTTTTAGTTCGCAGAAATTCACACTTCCAGCCCTCTCATACACACACACACACACACACTCTGAGTGATACTTGAGGTGTCACTGGTTCTACTGGGGGGGATAGAGAGAGAGAAAGCGACGGGCAGATAGTGGGATGAGATGTTATTTCCTAAATTTGGCCCCTAGGACAAAGGAGAGGCCTGTTTGATATTCATCTATCCGCCAGTGGCAGACTGGTGGGGGAGACTGTGAAAATCTATTCACTATGATAATGAACAAATTGTCATACATTGGGCTCTGTCTCCCCTTGACAGTGATAGTTATCAAAGAGAGAGATCGAGGCAAAGGCCGAGCGAGCGTACGTATGTGTGTATGTGCCTCCCAGATTGTCTCTGTTCCAGAGCGGTGGCTGTCATTAGAAAGACAAGCCTCCTGGCAGGAAGCTCCTGTCATGTCACAGCCTCACACTTAAACGCTGTCACACCTGATTGATACGTACAGCACTGCTATCTGTGGAGGTGTTGGAGTGTCTTTGAATACTGCATCTGATGAATGGCTTTTATCACTAGCTTTAATTAGAAACAGGGCTCGCTAACTGGAGTTTACAATTAGAGTTAATTCAAATAATGTTGTTTTTGCGAAGGATTATTTTTGGTGTAAAATCTATCTTCAGATTCTGATTATTAAAGTGTATGATGTGGGTATATACACTAAAATTTAAGTTAAATTTACAGCAATTTAATACCTTTTTTTTTTTTTACTACCTTCAGATTTATTTATTTTTTACAACCATCACGACATTGAGTTACACGTGTTAATCAGAAACCTCTTGTGATAAACACAGATTTTAACATCCGACATTACATTACACTTAACATTATCCAAAGAGACTTAGTTATTTAGCTGCAGGGTATTAGTTATAGTCTCTTTAGAGCAGGGGTCTCAAACTCATTACTTTTAGGGGCCACATTCAGCCCAATTTGATCTCCAGTGGGCCGGACCAGTAAAATAATTGCATAATAATAACGTTGAAAAAAATGACAATAACACTTTTTTGTGTTTGTTTTAGTGCAAACTAACCCCATTACCTTTTTTTATACTTTTTTTAAGATAAACTATCCAACAAGACAGATGTGAATAACCTGAAAAAAATGAAATCTCACATGGAATTCTAACAATACTATGCCTTAATTTATCATTTACACATGTGCATTATGATTCAGATCTGCTACAAAGACACTAAATTGTTAAAATTGTGCTTAATTTTCTTCATAAATTTCAGGTTTTTCATGTTTATTCAGATTTTTCACATATAAATATTTATCAAGTGTAAATATTTTCCTAATTTAATGTTATTTTTTTGCACTATAACAAGGACAGAGATTTGAAGTTACCATTATTTATGGGCATAATTTTAATTATTTTCACATCAAAATGAGAAGAAAATATGGAGTCATTCTTTTTTTTTGGAGGTTTTACTGCTATAATATTGGTCTGTATGTGGAACCTGAACCTGAACTGGTATTTTTGCACTGAGCAAATTCATCCCAGGGGCCGCATGGGAATGTTTGGCGGGCCGCATTTGGCCCCCGGGTCGCATGTTTGAGACCCCTGCGGTACAGTGACCGACACAGTGTGATGTGGGGCGCCTCACTAACACAGCACTTAAAGGTGCGGTGGGAGATCTTTTTGTGGAACATTTTTTACCATATTGCTTGAAAACCTCTTCACGATCCCATATCACACACTGAAATATAATGTTTACAAAAAAACCCAAAATGTTTTAGTGCAGTCTAGAGGGTGGAAGTAGCAAAAAACTCCAGCCAATCATTGTACTGATCATCTTTACAATGATTGATTTGCTGATATGTTCATCAAATATCAGTCACATAAACATCTATGGAGGAAAAGACGACAACTGGCAGCAAAACCAAAGTAAAAAAAACCCATTAGTTTTAAAGCTAGCTGTAAATGACAAACGTATGCAAACTTTACAAGTGAGATTTGTTTTTATTTAATCAAAATAGAACACGTCATTGTTCATAAGGGAAAAAAAATACCTCGTTTTTAAAAACGAATACCTTTTAACCATATTTGTAGTTTTAATGGCCATTAATTCATTACTTTGTAATACTTTTTAAAACCCTGACACCCTGTTTTTACATTAGATTAGAGGTCATGTACATAGTATGGAGTGGAATACAGGAGGTCCTCAAATTGTGCTGTTTTAACTTTATGATGCCCGAGTCTCGTCCGCCATTTTGTCTCCATTGGTCTCATAGTGTTGAGTTTATGTGATTGTACTCCTTGTCTTTTTCATTCTCCTTTATACCATGGCCTCCAAAAAGAAATTGGGAATTTTTAGTGATGCTGGTCTAGCCAAGAGGAAAGCTATCACCATGGAAAGTCAACCGTGGTGACCATTATTAAGGACAAAGCCCATATTTTAGACCATTTGAAGGGTTCAGTCCCTGGTGAGTACACTATCTGTTTGTTTGTTTTTATTTGTTTAGTGTATTTAATTTTATTAATATGAAATATAATATGTGTATTTGGATAGTTACTTAGAAAATGAAAGGGGTATTACAGGATTCATTTCGACTTATGCGGAAATTTGAGTTCCATCGCCACGGTAGGAACAGAACTCTGTTGTAACCTGAGGACGTCCTGTACCTTATACCATTGTGTTTCACTGATGTGGTTTTACAGTAGCTCAAACCAACTACTCCTTTTTCATTTTTTGTAGTTAAGTGTGCTCTATTGATAAATGACTTTACCACCTTCTATGAAGTTTAAATACACATTAATTCCTACTGAAGTGAAAAAAAAAATCCAAGAATGGACAAAATAAACAGTGACAGTTTTTGTTTGTTTTTTGTGGCCACTGTAGAACAGGGTGTGGAAGGATATTGACATGGCTGGAACTCACTAAATAACACACATCAAACCTTTAAATTCCTGGATTCATTCTGTGCATAACAAGGTAAATATATGTAGAAGGGTTGTTACAGTTGGACTGAACTGTTCCAGTTTGGGGCAGAGGTGTACCCAATGAATACAAACACACATGAAGCAGGGTGGTCGCAAGTAGAACCTATGTACAGGTTGGTAGTGGTGCTGCTGCTGAATTGTCAGTTGCTAAAAAAAGAAAGAATAAACGCTTTATTCTGAGGCTGGGGTGAAAATAAAGGAGTCGAACAGAGGTACACAAGCTGGGTAGAACATTTGAAGTGTATTAAGTTTGACTTCCAGTTTCAGTCGGGGCAGTTATGGTTTTGTTTTTATAGCGGGTCATCCATTAACTGAAGGGTTGGTGGTTCAAATCCAGCTCTGTCCTAGTCAGTCCTCCTTGCCTCTAATGTCACTCACACTGGTGTATGAATGAGTATGAATGTTCAGTGGTGGTCGGAGGGATCGTAGCCGCGTTTCTGTCAGTCTGCCCCAGGGCAACTGTGGATACATATGTAGTTTACCAACACCAGAGGGAGCATGTGAGGGTGAATGAATAATGAATCAATAATGTAAAGTGCTTTGGGTGCCTTGAAGTGCTATAGAAATCTAACCCATTAGTATTATTATTATTCAGTAGTTGTGTATCACACCCTCTAATCCTCTCCTTCACTTCACTGAAAATGTATCTAACATGTTTTGAACTGAGCACCCCTGCACCAAAAACATACGGAACTGATTTTTTTTTTTCTCTACCATTGCACTCCTAATATGTAACTGTCACATATGTCTGGGGAAAAAAAAGGTTTATACAATACACAAAATGGCACCAAATCGGTGCACAATGCAAGGAAGCTACTATTCCAAAGCTGTAATTGTTTCTCATCTGCATAAATGTAGTACACTGCACTGATCAGTGCCACTCGTTCTATGTCCTCATCATAAGTGTGCCAGCTATTATGTAATTTGCATGCAATTAGCATAGAGATGCCCACAGGGCCTAAGGTCACCCAGAGTGCAAAGTCGAATATGTCAGTTGATCGGATCACAGCTCACATTCAGTGCAGACACAAACTTATTCACTGGAGGGATTCTATAATTGGACAGGGCATATTGTACTTGGTTTCACCTGAGGAAGATTTATTAATTTACATATATGCTTTATATAGACCTGTAAAGTCGAGCCAGGGTTTTGTGAACCGGTTTGAGGTGGGGGTAAAAGATAAAAGAAAGAAAGACAGAAAATCCTTTAAAATATTTGACACTATAAAAGAGAGTCCTTGAGACATGTGGTGTATTTGGACAGTAGAGACAGTAGAGAGCTGTTTATCTCCATTTAAGATGTGGAGAAGTTACATTTCAAAATAAAACTTGCTTGTATCTATGAAAAATATCACATATAATCCTGAATAAATTAGTACTTAGCACAGTATGGGAAATGTAAATACATTAACACAATAAGGTGCTAATATTAAAATGTAGTTGGACTTTTATTTTAATTGTAGACCTTTATGACCACAACATGTTTCACCTGTATTGCATTTATAACAAGTGGTTACCAAAAATTCGCAAACATTTGATCTGATTTACCCTTTCACTTATGATTGCGAAAATGCATTTTTGGTGACTGTGACCTTGACCTTTGACCTACACTTACCAAAATGTCATAGAACTTATTCTGAACCATCTTGAAACTTTCTTGAAAATTTCATGGAAATTGTTGCATTAGTTTTTATGCAAAGTTACTGACAATACAGACAAACAGACAAAATAATAAATAAACCAAAAACAACACTCTGCTCTGCTCTGTTTTTTTGGGGGTTTTTTTTTTACAACTGATAATAGACATGGATCAAGACTACTGTGGAGAACCTTGGTCAACCTCTCTGATATGAAATCACAACTATAAATGCCTTATCTTAACTGTTTTGACACACCTTCAGCCCCTGTGGAGTTGGAGGCCTTCTCTGGGATGGACCATCATTCACTAGAAATGTGGAAACTCTTTTCACATGAATCACAATTATGAGCTCTCTTCTTTTTTAGCAGAAGAAGAAATGGACTTTGGATAACAACAAACAAGATGTAAACTGTAAACACCTTAAATTTGGTCTAATATAAGCTGATATTTTCTTTGTCAGTGGTATTTTAGACTCAGAACCTAAAGCCTAGATCATGTCCTGAAGTGTCACATAGATAACTTAAAGGTTAAAGGTGAACTTTCTTAATTATCTCCATAGGGTAAACTCAGTGTCTGCATTTTGCTCATCCTAATTCACACACACACACACACACAGGTTTCCATGTCTTGTAGGCAAAGTAGCCATTTGGTTGTGAATGTAAACACATCTCTTAATTAAAAAATAAATCAAAGAAATAAAATATAAAAATATAGAAAACATTTGAGAAAAATGTAGGTAATAATAATTTTTAAATTTTATTCATACATTTTTCTCAAATGTTTTTTAAAATAAAACTGATAATACAATTTTTTTTAAATGTTAAAAGTATTTTAAAAAATCTAATTAATAAATAATAAAGTTAGCACATCTTTAAACCTTTGAAAGATACATGTTCTGTTTGGATCTGTTTCCCTCATGCTTTATGGGGACTTCTGGGGGAAAAAAAGTTAAAAAAAATAAATACATTTATAGAGCCACATGATTTGCATATATTTCCATATTTCACACAGATTTATATTTTACTAGCGGGGACAAAAATTTATATTTAACCCTCATGGGAGCCTGAATTTTGGACCCTGTGGTGTCAAAGGTCCCCATGATTTGATTGTGTAAACATAGCAATGTCCCCATAAAGATAAGAAGCACACACACACACACACAGTACTTAGCATTAGCACATAGCACACGTCCTGAACAGGGAGTTGCACCATTGAAGGCATGCTTGGACGAATTCCAGCTCTTCATCAGTACCATGTTCAGGAGCACTGGCAGTAGAATTAACCCTTATGAACCTATTTTTAGACTCTTGTTTTGAGAAGGCTGTTCCAGGGCTGTTTTCTTGTCGATGATGTGGGCGATGCGTTTCTTTCACACTTCACACATTGAACGCAATGGACGATACGTAAAATGCAATACATCGTTAGTGCAACAGGGGGTAGTTCTGAGGCACGAAAGAAGAGTGTGTTGTGGTGTTTGTTGCGCTGGACATGTTAATTTTAGGAATGCCGTAGGAATTCACCCAGTTCACGGCAGAATAATCGCATAGACAACCATCAGGAACATTTGAAAGGAACTCACTGAGCCTGTTTCACTTTTTATTCGTCAACATCCTGCATAATGAACACATAACAGGCTGGAATATATAACAATGTTGATTTTGAAATGGTTGTGCAAAACAAAACAAAAAACATATACATACATATAAGCCGTGTTTCCATTAGTATCTATTCTACCTGAATCTATCAGATTCTACTGGCTTTGGTGTATTTCTACTATAAAAAAGGACCCAGTACCATGGTATCCAGTCTGAGATTGTTGGTATCTACTCCGCTGAGATCCCAAGTGATACTATAAGGTGACGTGTCAGCAGCGTAGACACTGATTGGTGGAGTTGTTCCTGCGTCATTGTGTTAGCATGTGACCCGCCGTTATAACCAAACTAGATTCAGAGTTACAGTAAACAGTAGTGAGTTAAATTCAATCCGCAATGCAGTGATAGCAGTCTGCAAAACTACACTGGGGTTGGTTGTGGAGGTTGAGACATTTCTGTCTTTGGTAACTGATAAAGAAATCATTACAAGCTTGACAGCACTTCGCAATGACATCCAGGTATGATAGTATCTGTATGGAAACGCTCTCAAGAAATAGTTCCTGGTATCTGAGTAGAATAGAGTAGAGTTGATACCATGTAGTGGAAACTTGGCTATAGACATTGGTTTGTCCGTCCTCTGAACTGCAGCATAGATGGATTTAGTAACAGTATAGCACTGCTGGACTCACTTTATGGCCATTTTCCACTGGAGGCTGGACCTGGGACCAGTTACAATCCATTACTATTTTTTGTACCCATTTCAGAGGTGGGTCTAGCCGTGCTGAGCCGATACAAAATGTCACATGAATGATGCTGCGCACTGGAAATGTCATCATGCATGCGACAAAACTTGAGGATCGTTACATAATCACAGATATAGAGAAAACAGACCAGTGGTTTGTTTGGTGACAACAAGCCACAGCGCAAACAACAGCAGCAGTACTGCCTCCATTTTTGTTTAATTTTTACTGACCGCAGCGTGGGCACTTTATTAGTCACCTGAAAATTATATCGGGGCAGTTGCGACCCACACAACTCCACCCACTTCAATAGTTCCAACTAGTATCTGCTGGCAGTGGAAAAGGAACAGGACTGGTAGAGTAGTGCCGTGCTAAAGCGTACTGTGCCATGTCAGCTTTACAGTGGAAAAGCACCATATGTGAATTCTAAACAGAGGCATTTCCAATATTTCCAAGCTGTCATCTGAAAGATAACTGTTTTTCGAGAGCCCCCAGGTGGGTTCTGCTTCAAGGATGAATTGAAGCGAGACAATCAGGAAGGTCCAGATCATCACAGCTTAAGGTTTTTGCAGCTTTATTGACATCACATATAAAATACACAATTGATCAGTGCTGATCACCAGCCTAAAGTCTAATGTCCATTTGTTTGTACTTTATTTGGTAATATTTCGTGCCATTGTCCATTTCCCCACCCACAGGTGGAGTTCGAGGCGGTCTTGTTCGCGGTCAGTTCCAATTGGTTCCATAACTAAATACGTGTGCCCTGTTTTTTGTCAGCCCATTATTTCTGCTGTTTACATATTTTAACCCAAACAATCATGGTCTATCATGGTCTGTCTCCTGGCTGGTTCCTGTTTCATGGCAAAAGATTCCCAGAATATTCCCAAACAATTGTGTCTTCTAGTAATAGTTTTTATAGCCTGGTTCCTGGCTCGGCTGGACTGACCACTTGACCAGTTGACCAGCTTAGATATCTTAGACTTATAACACACCCAACCTGCCGGTTCTAGTGATTCACTTTCTACTGAAAATGCTGGTGAATCATCGTCATCTTCTTCTTCTGTAATGTGTAAAAATTAAATGTTGGCAGTTCCATAGTGCCCCTTCTGGTGACATATGGTATTACACACTTCACTGCATTGCGTAACATAAAAATGGCAACACATTTTGTGACGCAAGTATGTATCATGGCAGCCAAAAAACGTCACAGTGCATCTGCATGCCTTTGCATCAACTACGAAATGAGTATTTCCAGCGTTATGGATGTGACATTTAAATGGGAACAAATGATCCAGTTCCTTTTTATTCTCTCACAGTATCTATATAGGTCTTGCATATTTTAAGAGCATCCCATAATGGAGACGTGATAGATAATTATCATGGTATACGTATGTAGAGCACAAAAACATTGCAGAAAGGACATATGTTATTGGATATGACAGTAGGTGACTCCACATTTTTATGGAACTCTGTGAACCAGTAACTAGTCTGAAATCAAACTCTAGATTTGATCCATTTGATAAAAAGGTCCAAGTTCAACATAAAAATAAAGATTTGTTTTAAATATTTTGTATTTCATGTAGACTTTTGGAAGGAAAAATCTGTGTTATTATGGATGTGACACAATTGTGTTATGGATGAAAAACACATGGCATCTGTTCTTGTTCTTGAAATCAGCATTTTAACCATCATAAGCCTGTGTTGATACAAAAAATTTTTTTTGAATATTAGTTACAACATCATTTAAGTTCTTAAATCTACTGTAGTGGCTTTAATTCATTTTAACAATTTAAAATAAATTAAAGTCAATTTATTTTATATTTTATTTACAATTTATAGGACAAAATTATTTACCTCTATGAAATACAAGCTTAGATGATATTTTTGAAGTAATTTGTTTTATTATATGTTACTTTCTTTTTTTGAGGGTGAGGTTGATATTTACATGGAATTTCTTAAATAGGCCTTAGAAAGACGTAACTACTTTTGAAGCACCCTTGACAACAAACATTTGTACTTGAACCTAAATAAGTGCATTTGCCTTCACAGAATATGTTTTCGATGTTCAGTAGATTTCAGAATAAAGGTGTAAATCATCATCTCTACTGGTTTAAATTAATGTACAGCGATTCCCTCTTGTAGTGTTGGGGTGGATGATCTTCTCAGTCGACAAATGTTAAAGCATTACAACTCCTCAAGTGAAGAACAAACACCACAGACGCTTCTGTAGGTCACTACCATCCATTCACACAATAGAACACTTCATATATGGTGCCCAACATGATGCCCTTGAAAGCACAAAGCTGTTCTAAGTGGGTATGCTCCAGAGAGCGTGTAGTAAATTACCCTAAGGAAATAGTAAAAAAAAAAACGAAAAAAAAAAAACAACAGCAATAAAGGCGAGGCTGTAGGTGGCTCTCAGAACGCTCGGCCTGATACTGTACATAAATCATCCTAATGCCTGACTTAAAATCTCTGCATACTTAAATAGGGAGGGGTGAGAGGGGGCATAATATGCACACAAATACAAACATGTGTGATACATGTACAGTATGTAAGCCTGTGTTTTCACATGCAGACACACACGGAGCATGTGATTTTTAATATTCTCTGCAGTGCTTTTAAATCTCAGATACATTTGTTTCCTGCTCTGATGTCTTAAGTCCACTACATGTATGGATCACTTTTGCTGGTCACACAAGGACACACTCCACATCTGCGCCACATTTGTTCACACTGACATTAATCTTTGCTTCAAAGGCATGTTTGGGACACTCGCAAAAACATACACTCAAGCCAATAATATATTGCTTAGTCCGTAATGGGAACATACAACGGCATCTGCAGAAAGAAAAGTCCATTTATCTAACTGTTTTTTTTACACAAGTTACACGGTCAATATTAATATTAATGTGAAAATCACGATATTGGTATGACCGTGTCTTGATATTTTGGGTATAAGTTTATTTATCCTATACAAGAAATTCATTTAAATTGTACCAGAGACATCAGTCAACATTCAACGTGCAGTATGAAAAACATGACTCAATATACAAATACAACATCATTAAACACCACAGCATGTTGGGTTTTGTCGGTTTTGACAAAAATTTGGGTTAAAATCAGAACATTCATGTACAGATAAATATCACATATTATAAAAGCAATTATATAGTGTATATTGTATCTGTGTTCATTCACCACTACACATCTGGTTTAATCTATTGGGCAGTTGTGGCTCAACAATTCACCTCTCTCTCTCTCTCTCTCTCTCTCTCTCTCTCTCTCTCTCCCTCAGTATTTGTTCATACTGACATTAATCTTGGCTTCAAAGGCATGTTTGGGACACTCGCAAAAACCTACACTCAAGCCAATAATATATTGCTTAGTCCATAATGGGAACATATGACATCTGTAGAAAGAAAAGTCCATTAATCTAACTGTTTTTTTACACAGTCAATATTAATGTGAAAATCACGATATTGGTACGACAGTGTCTTGATACTTTGGTATAATATGTTTTAGACCCCTACGTCAGGCCACAGACAGCTGGTTCCCTATATTCACTATGTCTAACCAATCCAAAAATAGAAATAGAGTCTGTTTGAAGTTTGTCCAGTTTCTGCTTTTCATATTTCATTTGCAAAAAAAATGGTTATTAAGGACAGTAAAACAGCCTACATGGCCCATATTTCAATGTTAATTTAACACGCATGGTGTAAAATTAACATCCATAAAGTGTCTATGTGTCCACACTATGCAGTGTAAAATTAACACTTGAAAGTGTTAAAAATTTAAAACTCAGTTTTTGTTGGTTTAACACCATTTGTTGTTAAAAATAAAAAACACTTACACCACTTATATATAGTAAAGTAAATGGTAAGCCACGCGACTCAGAGGGAGTAGAGCAGGGGTCTCATACTCTTTTTCTTCAGGGGCCACATTCAGCCTGATTTAACCTCCAATGGGTCGGACCAGTAAAATGAAAACATAATAACCTATAAATAATGACAACTCCCAATTTGTGTCATTGTTTTAAATTAAATTGAAAATACTTTAGAAATCATCAAAATGCAAAAAAAAACCCAAAAAACATTAAATATAAGGAAAATAAGGGTAAATTTTAACAATTTTCTGCCTCAATTTATCATTTGTCGTTGTGTTTTATTTTGAATCAGTTCTACAAAGACACTGAACTCTTCGTAACAGAAGCAGAAAATGGTTCAAATTGTGTCTAATTTTCTTTAGACATTTCAAGTTGTTCATATTATTATCACAGGATAGTTTGTAAATGTAAATATTTTTCATAATTTAATATTTTTTGCAGTAAAACAATGACAAAAATGTAAAGTTGTTATTTATAGACAAAGAAAATACAGAATCATCTAATAGGTTATTACGCTCTTCATCCCACAGGCCACATTACAACCATTGGCGGTCCACATTTGGCCCCCGGGCTACATGTTTGACACCCTTGGAGTAGAGAGTACATTTATGAACAGTGTTGCTCTGATTAAACAGAAAGGAAAGAGGCTGCAAACATGGTGTCTATGTAGAGTCATGACGTAACCATTCCAAGAACTATTTTGCAAAAGTGTTGCGTGATCTCACAAAAATATTGTAAGATCTTGCAATACTTGACCCAATTTTTTTATTTTTTTTCCCACTCCCAATGTCCCCTGCGCAGCAAATATGCCAGTGTTAATGTAACACTCAATTTATCACCCAGTGTCTTTGTGTCCACACTATGCAGTGTAAAATTAACACTTTTGAACGTGTTAAAAATGTAACAGTTTTCATTGGTTTAACACTATTTGTTGTTAAAAATAGAAACCACTTAACACTCAATGGGTTTCCATGGTGATATACTAATGAAAGTAAAGTAAATGGTAAGAGGCATGACCCAGAGGGAGTAGAGAGTATGTTTGGAAACTATGTATTTATTGCGGTACAGGAAATGGACTGGACCCAAATACAGACTCGCAGACCCTGGATAAGGTTTAAGAGGATTTATTGACAATAGAAATATTATTGAAAACACTCGCTCCCTCCAGGACCTCCGTCTGGGGTTAATGGTGCTGAGTGAAACAGCCACTGGGATGAGAAGCAGGGTCAGACAGGCAAGGATCAGAACAATCAAAATCAGAATCCAAAACACAGTTACCGTATGCCAGTCCAGAGAGTGTCGCTTCCATAGGGGGGTAAGGCAGAGTCCAGCTCCAGAGTCCAGGCCAAAGGTCATATACAAAAGACAGATAAGGGGCAAGCAAAAATCAACAACCAACAACCATCAACCTGAAAAACAGAGTCCAAACCAGAAAACCAGATAAGAAAACCCACCCATTGGTTGCATGGGGACAGCAGACATACTCACACAAAGTGAAGACACACAAGGGTTCATATACTCTACAGACAGGGGAAAGTTAACGAGGGGGCAGGACAACACCAGTGACAGGAAGCAAAGTCAAAAAGAGTAGCATGAACCCACATAACAAAATAAAAGCCCAGACACTAACAATGACAGAAAAAACATAAGACTCAGAAAAAATAAAACCCTTACAGGGCTGAAGTCATAACAGTATTGCTCCAATCAAACAGAAGGGAAGGAGGAGCTACGCACAGTCATGATGTAACCATCCTAAGAACTATTTTATAAAAGTGTTGCATGATCTCAAAAGTATTGGGCAATACTTGACCCAATTTTTTTTTTTTTTTTATTATTATTTTTTTTCCACTCCCAATGTCCCCTAACGGGCTCCGTATAAATGAACAACTTCACCAGCTGTTGTGAAAAACAAGATGGCGATGGTTGTCGTGGAAAATTTTCTTTAATCTGTCAAACATTCTAGAACATTGTAGCATTCTAGAACGCTTACGTAACAATGTGTTTTGATCGACACCAGACTGGGTTTGTTTAACACCAATATTAACAACACCCTGATTTAGGAGCATCCGCTGTAAAAGTAGCAGGTTTTTAAATAGCTTTGTTCCCCAGGCAGTGAGAGCTCTGAACAGTAAGGAATCTGTTTCAGGGTAATCACACTCTGAGCATTTTTAGGACACTTGTCTATTTTATCTAACTTATTATGTCTTTTTAATATATTATTCTTTTAAGTCATTTTATCTTTTTAGCATGTGGAATGTGGTGATTGTTTTTTTTATTGCCTGTTTTTTTTACACTGCTTTTAACCTATTACACTATTACATTTCTTTTGTAATTTGTACTGAGAAATGACAAATAAAATAAATGTAAAAGTTGAATTTCAATTTAACAACATTCAGACAATTTAAAAAGACATACAAAGACATCATTCTGCAACAATATGAGAACTTATGATTGATTGTAAGAGATACTTTTCATGGATTAGTTTATTTTTATTGCCTAATATTATGAATGTTATATTATTTGTGTATATATAAAACCTTAATATTGTGATGTTTTATAAATGTATATTATCAGATGACCTATTTTTAAATCTAAATATCGGCAAATGGCTCAATTAATTATATTATTATTATTATTAGTAGTAGTAGTAGTAGTAGTAGTAGTAGTATGTATATATATATATATATATATATATATATATATATATATATATATATATATATATATATATATGTGAACCTTGATATTGTGATTTTTATATTTATTTTCTTGGTATGTAAAATTAGGTTTGTATGAATGTGTCTGTGTTGATTTTTTATTTATTTTATTTTTTTAGGAGAATGGGTGGAATTAAATAAGTTTTGCTTCTTCCCACTCCTTTTTGAATATGCAAACAAAGCAATGTTTGTTATGTGTTGTTTCTGTTTTTCATGGATATGTTTTTATATTAGTTGAGTGCAATCATTTAAGCTGTTGCATATTCAAAATAAATGAACAACTACTACTACTACTACTATTCAACAAAAGCACCACATGCTGTGTTGTTTTAAATCAATGTGATGTTAATTCAACACCAACACCCTCTATTTAACTGACGTGGTTTGGCATCAATTAAAATCCAAATGAACAGTTTACACTTTATTTTGATGGGTACCATACATATGTAGAGTCTTTTATTATAGTATATTATATAATATTATACTCTAATATTATAATGTAGCATAATATATATAATATTATATAATGACTATATTCAAGTCAATATTCTCTTCTCATTCACCTGACACTGAATATTTAACACTTCCATATTGGATGTGCATGAGTAAAAATATAAATATGTGTGTATATTGATGAGTCTATGACATTTATTGCATTAGGATGAAGTCTGTGAGTCTTTCAGGAGTCTTAATATTTCATGTATTTATTTGGATCTTCATTAGCTTTGGTTTAAGTCATCACTGTTCTTCCTGGAGTCCACACCTAACACATCTGTCATTACACTGCAGAACACCAACTACAACAACAACCATATGTAAAACCATCACAAACAACATTCAAAACCAATAATAAAACAAAAAGAACATCCATATATAGGTAATACCGGGCCTAGTTCAATTAACAGTACCTTCCAAAAAAGTAGTTTTAAGCATACTTACAGTATATACACGAAATATTCTACAAGTATATATATCAATATAATATTAATCAATTAAAGATTCCATTACATTAAGGATTGTTTTGCAAATAAATATCTTTTCAATAATAATAAAGCTATATGTGTTACTTTTTTGATGACTCGTCCTAGTAGATCATTCCATTTCACTGTGGCTCTATACAGCACAGTGCTTTTCATTTATTGTACACCAAAAAAAAATACAAGAAACGAATTGACAAGAGAAAAAAGGAAGAAAAAAAAGACAATCAAATAGTTATTTCTGGACAGTAGCTGCTTGTTCTACTTATGCTTTTCAGTCATGATCTATGGCCTTTTCACTTTTACTTCACCATTTTTCAGACTTTTTTTAACAAATATTTTTCTCTGCTCATCTGTTTTATGCTTTCACTCCATGAAACTTTTAGATAAGGGACAATAATGCACGGAATGGTATCTGATTCAGATTCAGAAAACTTTATTTATCATATACAGACAATACATTTATATTTTACCAGAGACACCAGTCAACATTCAAAGTGCAGTATGACAAATATAACTCAATATACAAATACAACATCATTAAAAGACACTTATGAATATAGGCATCTTGGGGTTTTGTCGGTTTTGACTAAAATTTGGGTTAAATTCAGAATATTCATGTACAGATAAATATCACAATTTATAAAAGCAATTATATAGTGTATACTTTATCCGTATTCATTCACCACTACACATCTGGTTTAATCTATTAGACTGTTGTGGCTCAACAATTAACCCCTCTCTCTCTCTCTCTCTCTCTCTCTCTCTCTCTCTCTCTCTCTCTCTCTCTCTCGTCTCTCTCTCTCTCTCTCTCTCTCTCTCTCTCTCTGTCTCTCTCTCTCTTCTCTCTCTCTCTCTCTCTCTCTCCCCTTCTTTTGTCAAACTCTTTAAAATAACCACTGTGAACCAAAGGGCTGTGCAGAAGTCCAAACCAAAAGTAAAATAAAAAGAACAAAATACAACAATGGATTAACCCTACCATTATGTTTTAAAATATGAAAAATCTCGGAAAAATTGTTACAACTATATTTTCATTATGAATGCTAGCCTTAATGAGTGCAATCAACATATAATATAAAAATGATTAATCTCACAAAGATAATATTCAGTTTAATTTGACCGAGCAATCAAACTGGAGGTAAAAGGGTGTCAAAAATGTCACACTATTTAATTCAATTAAATAAAATTCAATTCAATTTTATTTTATTTATAAAGCCCTAAATCACAACAAAGTCGTCTCAAAGGGCTTTACAAAAACACAATCAACTACAGAGATACATGAAAAAGTCCCAAGCATCCCCTGTCCTTAGACCCTCCTTTTACAACTGTGAAACATGTTATGTTCTGTTATATTTCAATGGTATGTTTCATATGTTGGTCTTTCAAAAGGAATAAAGTGGTGAAACACAAAAAAACTGTTTGAACATGTACTTTTTTAAATGAAAAATTTGTAAATTATCCTAATTGATTGCACTAAATATTGATAGAATAGTTAGTAATGGAATTAATAATAAAATATTAACAGTGCTTGTTAGGATTTTTTGGGTTTTGGACATGTTTTAGGGGGTGGTGCAGTGGTTAACAATTGTGCCTCACAGCAAGAAGGACTCTGGTTCGATTCCCACACTAGACCTTTCTGTGTGGAGTTTGCATGTTCTCCTCATGTCTGTGTGGGTTTTCTCCAGGTACTCCAGTTTCCTCCCACCATCTAAACACATGCTCTGATAGGTTAACTGGTTAATCTAAGTTGTCCATAGGTGTGAATGTGAGAGTGATTGTTTGTCTATATATGTTCAGCCCTGAGATGAACTGGAGACTCAGGGTGTACCCCACCTTCACCCATTGTAGCTGGATTAGGCCCCCAGTGACACCCCCCCCCCCCCCCCCCCAGTGACCCTAGTGAGGATAAAAGCAGGTTCAAATGATGAGACGAGACATCTTTTGGATAATTTGGATAATTAAACAAATTGACCTAGGAATGTGACTACTGTTCCTGACAAATGAACATAAGAGGAGCATTAAAAATATAAAACAATGATCAAATGGTCATCGGTTTGAATCCCGAGTCTGATTCTATGTTGAAGATGTTGAAGATACTGAACCTTAAATTGTTGCTGCTACTGTGAAGGTGTGTAAAATCCACTGTATAAGTTATGTCCATTTACCTTTTCCTTAGTAAAGGAGCAGGAAAGAGCAGTTGTCATGATTAAAAGTGAAAACCTGAATATTTACTGTAGTTCATTCAAGTGGATGCAGTTTTTATAACCCATCATTCCCTAAACCACCACTATTTATTTTTCAGGTTGTATGGTAGTATTAAATGATCATTGGCTTCATTATCGAAGACTATTTATCAAGATAATTCTACTAGAAGTAGGTCAGGTTACACTTTCCTGCAGTCAATTATTATTATTATTATTATTATTATTATTATTATTATTATTATTATTATTATTATTATTATTATTATTATTATTATTATTATTATTATTATTAACTCTTGAATAGGTAACATCATATCCGCTGAGCAGAATATGATCTGTAACAAGTGTCATAAATTAATCTGACTGTTGACATTTTGTTTCTGTTTTGTATTTGAACTTGATTTATCGATTTGATTTTATTGTTTCTAAATTATTTTATTTATTTATTTTAGAATTAGGATCAGAATAGAAGAGATACTTTATTGATCTTTGCAGGAAATTATTATTTGGTTACAACAGCAGTAAACAATAATGTAGGTGCTACGTAAGCAGTAAAAACAAATAGAAAAAATCTAAAGTGTAAAATTTATGTATAAATATCTAAATCATTTAAGAGGGTAACTGAACTTTAAAAATCAAAAGCAGGACAACAACCTTAAAAAGTATTTGTGTATCTGTTTCTGAGGTCAAGTTATGGAACAATCTAAGTGAGGAACTTAAGAAAATGTACAAAAATATTCTGTTTGCCAGTTACAACTTATCATTAATTGCTATTAGAATTTGATTATTGATTGTTGTATAGGGATTGGGGAGAGAGAAACCTGTGTGAATGTACGGTATAGATCAGTGTATGCAACTGTATGTGTAAAGGTATTTATATGAAAATACATGTATGTGTGTGTGTGTGTGTGTGTGTGTGTGTGTGTGTGTGTGTGTGTGTGTGTGTGTGTGTGTGTGCATCTCTCTCTCTCTCTCTCTCTCTCTCTCTCTCTCTCTCTCTCTCTCTGTCTTGTTT